>OV651819.1:75470876-75528376 GCA_927349885.1 Psylliodes chrysocephalus | reverse complement strand
AGGGGGTGAAATTATATAATAGGGTTTATAAATTTTATCTGGAGAGTTGGGACATGGAAAAATAAATCAGGTAAACTATAGTCACTGATGTTTTTACTCAATTGCTCAAATACTTACTGGTTGTTTTTCGTTACAGAAATAGAGTGTGTCTATGTATAAAGTTCCCAAAATTGCTGACTATTTGGCAAATTAAAAGACAAGAAATTATGACTATATGTACAATTTATCTACTATTTACAAGATTCTTACCCCTCAGGCCCAAGTAGTACTACTTGTTTACAACGAGTAGATAAGTAAGTATTATTTTATTTTGATTCTATGAAATTATTATGCAGTTCTTTTAAATATCTGTATGTAGTAATCTTATATCTATATATATATATATATATATATATATATATATATATATATATATATATATATATATATATATATATATATATATATATATATATATATATATATGGGTATCCTCCTACTTGCCTACGTCCCATTTGCGTACACGGTTAATTTTGCCTCACTTGCGTACACCGTGAGGTCATGCCTTGTGGCAGGTAAAAATATTATGATGCATAGTCCTACTTGCGTATACACATAAAATAGGGCCTATTATATTACTGAACAGTTTGAAAATATTGCAAAATAAAAGTTGATTTCGTTGATGCCTATTTACGAACTAAGGACTAACAAAATTACTATTATTTTCAAGTAGTCCAAAAATATTATTTACGTTTTAAATAAATGAAAATAATTTTATATACTCTTAATAAGTAATCGTTAATATCAGGTCATTAGGGGAATTTAACATTATTCATTATTCGATAATTGATTTCTGAATTTCTTAACACTTCGAGTAAAATCGTTAGTAAGTGTACTGCTGCCATATTAGAGGTTGTGACATAGTTGTGCGTTAAAGAAAAAAGTGAAAAATACCGGGGAACATTAAAAACAAATAAATCCCAAGTTCTGTCAGTATCTGAGCATAACTGTAAACCAAATTTGGCACAACTAGAAGTGAAAGTTCATAAAGAAAATGCTAAAAAGCGAGCACGAGAAACTGATCAGGACATTCCAAACATTTACCGTGAAGAAATGAGGCCACTTTTTGATCGTGGAATTGACTTTGTCTGCGATATTCCAATGTTGTCTTCAGTAAAGACCACTTTATATCGACACAGACAAAAAGCAAACGGACTGTCGAAAGAGCCAAAATGTGCATCGGATGTCGAAATACCTGAAAGGCCTTTTCTTTTGAACAATGGATCTTCCTTTCTAGTCGCTGATGATGGTTACGAAGACAGAATTTTAATAGTTTCGTCATCGATTGGGAAGGAGATTATATCAAACCAGAATACTTTCTTTATGGACAGCACTTTTAAGTGTTGCAGTAAACAGTTTACTCAACTTTATACAATACATGCGGACATTGGAAGCTATACAGACGAGCGAAACATAATTCCTGTAGTTTAGGCACTACTCAAGAACAAAACTCGCTCTACTTATGAGAGATTATTTACGATAATAAAAAGATCCACAAACTGAAAACTAACATTAGTGACTGTAGACTTCGAGGAAGCAGTGATTATAGCTATAAGGAATGTGTTTCCTAACGTTGCAATAAATGGCTGTCATTTCCACTACAATCAATGTATATGGCGAAAAGTACAACAGTTGGGTCTAATTGTAGAATACCGGCACGATGATGAACTGCGACTACATATTCGTATGTGTGCTGCTTTGGCGTATATTCCACTTGAAGATTTGGATATCTGTTTTCTAACTATTCAAGGAAATTCACCCGTTAACGAAAAACTTCAAAAGTTCTACGATTATTTCGTGGATCAGTGGCTAGAACATAGTATCATTACGCCAGATATGTAGAACTGCAGCAACAAGCTCTATCGTACAAATAACGTCGTGGAGGGATGAAACAACAAGTTACATCATCTGGTCAAAAGAAACCATCCGCCTGTCTTACAGTTCATGAAACACTTAAAAAAAGAAGCAGAAAATAGTGATTTTCTTTATAAACGAAAAGAATTGAATTTGGAGGAAAAAAGAAGAAAACAAAATACGTCAAGTTGGACATTAGAATTAATAAAATAATAGCGGCATATACAGAAACAAAAGACGTTAAAATGCCTAACTTCTCTAGCTTACGTCGCTAAGTTAGAGTAACCGACTGTATAGCTCTGCATTTTGTAAATATTTTGTAAATACCATTCTTTTTGTAAATTCTTAAAAAACAAAAAAAACTCAAAAATATGAAAACTAAAAAAACGTTTAAACACGCCAGCAAATCGGGGCCAGTCCTAAGCCTGGAAAAAGTGTGAAGGAAAGTTTTAAAAATAAAATTAAGTATACGAGTAAGTATATGTACGCAAGTAGGACTATATATCGTAATACTTTTACCTAACTCAAGAGATTATCTAACCCGTGTACGCAAATGTGACAAAATTGACCGTGTACGCAAATGGGACTTACGCAAATAGCACTATATCATATATATGTATGATTTAATAATTAACCTTCAAATCGTTTCCGTTTTAGGGTGAGTGTGGCCTTCCAAGGATAGCAGGTTAGTTAAATGTAGGTAGAAATATGGAAATATCTTACTTGTGTTCTCGAAGTCTCCTCGATGTATCGATGGGGGCAACAGACAGCACTGTAACATTCGCAAGCCCAAGAACAGTCAATAAGCGGAAGTAATAAGCTCAGGAGTACCCTTTCTAGCAGACAAAAGCAGTCTAAGGTGATAGTATGATAATTGTAATGCAGAATAGTATTGTAACTATAATAGGCCTTGTCTAGCCGATAAAAGCAGTCGAAGATGATGGTAATACTAATGCAGAATAGTATCGTAACTATAACTAATAGCTACTAGCTAATAGGCCTAAAAGCATAAATAAAGCCAGATAGAGGTGCATGCAATTTAAATTGCGCCTGGGTGACTTACCGAGTAAGGTAGGGCCTTTTCTTTTTAGGTATCGCAAATCCACAATACGTGAAATACAAATCTGCTTGATATTACAAGCAATACTTATAAGTATTTTGATGGAACTCCCTTTTAGGGGTTGTAAAAAATCCGAAAATATTCGTTATATAAAACACAGACCACATGGCCCAAAAACCAACCAAAAAGAAAATGACAGAGAACCCAGAGAGAGAGAGATAAAACCTCAGACACCAAGAAGAAACATGTACCTGATTAATAAGGCTAAACTGCCAATGAACAGCTTAATTATTGACCTAATTAATTAAATTACACTAAAATGAAGAAGAGAAGAATTATTACAAGGTCATGGTCAAGATTTGACATTAGCATGTAAATAAACAATCTAAATATGTATAGGTTAGATTTTAATAAATTGATAAAAGTACAAAAGTTTATTAATCTTGTTGAATACTATTTACAAATTTAGGTGAGTTATTTTTTATTTATTTAATGTTTACTAACCCTAATTATGAACTAATAATAATAACTAATTATTTGAGTACGATACATTTCTGACCCGTAACACAGTGTTAAAAACAAAAAAACATTGTTTAAAATAATTTATAATTTATTAATTGTAATTTTAGGTTGAATAACTAGAATCTTTTTGTTAAACATGTTTTCTTCCAAATGTACTCTTGTTCTGTAATTGGGTTTAACCTATTGAACAGTGTATAAATAAATAAATAAATAAATAAAAATGAATGAGAATATCTAAATAAAAATTATTTACGTATATTTTAGATTGTCTAAAATAATTTCTGTGAAACATAGACGAGATAAATACATTTCTGTTGCAGTTCTGCAGCTCTACAGCACTTGTGCAGCAGCCACAACTGGATACGGGTATTGCTGATGACTCTGTATTTAGATAGTCTCAGTGATAGATAAGCAAGGTGCAACTAGATAATTTTCGTAATAATTGTAAATTGCGCAATATAATACTCTCTAGTGATATAACCAACAATAAGTAATAAAAAACTTTTTAATTAATGAAATAAGCAACGTTAATTAGCGTGGTTAATACGTAATACTTAAACAACATGTGAAATTATGAACAATAAAAAGCCGTTACAATTATTTTACGGATTCAATTACGTCAAAAGAAGGGCGCTTACAAATCTCTTCTTCCTACCCTCCTTAGCATCCTCCATCACCATCCCATCCCGTTTCTCTTGAATTGAATAGCTGAAAACAATTTACTCTAAAACAACCGCTCAAATAACGAACAACCAGAAACAAAAGAAGTAATCAAACCATATTTAAATTTTAAATATCTTAATTTAAACCGGCACAATACACATTTTCGAGTTAATTGCTTTAGTCCACCTGCGGCAGTTAATATTAATTAATCTTTAATTAATCTTTAAAAAAATCGCAATGTAATTTGTATTTGGTTTGAGGGAATTAAATTTGAAATTGAAATGCCTGTACCATTATATTTATAAATTTAATTAAACAGTCCATCGATTTATATACATATATACAACGTGTCCCATATAAGAGCATTGTGTTTAAAAACAGATCCTATATACACCATAAATTCTAATAGAGGCGAAAGAAATCATGTGCAAGAAAATTTAAATAGTAGACAAGTACCAGTTTGGAAAGACTGGTACCTTCTAACTTCCACGTAAACGCAGTCCACGTTCAGGTCCAATGGTTGCCACAAAATGAACTTACAAAGTCAGTTTCCAACTTACGAAGATCTACAGGTAACTAAAATAGTTCTGACTATCTGATGAACAGCCCTGGCTCCGGTTTTGAGTGAAGAACGCGTGGTCCGTTTAGTACCAAGATTCACAGTATTCAAATGCGGGCGCCAAACGGATTTAAATGCGAGATAAATATGTTTTCTTGTACCTAATCTAAATCTGTCCAAAAGAAAAGAAATAAGATAAGAAAAAATTTCTGCTTATAACATTCAATACGTTGTTAAACCTTTTCTTGTAGTGTAAATTAACAATATACTCCCAGGCTTTATAGTAACACAGACACGGTTAAAACTTCTAAGATAAAATATCAGTTATCACAATTTTCCACAATTATGTAAAGTCATAGCATACAAGTATTTTTTTTATATACAAAGAAAGTAAAAAAAAATATGGGCATATACTTAGTCGACTATGGGCTAAACATATAAGTAAATGTAACTAAAATCAATATCAGAAATCAAACCTTTGTTGGAGCAAATAATCCTTTGCCTTTAACAGGGTCATGACGCTTATACCAGGGATTAGACAATAAGAACTAACTGCAGAGTGTATTGTAAAGAAAATTATGAAACCCGATTAAAATGTCACTTGATTTCAGTCGTATAATTACCATAACTTTTAGCTAATAAAATTAATAAAATCTCATTACTGCGTAATAAACTATCTTATATAAAATAGGAGAACCTCTTCCAAAAAATTACTTAAAAAAACGAAAATACTTATCATAACGTTTAAGCCATAAAAGGGTATGAAAAAAAAAAAAATTAAAATAAATAAAACCTCTTTTCTTGAGTAGGTATTCTCCGCTGAGCTTCAGTGAACTTAACAGCTGTGTCTCTGCAGCTTCATTCAATACAGACAAATAATCCTTAACCAGGGGCGAAGAGATGAAACCTCAGATCACGCTCATATTGTCTGTGGAGGCAGTAGTAGGACCCACTACAATCAACTCGTGAGTCCACGTCTGATAGTACCAGTCTATGTAAAGTGTACTAAAAACCCTAAAAATACAAGAAATACGAATAACTGAGCAGGCTTAGGATATAGTAACTGTGGGGTCATGTAGTTAACCTCGTATGTTTATATATCGGAGTATGAATGAGAATAAAAGGTTTTGCTTTTTCTGACAAATATATTTTATGTTGACAAGTTATATTTATTTATATCTGTCTAAAACTAAAAATCACATGGTAACATAATAAAAACAGAGGCAGTACACTACAAATACTCCCCCCTTAAACAAAAACAATATTATTTAATTGATTACAAAAGAGACTTTCTTTTTGGGTTCACCTGAATCTACTTCAGGGATATATTTTGAAAGGATAAAAGCTGGTTTGATTCTGTCAATGCTAACCACGTATTCTCTATTGTCTTTATTAATTAAAAAATTCTTGTCAAAACGTTTTGTAACTTTGAAAGGTCCTTCAAAAATGGGCGATAATGAACTTCGAAAACTTTCTGTTTTAATAAAAACATACTCACAGGTGTCTAACTCTGACGAAATAAATGTGGTTTGAGTTGAATGATGTCTTGGATTTAGCTTAATATTATTAAAAATATAGTGAAGGCTACTTAATAAAGGGTTAATCTCAAGGACATTCTGACTTTGGACGAAAAATTCACCTGGGAGGCGTAAGGGCTGGCCATATACGAGTTTAGCCGAGGAACACCCAATGTCCTCCTTAACTGCGGCGCGGATGCCTAATAGAATTAAAGGTAATTCTTCTTTCCAGTTGGTGGTGTTTCCTCTAGCTTTTAATGCAGACTTCATAGTGCGATTAAATTTTTCCACCATACCATTACTTTGGGGGTGATAAGCAGATGTATGAATCTTATGACAACCAAACAATTTTGTAAATTGTTCCATTAATTTAGATTCGAACTGCCCACCCTGGTCTGTCGTAATAGTATGGGGAATACCAAATCGGTAGAAATATTGTAGGAATAAAATTTTAGCAACATTTTCTGCACTAATATTACTAAGAGGGTATGCTTCAGGCCACCTCGTAAACCGTTCGACAAAAGTCATGATGTAATTAAATCCTTCTGATTTAGTCAGAGGCCCGACTAAGTCGACGTGAATGTGTTCAAAACGACCTTTAATGTCAAATTTGCCAATAAGAGCTTTAGTACATCTATTAACTTTAGTTAGCTGACAATTAACGCAAGATTTTGTCCATTTAGTTATGTCAGAAATTATCCGAGGCCAATAATATCTAGATCCTATTAATTTTTTTGAAGATTTAATTCCGGGATGAGAAATACCGTGAACATTCGAGAAAATAGTAAATCTAATATTTTTAGAAACATATGGACGATATTTACAAGACGAAACTTCGCACCAAAGTTTTGTTTCCAAAAGTGGTATGTCTATTTCTTGTAATTTGTGATAGCTGTCATCTTTCTGACTACGCAATAATTGTTGCAATTCAATGTCATCATTTTGGTATTGTTTAATGACTTTATATCTAGCATATCTAGCTCACGGCGTACTATAAAGGTGTTTCAACTCCCTGAAAAAAACATACCAAAACCGATCGTACTTCCTAGCCAAAATCCGCTAGGTTCGCTAGTGTCGTTACGGCGGAAAATTGCGGCAATCTTTTTATCTGTCAAAAAAGTGTAATCATAAAAATAGTTCTTCTATGGTGAAAATTCGAGTTTATATGAAATGAAAAATGACAAAACTATCAGAAGGAGTACAGATGAAAAAATTAATGGTCAACAAATAAGTTTATTGTTATTGATGGTTGCTTATAAGTTGTTTTTTTAAACAAGCTGCCCTGATGTGTGAGTTTATACGATCAAAAAAAGTGTTCAAGATTTAATAAATATGCTCCAATTAAGTTACAAGTTGCTGCCAGAGACTTGCTACTAAATAAGTGAAATGGGGGTGTTTATAAAAAACAGCTGATTTTGTTTTGTGTTCAAATATTACCTTTGGCTTTGGCAAAAACAGCAATACAGTGGGTTACTGATTATAAAATGAAGAAGTGGACCTTAACTATGGTACTCAGATTGAAGCTTATTATTTTTAAAGTGAATTTTGTGATTTTCATTGCACAGATTAAAGATATTCAATAAACATTTAGTTTTATACCTACTATAATCAAATCCATACATAGTAATTGGAATTACAAACATTTCTGTGAAATAGCATTATACCAGAATAATGAAGTCTCACTGGACTGGAGTATATATGTTTCCAAAGATCAGTAAGTACCTATATCAATTATTATTATTTTTATTAATAAGTATCAGTAATAAATACATCTCAAAGAATAACAAGGTTGTAACTGTACTTTTTGGAAAAAATGAGATTGGTAGAATATATTATTTAATTTGTTTTGTGACCAATATGTTCATCTGTTAATTATCAATGTTGTGTTATCGAAGCACTAAAGTTATTCACATGGTTCTATCTGCATGTACATAGAACTTATACAGTTTTTAGCAAGTGTCATTATAATAGTCAGATCTTCGTTATTCCCTAATCCCTAGCAAATGTAGTCTCCATCCTCCACAATTATATTAAGATTAAAGGCCAGGTTTTTACCTCTGAATAAAGTTGAAAGTAACTACTTGCTGATTAGGCTATAGATTATACTTACACCTAACTTTATTCAGAGGTTAAAAAATCTGCCATTAAAAGAACAGTGAGTTTTAGAGCATAAACCTTATTAAATATAATGGGTGTTTTTTTTTATTAAACTTTTTGTTTTTAAACAGTTTTGGTTGAAAATTTAAAAAAAATGATATAGGATACCTGGAAAGATTTATAATATAAAACAACATTTAAAAATTCTGAATTAACAAAAGTATGTATTTTCTGTTCCAAGCGTTGTCTCTGTTACCTAAACTAAATACTAGAAATAAAGTTTTAACTGGCAGTTACTACTATGCTCTCTCAAATATTCTAAAAAATGCTGCAATGCTAGATGAAATCTTTAATTAGGCATCAAATTTGTAAAATGTTAGAGATAGTATGTAGGTATATAGGGAAAATAAAAAATATAATTATAATGAAGAGTAAGAACTTTTAAATTTTAATATAACTAGAACAAAATATTCAGTAATTAAAAATTTTGATAGGAATTAAAAATTATGCTCGAGTATAAATGTTGTGCTTGTTTTTAAGTGGTTTCGATTTACTTTAGGTTTGTTCCAACAATGCTCAGAAATGAGTTACTGACATCAGGATTCTGCACAGTAGTTTATCGATACTGCAAAATTGTGTACTACCCAGTGGTTTGTTTCTGATCATTGTTGGAACAGACCTTTTATTCAATACATAATTGAACAAGTTAAATGTGTATTTGGAATTTTTTTAATTTTACAAATCTCAAGCTTGAATATGGATTTTCAAATTATGCACTTTTTGTAGTTTTTAATATGCTTATTTTTTTTTTTTTTAGTTTCTTGTTCATTTAATAAAGATGCTTTTTTGTATATGGGGTGATAATTTTTAAGCAGAGGCGTGCAGCACCCACAAGATCACTGCCAGAATTAAAGCAAATGGATAATCTAGAAATATGGAGTAGGTTCCCTGCACGTAAGATTTTCAAGAACTTGTAAATACAATGTTTTAATGAATTATTGCCGTTATCAAAGTTAAAGGTGATGAAACACTCATGAAAATTTGTAAATATTTAACCCTTTCAGTGTATTTGTCCCTCCAGAGGGACACTATCATAATTAACCCTGAAGTATACATCTGTTAATTTTGGTAGAAATTTTTTCTTTTTGGTTTATTTACTTTTATTTGCATTACTTTTAAGGATTAATATTATAAAAAAATTATTTTCATAGTAAATTTTTGTTTTTGTAATGTCCCTGAACAGGGACGTTATGTCTTGGAGTAATAAAAAATACTATGAAAAAATTTTAATTTACTTAAAATAAACAAAGAAAACATACAATCTACTACAATGATATTTTTTTAATGAAAGTAGAAGTGAAAGGGTTAAAAAAATAAAAGTAATTTATCAGATTTATGTATGATTTGTTCTTGTAGTGACAGTCACTATAAATTTGAGAAGTGTGCTAATTGAAACGGGACAGGGCTCATATAGTTTTATTTAAAAAGTAAACCTTGTCATTAATTAAATATAAATGAATATTATATTACATTATTGAAATATATAATGTAAAACAAATTGTTGTAATGTTTTTTCTGAAATCGGAAGTGTTGTCAGGTTTGTTACTGTCTGCTGCTAACTGTGATGTGTACAAGCGAACATAATAAACCTACTTATTGAGTACATTAATATGAAAAACTCATAATAAATCTGGAAACTATACATTTGAAATTTTCCTACTTATTTTTTCATTACTGCTATTATCTAATAGAACAATTCCTATGCTTTTATTTAATATTTAATTTTCCACAAATAAATATAAAAAAATAATTAGTAAAATTATATAATGAGTTCCAATTAAATAATGAACTATATTATTAATTTAAATTGTTAATATAAGAAATAAATAAATTAAGTAAGTAAAAGTGTAATAATGGGAAATGTGTAAATTGTATTTATTTCTAATTTTAAATTTTGTGTGTATTGTTAATTTTCTTTCTAATGTAAAATTAATAAATTAATAATTTTAACAAAAATTTAATGAGATGTTTTATTTGTGTTAGAATTCGAATACAATAAGAAGAACACTGCTGTCATAATGATTACTTCGAATTTCAAATACATAGTATCTATAACTTATCAATAAATAAATATTAAGTTGTTAGATATAAAAAAATATTTCCTATATTCCTAAAAGATTAACACTTCACACCCAGTGGATAACTTCGGTAACTGTATCAGCAATACTTTCCACATTCTTGTCTCCTTTGAGAAGTAGTCCCATCATAAGTAATAAAAGCAGGAACAGCATTTTTTAGGTAGTTTTTTTTTATATTTGCGCTGTACATTAAATAATGGTAATCTTATAATTGAAGGGTCTGGAAATGCACCATTCTTGTTCTGGCTAGTTCTGATAGTTGGAATCGTAACATATAGTTGCAAAGTTATATTTAATTATTTGAAATAACTTTTACTTTTTACCATGTATTTACCAATTTTTACATCGATTAAAAATTAAAAAAAATCTGTAGATTTTTAAGTAATACGATCGTTATTTTTAACTTTAAATTTGTGTCAAATTCTAGACTTCAGAGTGGTGTGAATATGCGGATTTCTAGACTCCTCAACTACAAGATAACCTTAAATAATTATTAGGTACATCAGAAAAAACATTGTTTAAATTATTAACCAGTGTATGTACAAATTATTCAATACACAAATTACCAACATCTACGACCCCGAACTACATTTATTTACTTAAAGGGATTATTAACTCCTATAAAAATACGAAAAATACAGAATTGAAAAATCTTAAATATTTCTTACAGCTCAAATTTTTATTAATTTAAAATCAGTACTTCTATAAAAACCTAGTAAATACATTTAAAGAACTGGAACAAAACACATTTGGGGATGATTATTATTAAACACTTAAAAATAAAAAGGCTACAAGTAAAATAAATTTATCATAGTATCTATTTGATTCTTATAACCAGATACAACTTTCTGGCATTATAATCAGGCTAAAAGGAATAAGTCAAAGATTTTATTTATTCCCAGGGTCAGAAAAATATCAAAAGAAATAGGTACCTTGTGTATATGAAATTTATATCATGAACACGTTATAATAGGGTCCAAGTCATAACATTATTAGTACCAAGGAGACAGGATAAATAATACGAAATATTTATATAGTAAAACTTTATACTAATAATTTTTTTTATTACAAAAAAGACAAAGTTGAATAACCTGTTTACATAACCTACAATCATTTAAAACGTAGACATTAAACATATTTACTTGAAAAATAACGTTTCCTAGTAGATTTCTTAGCACTTTTTCACGGATAACATAATTTGCATTAAAATGTTTTTCACAAATGGAACTTTTGGGTTTAATGTTTATTTTCATACCACCAATAATTTGCACCATATTCTGTATAATCGTTTTTTGGCATTATAAAACTGCTATTAATATTTTGAAGACTCTCTCCCATAATCACAATTAAAAACAGCACATCGATCCACCATGATTTATATATTTTAAGATTTTAAAAAATATTTATCTGTCAACACTTTTTAAATTGCAGCTCCTACTTTTATCTTTTATTTACTTTCTCGCCGGATAGATACTAGCGAACCTAGCGGATTTTGGCTAGGAAGTACGATCGGTTTTATCGCCGTTTTCATTTGTTTTTAAATAGGAGTTGATGCACCTTATAGTACACCGTGATCTAGCTGCATAAAATTAGAGGGGGTTAGTTGAGTGTGTGTGTTATACATTACACCAATATCTTAAATCATATTAAAGTAGGCTAGTTGAAAAATATTAATGGAATACATTTAAAGAAAGTTATTGATGAAGATGGTGAGACGACTTATTAAGACACGTCCTTCTAGGATCGGGTCAATATATGTTACGTGGCGTGATATCGAGTGATGCAACTCTACAGATACCTTAAATCTCACGATTCTTCTTCTCTTGGTAACATCTGGTGTGACGTTTTGAATATTAATTTGGTACTGAAAATCGTGCACGCACAACGGCGCAATTAGATTTTTATTGCAGTTGAAAATATGTTTCTAATAATGAATAATATAAAATAATATATAAGTCAAGATGGCAGTCAACATAATACTCATTGGACCTGGTTCTTCCGTTGGACTAACAACATCGGTCGTGAGAAGCTTAATAATTGAAGGATTTTTTTTGTATAATTCAAGTAAAGGTGTTATGAAAGAAGAAGCTGCAGAACTTTTAGGCAGCCAATAAGTTACCCTGACAACATATCAGCTAACAAATATGATTGAACAGAATCTGCGTTTGACTATAGGCATTCTGGTTGGCCATTGTCAAGTACGGAAGAACCTGCACACATACAAAAATCTGATGTGCTCAACATATGACAACACATGAACATGTGGCCTTCTTCAACTTGTATTTTAATATATAATATTTCAAAACGAGGTAATACTGAATTTTTTAAAGAATATCCTTTTTATTTAATTTTTTATTGGAAATGCTAAATTTAAGTAACTGAAGAATAGTATCAATTACTTTAATGTGGTCATCTTAAAGGTGAGTAATAACTCGATATCAGTCCCAAACAACCAATTTTAATTAACGCTCACAAACACCGGTTTTGTCAATAGGCCATCATCAGACCAAAACCGGTTGTCGTTTAACGTCAATAAACATTTTTCATATGGAACTGATTTCGAGTTATTTCTTATCCATATATTATAGGGTTAAGCAACTAAACAATGTAATACATCACATATCCTTACTTACTTATGAAAAGACACTTCAACACTCACATTATTCAGTTTTTTGCACAAAATGCATTTGCTAACCATGTTGTTAGCTATACACTAAAACTATAAGCCAAAATATTTCCAAAAACGAATAAAAATCAACAAAAACATCCAAACTATCGATCGACAAAATACTATACTTAACGTATAGTATAAATTAAACAAGGTTATTTTCAATTGCGGTGTTGTCACGTTTAATACATATAAAATCCATGCATTTGTTTGCAGGCTTATTCATGGTGTTTGCCATAGTTTAACTTAGTATTTGCAAAGTTATTATTTAGCAGGTGTATGTATGTAAAAACGATAGGTACAAAAATGCCCTGCATAATAATTTAAAAATATTAGGTCTGCTTATAGCAGTTAACATAGCTTAATGTACTTTGTACACATTTCATACGTTTTTTGTTTTTGAAATAGTTATTCTTCTTCATTCCAATTTCACTACTGTACAAGAAACTGTTACAACAAAAAGTCATTTTATTTAGAGACTTACTATTAGAAATGTTTCGGGAAATATTGTAACAACTCTGCCCACAATACGTCGGAGTGGAAAACACTGCATTAGGTACAAACATGAATTGGTAAGGACGCTTCATGTGGCGCAATATATCTAGAAACTATTCTAATTAATAAAACTTGTTGCTATTAGTGAGTTACAGGTAAAAATATTTTTAAATATAAAAGCGATAAACTACACAGCCTAGCAATAGCGCATCAGACAACGCAAGTCGGTTATTTTACGAAATCGCTACGTACTACGTTTCTTTGCAATGTATGATCGGGTTTATAGGTAAATAAATATATGTGTAGTTTCTATAATCTAAGTTCTTATGCTCTAGAGCAGGAAAATTTATAAAACAAGTAGTTGGAAAGAATACTATATCCAAAGTACAACAAAAAATTTAAGAATATCTCAAGCTTCCAAATGCCTAACATTACACAGGGCACAGTTTTGAAAGAACTTTAGCAACAAGGGAATTAACTAGAAATTTGGGACCATAGGTTTTAGTTACCGATAATGAAAAAACACTTCAAAAAGGGCGTTCATTGATATTTTAATCTGATCAAGAGTTGATCAATGAATATTTTTGTTATAACCTAACTTAACTAGGGTTGCAATCTTAAAAACTAAAGTTCTACTCGCTAGTATACCTTAGGGTCTGATAACTTAATTACACTAAACTAACGTGTAACAATAAATCGCACAATGCTTTGCTTTGTTATTAACACAATCACTTGGCTAACTCAAAAGGTTTCACTCTCTTGAGTCTTTTTGTCAGGTTCGTGTTGTCAAGAAGCTGGATCGCGTCAACGTTCACATGTTGGTAGAGCCGTTGTTCGTGACTCCTAGCGAATCTGGTGATAGTCTGGTCAACAATGTCCATCTGAAGGTCTTGATGAAGGTCGCTGTTTCTAATGTACCAAGGAGCATCGACAATGTTCCTCAATACTTTTTTCTGGAATCTCTGGAATATTAGAATATTACTGTAGCTGGCACAACCCCAGAGCTGAATGCTATAGGTCCAAATTGGTTTGAGAACTTGTTTATATAACAGAATTTTGTTATGTATAGATAAGCTGGAATGCCTATTAAGTAACCAGTACATTTTCTTGAATTTTATATCTAACTTTTGTCTTTTCTTTTTACCATGGATCTTCATAGCGAAAACTTGCATCTAATGTAATATCTAGATATTTTGCCGAGTTAGCATAAGGGACCTGAGCATTATTTATGTTAATTGGTATTCTTTGACCATTTTTGTTAGTAAAATTAATATTAACAGATTTGGTTTCGTTTAGTTTATTACGCCATCTTTTGGTCCATTCATTAATTTGATTAACTAATGTTTGTAGTTTATTTGCAGCCTCTCCATGATCTTTGCCTATCGCTAGAATGGCAGTATCATCTGCAAATGTAGCTATTGTCTCTTGTTCTAGTTGGGGTATGTCACAAGTGTATAACAGATACAAATTGGGTTCCAGGACGCTTCCCTGTGGTACTCCTGCTTTAATTTCTTTCAAATTAGAGTATGCTTCATCTTGTTTTACTCTAAAGAATCTATCTGAAATGTATGAATCCAATAGCTCTGAGTATGGCTGTGGCAGTAGCACATTCAGTTTATGTTTTAAGCCATCATGCCATACTTTATCAAAAGCCTGCGCAACATCGAGGTAAATGGCTGAACAGACTTCTTTGTTTTCTAATGCTTTTTCAATAGCATTTGAGATTCTATGAACCTGATCTATAGTTGAATGGTTTTCTCTAAATTTGAACTGGTAATCTGGAATAAGTTTTCTTTCTACAATGATGGTTTTCAGTGTTTTTATTAGTATTTTTTCAAATAGTTTCGATATTATAGGCAATAGATATATTGGCCTATATGACGAAACTTCCTGGTGTGTGGATCATAATGACTTCAGCTACTTTCCACAATCTAGGAACATACCTTGGTTTAAATAAGGCATTAAACAGGTGTGTAAGTTTAATTATGGCTTTCTTCGGAAGTTGTTTTAAGACTTTCTTTCTTAGGATTAATATTTCTTTTTATATCATCTGCAATTTCCTTTGGAGAAGTTGGTCTGATAATTGAGTCATTTCTCACTGGAGGAGCCCAGTTCGGTAATTCTTCTTCTTCATTTGGTTTGAAGGTGTTTTCTAAGTATTCTACGAATCTATTTACTTTTTGTGTATTATTTCTAGCCCAGCTACCATCTGTATTCCTGATTGGAGCATTCTTGACAGTGGCTTTTATAATTGCTTTGTGGCTTTCCATAGAGAATAATCAGTGGATTTATCGTTTGTCAACTCACTAAGGTACTCACAAATAGATTCATTTTTGATTCGCTTATTCTCTCTTTTTAACTGCTAAGTGGTGTTGTTAAGTTTAGTTTTACCTGATGGAGCTCTGGTCTGATGCTATGTCCTCCTTAGTTTGCTTTTGGCAGAGATTCGATCCCTTATTTCTTTAGGATAGGTATTTCCCGTTTTTCGCTGCATAATAGGTGGCGTATTATCTCATGCTGCTTGTTGTATGTTAAACACAAGTAGTTCTACTTGTTCATCTAGCTATGCTTTTGTTCTTAACGGAACTGAAAGATTAATTTTATTTTCAAGGTCCAGTCTGAAGCTTTGCCAGTCTGTTCTCCTATTTAGTCTAAAAGCGCTTTCCTTTTGGATAATGGTGTCACTAAGAGTGAGAAGAATGGGCGAATGATCTGAATTCATCTCATATGCCTCATCAACTTGGATGTAGTTTGCTGAAATATTTCGTACAACAAAAAAGTCTATTAGGTCGGGTATTTTGTTTGGTTTGCCAGTTGAATGCGACTCACATTTTAGCTGTGTCATTGCTTCTCTTAGGTTTTTACCCTTAGTTGTCGTTAGTCTGGAGCCCCAATGGATCTGTTTTGCAATAAAGTCGCCTCCAATAATAAATCTAGATTCTTGACTATTGAGAAAATCTAGGTATTTTTCTTTCTTAACAGTATGTCCTGGAGGACAATATACAGAAGTGACCATAACATCAGAAGTTTTAGATTTTATCATTACTGAAGTAGCCTGAAATTCTTCAGTCCTGTGTATCCCGCTTCTTGATAATGCTTAATTGCTTTTTTAATTATTACTGCGCTACCCCCTCTTGCTGCATTTCGGGGATAAATGGTATGATAAACCTTATATCCCTTAAATTTAATAAAGAACTCATTGGTAAAGTGAGTCTCTGAAATTAAACATATGTCTATGTTTTCTATATCCAGGATCGCTTGCAATTCTTGTTGGTGCTGCAGCAGTCCATTAGCATTCCATTTCATTATTATTAGGCTATTACTCATTATATTGTCTCTTAGATATAGCTCCTTAGCTATTATATTCTAACCTAGTAATTCGTACATCCATTTTGTTCAGCTTTTTCAGTATTTGGTGGAGAGTATTGGTAATGTTTGAATCTTGATTGTTATCTATTTCTTCTTTTTTATCAGATACCGTCTGGCTAAATAATCTAGATTTGTCTATTAAATTGTTTCCATTAACAGGCTTATTGTTACGGGTTTTATTCTTCCTAAATCTATTCCAGTCTAAAATACCCTAATTTATACTATTCTAACTTATTCTATTTGCTAGCCTATCTTATTCTAAGCTACTCTAAACTAAACTACACTATTCTAAATTATTCTACGCTTAACTATTTACATTATTCTACTTCTAATCTATCCTACGCTTAACTATGTACACTATTCTACTTCTATTTAATTCTAACTTACCCTAAGCTACTCTAATTACTAAACTAATCTATTACTTACCTATTCTACTATAACCTATGCTAATCTCTTTAGTTACCTTTCGATTTAAGAGTGTGCGGTATATAAATGTATACAAATCAATAAAATGGGTCCATTAAATAAATTCATAAAATATCCATTTTTATCCAACATATTTTGTAGCAAAATATAAAATGATGTTTTGTAATAGAGTATAATCTCACCTGGAGTATATTCAATAATAATTATTACCTTAATAAATAATTTATAATGTAAGAAAATATATTTCGCTACTTTAAACAATAACTCTAGCTCATTTAATTACTAAATAGCTTTATTTTTATTGTTATTGTTTACATGTCAATTTTAACTCCTTCAGTTGTCAGATTCTTCTAAATGTATAAATAATGACCACAGTCTTACCAGAAATTATCCTATTACCCTTTTGTAGTCAGGGCCTTCTTGCTAAGATATTGACTTTTGTTGGCCATTTTGTGGAACTTCCTTCCTGGCCCAGTTTTTGCTTGGATTCTGATTGTGGCATGTGCCAAGATTTCAACTAGGATTTTCTAGGATTCATTCTTGTGCAAAAACCAGAGATTCCTTTAGTCCAATATATTGTTAGTGATCTTTGTGATTCATACACCTAGTGGTGGATATAGTATCGGCTAAAAGTGTGAATTTAATTTAATAACTTAATAACTAAAAGGTCACATACCATCAATGGTGAGTTTTTCAAAATGAGTTATTAGTTCATTTACCTATATTCCCAACAGCCTTCTGTATACATAATCGTTACAATCGTCAATGTTTTTCAGACCTCCTTGGTTCGCTCCTTTCATTAGTGCGTTCCTTCCTTCGCTCGCTCCGATTTACAATTCTGAGTAACGCTTTTATTAGAGGAGTACTTCTGGGGACTGTGGGCAAGTTCTCTCCACCTCTCCATATAGAATAAGGCTTCTCTACTTCACCGTTGGCGTGCTAGCAACAGAGTACAGACAATTAGATAACCGAATACGAAGTAATTTTCATAGCGGTCTACCTACCGACATCAAGAGGAAGCTACCTAACTGGTCATCGTCCTTCATTGAGTTCACTTAATCACAAGTAAGACGGTTACTTTTTCTAACTCCATATTTCGGAGGGCCTCTATCTACTAACGAGATTAGGTTGTTTGAGACTCAGCCTACAACAAACAGAGTTAAATACCTGATTAAATACTCAATTTCTTTTGTATATATACTTATTAATTGTAATATCCACCTACTGGGTTTTCTTTTGTAATACGAAGAGTACTCTACGTAACCGCACTTTTACCACCCACTTTGAGGGTTATATATTATAAGGGTATGTAAGTTAAAGGTAAGAATAGTTGTGGGAACGCCTTGTACATAATAATTTTCTTTTGTTCCTAATAATAGTCCACCTTTCGTATAATGTGATTTGTTGGTTATCATTTCAATTTTGACAACACGAGGTTATAAGATAATAAAGGCCCGTTCACATTCTATCAATAATTTTCTTCTATCTATTTACAGGAACCAGACCCTGAGGTTACTAGTCAACCTGATAAGGGGAGTTCGATAATTTGAACCCCTTTATCAGGCTACCTGTAATAAAATGGCGCCCAACGTGGGGCCGGAACCCACGATCCCGAGATTAAGAGTCTCGTGCTCTACCGACTGAGCTAGCCGGGCAGAAAAGTTCTAGCTCGTGCTTGTTTCCTCCAGAGTGCGACATAGCCTCACTAACTCAGATACCGAGGGGATAGTCTGCAATGCTAGAGCCGTTTGGAGATAAGGTAGAGGATTCCTTCGTATCAGTTTAATTCTATTTTCCTCTGAAGGGCGACTAACACCTAATTTGTTGAACAATCCTTCCATCGAAGCTACATAAAACACCACTTTCTCCCTATCTCCTTGTGTGCGCTTGCGAATTTCTTCCCATAAGCTATTCTCGTAGTCATAGGGGAGAAATGCATCCTTTAGCTGCATCAGTAGGTCATCCCACGACGCAAAACTATTGGTCCTAAACCAGGTAAGAGCATCTTTGCTAAATAAGTCTGGAGCAGACCGTAGAATTCTTTTCTTAGAGACACCACGCGAGATTCGCATATCCTCGATTCTTTCGATGAAAGTGGTTACACTTGATTCCCCATCGAATCGAATACCCCAGCGACCGACTTCCACATACCTGCTTTGATCAACAGAAGATTGGTCAGACATAGTCAGCCTTTGAAGCAGAGGTGTCAAAATTTGGGCTAAGTCCTGATGAAGTTGAGGAGAAGGATCGTTACGTTCCTGAAAACGAGACTGTGGCTCAATCCTTGAAGACTCCGACATAGGAGAAGACACCCTAGGAGCTCTTTGCTGCATCTGTGTAGCCCCTAACATAGAGTTCCTAAGTATGTTGGACCTCGAACCCACAGCAGATTCCCAACATCTGTTGACAACAGAAGGTCTTCTTGTCGACATCGCCTGACTGAAGGAAGGTTGATTCTCTCTATATAAGGAGGGTTGTTTTTCGTATGCAAGGAAGGTTGAGTATCCCTAAGCAAGGGCGGTTGGCTATATGATGACTGCCTATCAGTAACTTCTTGCACTGGACTATCATCCATTTGGATCAAGTCAGGTATCAAAGGAATATCATCGTCTATGATTGATTGCTCGGAAACAATTTCTTCATCCAGGATGGATCTCGTTTCCCGTACTGTTGGACTTTGTTCAAACCGTTGACCTACCATGTCTAACAATCTCATACACGAACCCAACATATCACTCTTAATTCTAGACTCAACATCGTTCCCTGGCATTATGTGGCTAAGTCGACCCTGAACATGAAACAATCTTGAATTAATGCGCAAGTACTCATTTACCCTAACTTCCTCATCAAAACTCAAAATATCATTTTCCAAATCGATCAGCTTCCTACCACAGATCTCGAACTCTGTCATTGGGACCATCGAAATATTTACCCGCGTTGGCGAAAACCCTGCCTTTTCACCTCGCAATGCACCACGCAGAAGAACTTTCATATCCCGGACCGTTCCTGCAGTTGGTAAATTCCTTAATGCTAATTCCCTTGATAATTCATCAGCTAATAATCTCTCTATGGCCATGGTTATTTAAATCTAATAATAATACAACCTAAACCTAAATAAACCCAAACCAACAGGGTAAAAAATATATGTACAATCTATAAGAAAATATATACAATGAATCAGTGGCACTATGTATATTTAAATATACAAATACCTAAAAAACCCACAATATCAAATCTATTTAATTAAATTTAATTGTACATCTCGGTTTGTTATATATTAAATTTCACCACAGGCCACCCTGTATGTATACCTATACAAATATAAAAAAACGAAAAACAAAAAAAAAATTAATAAGTACCAAATTTATTTAAATTTTAATATATTTTTTCGTTTCCCCTGCGTACACTCTTATTCGGTTCACCCTGTTAACTCAAAAGGATGTTCACAAAATTACACAAAAACAATTACAGAGGTCACCCTGTAATTAGATTTCAGAAAAAATAAACTCCAAATATAAATTCGTAAAATATGTTCAATTAGCAAAATTACGTTAAATATTTTCTATTTGTAATAAAAAGTAATCCACCTTTAAATGTATTAATAAAAATGTTATAAATATTCTTCATATATTGTTTCTGAATAAAAATATTTTATTTTCTGGGCTTTTATTTTATTGTACGAAGTTGCTTACTAGTCGCTGGCCACAGCCAACAAATGGAAAACTGTAAAAGGCCAGTAGATGAAATTTATGAAATTCCAAAAAGAAGACGAAAAAATTTTTTTTTTTTAAATTCACCCCAAAAATCCGTAGGAGGCCTACTGTCGCAATTCTATCAATTAAATCACCTGTTGGGCGCCAATTTATTACGTTGGCTTACTCGCTGGATTACTCGCTTTGAGTGTGTCCGAATGCTTGACACTTTTTGCATTGAGGTACTAGCTTGGATTTTCTGAGAGGTACAATTTCTACATATACTCTCATAATTTCTCTGATTCCATATATTTTCTCAACACTTTCGTCGTGTTGGAATGTAAGCATAAACATATAATAATAATCTTTATTTGCATCAATTATTACAATTAAACTTAAATTTAACATTTTAATTTTTCTAAAAATACAAAATTAACACAAACAGAGAAAACAATTTCCACAAAGCCAAAGCTGTCTGTGGGCTGGGTTTATTTGTTTATTTTGTTTTTACATTTTTAAGTGCATCTTACTAATTAACATTTTATATTTCCACATCGTTTAATTTGTTTTCACAAATCAAAAAATTTATAAATATCTTTCCTTGGTATATTTATTAAAAAGGATTTAATTTTTTTCCTAAACTAAAATACCGAATAAGTTGAGAAACATATTTCCTTTGGTAAAAAATTTAAAAATCCAGGTCTCAAAAACATAAGACTTTTATGCCTTATTGTTTTGTTGGCAATTGGTATCATTAATTTTCCGCAATCCTTACTTCTAGTTTTATGACAATGACATATGTATTTCAAATCCAACAAATATTTTTCTTTAGTCAATAAACATACGCCCCTTAAGAAAAACATTTGCCTTAAGTCTAGGATCTCCGCTTCTTTATAAAGAACATTCGAGGAGTAAGTTCTATTTTTCTGAAGTATTATTTTTAAAAATGATTTTTAAACTACTTCTAGCTTTTTTTAGATGAGTATATGTTACTCCTCCCCATCCTACAATTCCATAGGAGAGGCGAGAATCAACCAATGCATAATACAGGGTTGGCCAAACCTCTGTCGTAGTTCTATAACTCCTACTATGCAAATCTTAACGATATATTTGATGTGTACCTGTCAATGGTGGCCAATACCAAATATCCCAAAATTATTTTCTCGTGTACAGAGTAAATTAGGCAAATCACTTAATTTTTTTTAAATGGAATGACCCAACTTTTTTTATAATTTTAGGTACTCTATGGTCACTAGTACATACCCACAAAATATTGTTTCTAACATCCCACCCCTTTCGCAGAAAAAAAAATTACCAAAAAATATTACATTTTCAGACGCCTATTAAAATATGCAGTGCTCTCTCGAATTTGATGTTAGAATTTAAGAAACTACGATTTTATAAAGCCAATAGACCAAAGATTTTTTTGGACCAAGTTTGAATTTTTTATTTTGTACAGGGTGGTCACAAATTAATTTCACTTTCCAAAAATTTCGAGGGAAATTTTTTAAAATTTTTCAAATGTATTACCCTGTATTTCTATTCATCAACTGAAGGAGAATTTCATACCCTTCCACTTCCCTATGTACTTTCCTATACCTATCTGTCGCCGTTATAAAATAAATTCAAAAAGAAGAAAATTACGATAATAAAATTTATTTGAAATTTATCCTAAAACATAAATTTACATTTTATAAAAGATGCTCAAAATGTCTGCCATTTTCTCTAATGCATACATTTGTTCGTTGGGCGAATGATCGAGAAACGTTTCTAAGCATATCAGGTGTAATGGAATGGAAAGCTTGCACTATCCTTTCTTTCATATTTTCAGGTGTTGTAGGTGGCGTAAGATAAACTAGATTTTTAATATAACCCCACCTAAAGTAATCGGGTTTTGTTGTCAGGTGATCGAGCTGGCCATTTTTTTGGACCATTTCTACCAATCCATCTATTTGGAAACTTTTCACCTAATTCATCTGCTACTTCGCGTAAAAACTGCGCTGCGGCCCCATCATGTTGGTACCACATTGTTAGTCTTACAGCAAGGGAAATGTTTTCAAGTAAAGTAGGAAGATGATTTGTTAAAAAATCTAAATACATCAGACCATTTAAGTTGCCTTAAAAAAAATACGGCCCAATAACATGATCCCCAATTATACCTCCCCAAACATACACACTCCATCTTTCTTGGCTATGTGTTCTGATGATGTTAGGATTTTCCGTAGAATAATAGTGGAAATTATGTCTATTAATGAATCCGTTCTTGTGGAATGTAGATTCATCAGAAAACAGCACTCTATTAAAAAAAAAATGGATTTTGTTGCAGTTTAGTTTGTGCCCAGTTACAAAACACCATTCTATTATCAAAATCGGTGTCTTTCAGCTCTTGATGCAATTGTATTTTATAAGGATGATATTGATGCTGTTTTAAAATCCTTCTAACGGATGTTCTACTTATACCTACTACTTCGGCAATCTTTTTTTGACTTACATGAGGATCTTCTATCGCTGTCAAAATTACAGATAATTGGTTATCATTATCAGTAGCACGTTTGTCAATTATTGGTTTTTTATAAGCAACATTTCCTGTTTCGGTAAATCTTTCATGTACCTTTTTTGATCAGGGATGCGTCTATCGGGATATCGTTGATGATAAATTCGTTTTGCCAATAAACAATTTCTGTCGGATTCTCCCAAAACATAGACCATGTCAATTAATTCGTTTTTCGTAAAATTCATTATTAATAGAAGAATTATCGCGATCAGTAAAAATAACTTGACACTTCATTAATAAATAATCTGACACTTCATTAAGACCCGGCCTACTTGATTAAATGTTCACTTTCAATAAAACCAGTGGTAGAAATTGGATTTTTGATAGATGAATGTCTTTTTGGAATTTACTTTTAGACGACGACAGATAGGTATAGGAAAGTACATGGGGAAGTCGAAGGGTATAAAATTCTCGTTTCATCGATGAATAGTAATACAGAATGTTCTATTTGAAAAATTTGAAAAAAATGTCCTAAAAATTTTTGGAAATTGAAATTAATTTGTGACCACCCTGTACAAAATAAAAAATTAAAACTTGGTCTAAAAAAATCTTTGGTCTATTGGATTTATACATTCGTAGTTTTTTAAATTCTAACGTCAAATTCGAGAGAGCACTGCATATTTTAATAGGCGTCTGAAAATGTAATATTTTTTGGTATTTCTTCCATTTCTGCGAAAGGGGTAGGATATTAGAAACAATATTTTGTTGCATTTGGAAAAAAGTTGGGTCATTCCATTTAAAAAAAAATAAGTGATTTGCCTAATTTACTATTGGGCCACCCTGTACACATTAAAATAATTTTGGGATATTTGGTTTTGACCACCATTGACAGGTATACTTCGAATAAATCGTTAAGATTTGCATAATAGGAGTTATATAACTACGACAGAGGTTTGGCCAACCCTGTATAGTGTTTTAAGAAGAGGTAAGTCTAAAATTTTTGTTAAAAATTTGAATTTAGCTAGTAATGACCTAACAGTTTTTGTAACACTAGTAATATAATAGTCCCAACGGAGATGATTGTCAATAGTTATTCCTAAATACTTTATCTCTTTGTTTAATATTTATTAAGTTACCATGATTGTTGATTTCTAGCTTGTTGTAATTAGAAAGATTATTTTTATACCTTGTTATAGGTAGAAATATAGTTTTATCAAAGTTTATTGTAAGCAATTTGTAATTAAACCAATCTATAATATTACTTATATCTTTTTCAATTTTTTATTTCAGACCATTCCAGGTGTTTGCAGTATAAAAGATGACAGTATAATCAGCAAAGCTTGTTATCTCTCCAGAAGTTGTAAGTGTAAGTAGATTATTAAAGTATATTGTAAAGAGAATGGGACCAAGAACTGTCCCTTCAGAAACGCCACATTGAACAATCCTTTCCGAGCTTATACTATTATCTATTTTAACACATTGTTTTCTTCCTATTAGATAAGATTCACAGTTTTTGTGCAATTCCTGCAAAGAATCCAACAGCTGTGAGTGGTCCACAGTATCGAACGCCTTTGAAAGATCAAGGAATACCCCTATGGTGGGACAGCTGCAGTCGACAGCCTTATATAATTTTGTTGTTAAGTCTAATATTGCATGTTCTGTAGAAATACCTGTGCGAAACCCAAATTTTTGTTTAGAAATAATATTATTATTATTATTATTGTTTAAAAATGATTCTAATCTTATCTTTATTACTTTTTTAAAAATTTTTGAGAAATTGTTTATTATAGAAACAGGTCTGTATTTAGTAAGAGTTTGTTTATTTCCCTTTTTATGAAGAGGTTTTATAACTGCAGACTTGAATTATATGGGACAAATTCCATTTTCTATAATTATATTAATAATAAAGCAGAGTGGCGAAGAAAGTTCTGTACGAATTTCTTTTAATGTTTCGGCAGTTATATTGTCTATACCAGGACTTTTATTATTTTTTAAATTTTGTATAATTTCAATAATTTCTTCTTTATTTGTGGGTTTTTAGGAATATGGTGTTATTATTTACTTTCCGAGGTGGAAGATGTGTTGGAGATTTTGTAATAAGTCTAGCAAGGTCAGGTCCTACTTCCAAAAAAATTCATTGAATGCTTCTGCTATTTGTAATTTATTCTCAACAACATTACCGTTTTTTGTTATTACTTCTTTTATTTCAGTTATATTATTATTAGAGTTTGTTAAATTTTTTATTGTTTTCCATAATTTTTAAGAGTTATTTTTATTTGATTCTATCTGTGCTTTCTGATAATTAGGTTTAGTAACTTGAATACGGCGATTTAGAGAATTTCTGTAATTAATAAATTGGTCTTTCAACACTTTGTTTTCTATGTCTTTTTAATATGCTTTATATAATTTATCCCTTGTGATTATTGATTTCATGAGACCTACCGTAATCCACGCTTTCTTTTTAATTAATGACCTTTTTTGTTTAAGTATAGTTGTATTTTTAGAAATAAGGGTGTTAAGAGTATTAAGAAAGTAAATTGTTGCTTCTTGTACATCTGTTATACCGTATAAAGCATTCCAATTATAAGAAGTTAAATCAGCTTTGAGATTATTCTTATTTAATTTATTAATAAATTTAATTTTATTCACAGGTTCCTTATTAATAAATATATTTATGTTTAAAATTGTAGCTCTATGATCAGTAACAAGGGTATCTAGAACATAGCTAGAACAACAATCTTCGACTTGTCCATTTTTTACATTTACAAACATGTGATCTATGCAAGTTTTCGATAAACCTTGGATCCTAATAGGAACATTTATGGTTGAAGTAAAGCTAAACTCACTTAAAACATCTTAATACTCATTTGAATAAACTTCATCGTCTCGAAGTATATCAATATTTATATCACCCGCAATAACATGCATATCACAATTCTTTTTAGATTCACTTAAGTAGTGGTGCAGTTCAGTTGTGAATTCACTTTCATTCATTGAGGGAGGCCTGTAAAGTGGTGTTATTTTAATAAGTTCATTTTCTTTAGTTACTATTATAATTATAATTAAATGACTTTTTTAAATACGCAACCGTACCATCACATTTATTTATATCAGCAAAATTAAATAGCATATTATACCCTGTTCTTTGAAACAAGTTTATATCAAAATCATTCCTTGTTTCAGTTAATATTAGACATTCAAAATCTTCGTTGAATTGATTTAGAACAACTTCCAAGTTATCTATGTTTTTGCTAATACTCCTAATGTTATTGTGAAAAATTTTAAAAATGGTCCGGTTTTGTGTTACTTGATTGTAGTCATTGATATTCTCTAATACTTTAGTGGGAAATGAAGTGTAGTTATAGTCTTTGATAAAAGGATCCATACTAAATAAATCGCCTACTATTAGTGAAAATTAGAACTTTTTTTATAATCTAAGATAATTTACTTATTATTGAGATGGTAGGTACAATTCAGAACTGAAGAAAAGTTTACTAGGATCAAAAAGAACTATACAGAATGACAAATTTTATACACTATGAAATTAAATAGATTTTTTTTTCAATTCTGATAGCAATTTTTACAAATTTTAATTACCAGTTTTCTGACTGGTACTTCTAGTAGTAACAGACGTTTTTCTTTCCTTTTCTTTTCTTTATTTTGTTGCGGTATTTGTTGACTTCTCTGTTTATCCTCTTTTCGTTCTTCCTTGTGTTCCGCTACTTTTTCTTCTTTTTTCTCTGTTTTTGCTCCTTTGTCCTCAATATCGTTCAATTTTCTTATTTCTTTATTATTATCTTGATTAAATGTAGATAAATGATTTTCTCTTGCTGGTGTTTGTGGTGCGCTATTTGATTGTTGTATTACAATAGAATTGTAGCTGTCTTCGATTTGTATATCTTCTACACTATAAGCTGTATTATTTCTGTAGAGTTTTTCTCCTTTTATATAGCAATGATCCTGTGTTGTCTGTCTTATTTCTAGTAGGTGGTTTCTAAGAATTTTGTTTCTTTTCTGTTGACTTTTTGTAAGATCTGGAGAAATAGTAATATTGATCCCCTTTAGTTTCTTGGTATTTCTTAGTACGTCTATTTTTGTAAAAGTTGATACAAATTCAACTTTGATGGGACTTCTTTCTAATTTTTCAAGTTGATAGAAGTGAATAATATCTGATCGTTTTCTTTGAAGGCCAAGTACACTATTTAGATAGTTGCAGATATTTTCCACAGACAATTCTTTTAAAGTTGGTTTAATTCCAAAAATCACGACGTTGTTTTTTTGCTGTTTCTCTCTAAAAGTTCTACTCTTTGTTGAAGTTCTAAATTTTCTTTCTCTAATTTTTTCACTTTTTCATGCACTGACTCTAGTTTCATCAAAATTTTACCTTCACTTGCTTCAATGGCATTTCTAATTCTGTTTTCTATTTGGATCAAGTCATCTCGTAGTTGCTCCATAATATTTGAAAGTCTGGCAGCCGTGTAAATTTCTTAGTAGGTACACAGAAGGTTTATTATGATCCAAATGTCAATTTTAAGGACACGAATACAGTACTGAGTACAATTTAACTTTATTACATCGACTTTTCCAGTAATTTTCACTTACTCTGATAGCTCATGATACAGGAAACACTTGCGTATATAACTTTTATTTAATTTTTTGAATTTTGTATATGAAATTTTCGATTTAATGCACAAACTTTATAAGATACACTCAACAACGTTGCTAAGATATAAAAAAAATTAAAAATATTCAATGGTTGTTTAGTTCTATATTTTAGTTTTGGATTAGCAGAAATAATGTTAAAGCCACGACCTTTCAAATCACTAATTATATTTTCTGGTTCGAAAGAATGATGCAGTTTATATGCCATTACTTTAATTGGTCTATCTTGTTTGTCCTCATACGAGTACCAAGTGTACTCTTGTTCTGTAAATGCTCCAGAAAGCATTCTATATTCTGGTCCTTCCGGAACGTTAATTTTAACATTATTATCGTTGATGACTTTAATTTGGGAGTTTGGGATTTGTTTCACCATACTATGGAGTTTATTCAAGTTCTGAACATTTTCCACTATGATAGGTGATGGTGCCTTAATTTTAACAGGTTTTTCTATTGTAGTGCTGTTATTTTGTTGTTGTGGCTGTGGTTGCAGAGGTGTCAATGAAGTATCCATTTTTCTTTTTGTTTTCTGTTTTTCACACGGATTCACTCATTCTCTTTTGCCAGATCTTCTTCATCAGTAAAGTATTCAGTGGGCTTAGTTGCAATATTTATATTGGTAGCCATACTTTCTTCTATTCCTGTATATTTTTTGATTAATTTATTATTTGTTTTTATGATTTTATCTATCTGAATTTGGAGCGACTGCAACTTATCTTTTTAAATTGAGTAAATGTAAAAACGTGAATTCAAATTCAAATTCAAATTCAAATGAGGGTTATGTCTTGTTAGAATTAAGCCATCGATTTCCTAATTTCAGTAGAGTAGAAATACCTTCACAAAAAAAAATAAGTAAACCCTGTCGTGAGTCAACAAAGCGATATTATCAACCCTACAGTGTATAGCAATGTTTTGCCCTAAAAAAAATAGATTTTCGACCACCTGTTAGCTAAATTTCCGAGTCCTCATCTTAAACAATTTGATACGCAATCAAATGAAATGAGAAAAGAAGGCGTGATAAAATTTATTGCTGCATTTAGTCGCGATAAACGTACAGTGAAAGTCGATAAAATTAGCTAATAAAGAACGTTAAAGACACTTTTTGTTATTGTTAACTTTCACCTATGAATCAATTATAGGATATATGAAGGAAATAAACTTTTATTGTTATGGTACGGTTTGTAAGTGCTTAGATCAGATAGGTAGATCGCAATAATTCTGTCTCAAGTATGCCACACAAGTTGAAAATATTGTATAGATTAAAGCAATAGGAAAATTTTAACTTGGAAGTTTATGTTTTTTTTTCTAATCATTAATCATCATTACTAAGAAGCTAACAGATAATTACATAAAAATGGAGGAATTATTTGATGTAACATCTAATCACTCTCCACTAATAATGACTTTTTTTTTAAATTGACATCTAAACGTAGTTTTTTTGCCACAGACTTTTGTAAATTGAATACTTATTTATTTATATTTTATTATTTTCTTTAATTTAAAATTCAATAATTAAATCATATTTTTTCTCACCAAATGAATTTATTAAAATAAAAATACTTGATGGAAAAAGGATATTTAGGGAAGAAAGTTTTTTAAGGAAATCTAAACGATGAGAATTATGGCGGCTACAAGAAAAAATGAAGTAGTTGATATCAGCAAAAGAAGATTTATCGCATTGACAGAAAGGTGATATATTAATACCAATTCTGGAAAGGTGTGACGGAAAACCCCCATGATTTAGTTTCATCCTTGTTAAAGTCGAACAATAATACCTAGATTAGATTAGATTTGATTAGGAGCTTGTCCACCGCGACGTTTTCAGATCTATTGTGTGACTTCGCTTGTTCAAGAGTATGTCGTCTAGCCTGGTCTTTTTTATTAGACTTAGTAGCTTTGACAGTGGCTCCCGCATGTAGTTGCATGCATTTGGCTTTTCTTCGCCCAATGTTAGATACCTCATTCTAGCTTTACATTAACACAGAACCTGCACAAAGTTGCTTCTTCTGCTGGGTTTATGACACTCATGTGCCTTTTGAGGCGACAGTGTCCAGTAAGAAGGCCTACTGTTATCCAAACGATTTGACGCTTTTGAACCAGTAGGTCTTTCGTGAACTTGGCCGATGGTTCCTTAATGAACTGTTTGGCCTGTCTCAGTTTTGGATGGTTGTTCCACCATTCCTGAGACTTTTTTTTGCATCCACTGTGTAACGGATGCCTTGCAAAATGCCTTAGCAACTCCACAGAAGGGTTCGGGGCCTGTCATGGCCTTATCTAAGCCTTCTCGGGCTAATTCGTCGGCCTTTTCGTTGCCCTGATATCCTTTATGACCTGGAACCCAGGCTAGGGTCACCATATTTTGACTACTTAGCTCTACCAGGTCTTCTTGACAGTCTTTCACCAGTCGTGAATTCATTTCTGATGAGAGAAGTGTCTTTAGAGCTATTTGGCTATCAGAGTATATGGCAATAGTTTTTCCTGATACTTGCTGATTTAATATTTCTCTTGCACAGTGTTGTATGGCTATTAGTTCAGCCTGGAACACTGTTACATATTTTCCTAAACTCAGCGAAATCGTTGTTTTTGACTTGGGTCCATAGATTCCAGCACCGGCTCCTTCCATTATTTTTGAACCGTCTGTGTACCAGACGAGTTTAGCCTGTACGGGAGATCCCTGTTTTCAGGATTCTCGGGCTAGTATTTGAATTTGAAAATTTCTTTCAAATTTGTATGTGGTTATGGCTCTATCAGTAGGCATTACTAATTAATCCCTTTTTACTTGCTGATATAGCCTTATGTGGTCGGCGATATGTAGTTGGCTTATTGGGTTTTGTCCCTGCATTAGCCTGTGAATAACTGACCTAATTTTTCCTTGTATGAAGATGTGCAGTGGCGTGAGATTTAATAACACCTCCATTGCTGCAGTCGGCGTAGTGTGCATAGCCCCAGTAGCACTTAGACAGACAAGCCGCTGAATGCTAGTGAGTTGGCCTATTGCACTTGTCTGCGCAGTTTTGGTTACCCATGCCACTGCACCATAGGTTATCATGGGTCTAAGGTTAGGTTTAAAATGAGTGGGATGATCTCATCGCCTTCCAATGCGACCCAGATGGGTCTATTGAGGCCCATGACTAACTTATAGTTCACCGTACAAGCCACACCTTTTGATAAAGGTCATGGTTGAATTGGGTGAGACTTCTTTAAAGTCGGTAGGCTCCAGTCGGGTATATCCGAAAATCTGGAACCTGGTTCTTTCCAGAGCAGAGCAGGTACATAAAATGTGCTCTGCAGACTCGTCCTCCACGCTGCAAAATCGACAGTCCGATGTTTGTTGCAGACCTATGCTTCTCATGTGATTTCCCAGACAGCAGTGTCCTGTCATCAGTCCAGTGAAAATGCGTAGATCTCTCCTACTTCATTCTTGGATCTGAGCAGAGGCGTTCATGTAAGGGTTGGTTATAAACGCCTTCGAATGGGTTAGCCCTGGGGTATCTCTCCAGTTCGTGAGTGTTGCACCCTCAATCCATTTTGAGATAATTCCTTTGGCAGTGCTTTTTGCAATGCCAAGGAATGGTTCTGGTCCTATAAACACAAATTCGGTTCCTCTTTTAGCAAGTGAGTCGGCTTTTTCGTTGCCCTCCACACCACTGTGTTCCGAAACCCAGATCAGAGTAACTCTGTTTCGGGCACCGAGACACTCTAGGGTATCAGTTCCAAACCAGCTTTGAGTCAACTCGATTGGAGCTCAGGGCCTTAAGGGCTGCCTGGCTATCTGAAAGGATCTGTATAGTCTTGTTTGCGGGGAGAAAATTGATCAACTCTCTCGCTCCCAATTCTATAGCAATCATTTCTGCTTGGAAGAACGTGGCCAGAGAGTCTAGGTTTATTGATATGTCAATTCTAGGCCTCTGGTCAAAAACTCCCGCTTCCACTCCTTTTTCAGTTTTGGAGCCGTCCGTGTACAACGTATATTCTGCCTGGAAGAGGGTTTTCCCCTTTGCTCCATGCATCTTTCTCTGGAATGAGGACGCTGTATGGCTTTTCTATGTGCTGTCGGGGAACTAGCGAGTCCGAAACCATGCCGAGGATGGGGTGATTATTAATTTCACTCATCATCCCCGTCTTGTCCCAACGCAGTTCTTCGTAACATTGACTACTAACTTTCAGGAGCCTGTAGGAGACCATTTTGGCCTCCCTTTCCAGCAGAATGTGGAGAAGGGTTAGGTCCAGCATGGTCTTCATGGCTCCCGTAGGTGTAGTTAACATTGCTCCAGTTATGGCGAGGCACGCAAGCCGCTGTATTTTAGCCAGCTTTGCTCTGGCCGTCCGTTGGAGTTCCTTGTCACACCAGATGACAGAGCCGTACGTAACCATGAGTTTTACCACTGTTTGGTAGATCCAATAGATCAGTTAAAAACTGATCCCCCATGCTTTGCCGCATATATATATATCTGAGTGTCCAGAGGGATAATCTGGCTTTGTTAATGGTTTTATCAACTGGGTTCCAGGTGAGTTTCTTATCTAGGGTGATACCCAGATATTTCACCTCCTCCGCAAAAGGAATGGTTTCCCCAGCCAAGGTAGGTTGTCGAAGCTTGTTGAGCTTCCTTCTCTTGGTGAAGGGGACAATAACAGTTTTGCGGGGGTTAACAGACATCTGCTTTCTCTCGCACCATCTGTTGGTCGTATTAAGGGCTTGTTGAAGGATGTTGGAAATCACCTCTTCGAACTTTCTCCTAATTATGATAACCAGATCGTCCGCATAGCATTGGAAATTTACCCCCTGTTGGGATCATGGGTCTTATTACCCATGTGTATAACCATATGGTCATTTTCGGGTTTAGACTCCAGTTTTTCCCACATATTCTTCTACAGCTTACGAGAGCTATTGTAGCTTTGTATGTGAGTTTTTTGAGAATATAATTCCACGTCAGCCTTTGGTCAAATATGACTTCGAGGTCTTTGGCTTCTGTGACGAATGGAATAACTATGTTGTTCAGTACGATGAGAATTATGGCGGCTACAAGATAAAATGGAGTAGTTCACATCAGCAAAAGAAGATTTATCGCATTGACAGAAAGGTAATTTATTAATACCACTTCTGGAAAGGTGTGATGGAAAACCCCCATGATTTAGTTTCATCCTTGTTAATGTCGTACAATAATAATTAGATACTTAGACATTTTAAAATTCGTAATGTAAGGAATAGATTTTGGAAGAATAAGGTGAATAAATGTATATGGGTTATTTAAATGAGAAACAAAGTGTTCCCAAAGTTTCTCCTAGCTTGAGAATGAATATTATTAATAGTTTGAAGAAGAATGGATTCTTTAGCAGCTAAATCGACTTTCTTATTTTCAACTATCCCTTTATGAATTTTAATAATAATAATAATTATAATAATTCTTATAAGACAATAATTACAATTGTATAATATTTCCAAATATATATAATAAAAAAAAAAATATTAAATGAAAAAATGAAGGATAGCAGTAAATAAAACATAAGGTTTAATTTAAATAAATAAAGTAAAATTAAAAATACTACGTTCTAAATTCAATAACGCTATAATTCTAAACTTGTATTTAAACAAACTACAGCAGGAGTACCACAAGTGAGCATCCTTGCTCCTTTCTTGTTTATCCATTATTTACTTAATACATACCAGAAATCGTTTATGTCAAAACTTCTACGTTTGCTGGTAATAAGTTTATTAGTCAATTTATGTAATAGGGCTAAGTAATGTAATGCCCTGTATATCACTTCTACTAGTTAAATTAAATGTAATTAATTATTTTTGACAAAGAAATTCGAGAATACGTTTACCAGTTCTCTTTGCTTCCTTCTGGTCAATCGAGCATTAGGCTTAAATTTAGCTGTACTAATTTATAGTAAAAAGTTACAGATGATATTTTTAAAGCTACTAATAAAGTTAACAAGTATATCAATACTTCTTGAATACAGGAAAGCCTTCTACATTCACTTCCTTACCACTTTCGTTTTTCCACACATTAAAAAGTTATTTGTATAAAAGAAGCCAAGCTGTTTCCTATAATAAAACTTTAAACTTTTAAAACATCCACTTGTGTTATATATCTTAAAATTTCCTTTATCTCTTAAATTGTATAGTATCGTATCATAAGCAAACTATACGCAATTTTATTTCACGTTCCCGGAATCTCACATTAAGGAAGCATGATACAAAATCAATATTGATTTATTAGCTATTAAAAATTTTTTTATTTGATCACTAAACTAGCTAAATAAAAAGTATCCGCTTAACATAGGCCAATAAGGTCAATTATTATTAAACGGTGAGCAACTATCCCTAGTTTCATGTGCTAAAAATGTATTTCTACACACACTTTAATATTTAAGAGCAATCCAGTCCCTTCTGACGTCACATTGCACTGATCTCATGACCTCCCCTTAAAGTATTTAGAACCTTGTTCGCTTCATAAATTTGGCAATGTTGTGTATCGTGCGCTGAAGAATAATCATATTGGGTAGGGTCCGATTACAATTCAGGTATACTTCGTTGGCTATCGCCGCCTACTGGGGGTTAGTGGCTTGTTAATATTATAGGAATGTAGGAATACTATTTTTAAACCAAACAACTCAAATATTTTTTATTTATTGATAGTTATAGATGATATACAGGGTGTCCCGAAATTAGACAGTCATATTTTAACAGCGTAATCTACATCCTAAAATAGTAGTAACAGTTCATATAAACTTTTTTTTCGAGATACAGGGTGTTAAAGGTGAAGTCCTGATACCACACTTTTGTAAATATTTTCTAAACGTTTAAAGATAATTAGGTAAAATTTGTTACAAATACTTACCTTTTTACGCTTCATTTATTGGACTAAACCCTAGTTATTGATAATCTTCTTATGTGGGTAAATTAGGGGGAGCTTAGGGTAAAATTGCCCTGTGAGTCTGTGTGTCTATATCCACCATAACTCATGAACCGATACACAGAAAAACACTAAATTTTAAACTTAAGCTTTATTTGACCGTTCAATGAAATGATTAGATTTTGAGCAGAGTCGAAACATCTGGGGGGTACTTTATGAGTGGTAATTTTTATATTTTATGGAATATATCTGTTATTTACGTTTAAAGGAGAAAATTTTTCAAATAAAACTTGCTTCTTATATTATTATCTATAATTTTTGTTCCATACAAAATTTTTCTAAAATGGTCCGTATTCGAGAAATTTGACAAAATGTAAAAAAAAAACTATTTTTTATTAAAATGTTTTAAATAAAAGTTGTTTGAAATATAATTCTCTATAATTTTTATTCCATACATAATTTTTCTAAAATGAACCGTATTCGAGATATTTGAGAAAATGTGTAAATTTTGAATTTTGAAGAAAACGCGAAAGCGGATAAAGAAAAAACATTAAATTTTAAACTTAAGTTTTATTTCGGCCTGACGTGAAATGATTAGATTTTGGACAAAGTCGGAACATCTGGAGGGGTACTTTATGATAGGCCGTTTTTATATTTTATTAAATATATCTGTTATTTATGTTTGGAGAAGAAAATTGTTTAAATAAAAGTTACTTCTATTATTATTATCTATAATTTTTGCTTTCTGTCAAAATTTCCTGAAATGGTCCGTATTCGAGAAATTTGACAAAATGTGCCAAATTCTGATTTTTATGAAAATTGTTGAACTAAAAGTTGTTTGCGATATCGATCTCTATAATTTTTGTTTTCACATGATTTTTCTAAAATGGACCGTAATGGAAAAATTGTAGGAAAATTGCTAAATTTAAATTTTTCAGTATTTTCGTTTTCAATGAATAACTATAGAAAAATGTATATATTTAGTTTAACCTCTAAACATTTATAGAATAAGTTGTACAAAATAACCAGAAAAAGCCTATAATAACTAGATAGGAAAGTCATGTGTTGGACACATCAGATTTTTTGACTATAAAATTTGGAAAACCAATATTTTCTGTATATTAAAGCTACATTTGTTGAATTTTGCTAGGACGCGTCATTTTCAGGAGAAAATCATGTTACCTTATTCGAAAGTGTAAACAATAATTAGTAGGTCTGTAGAATTAGAAATTTTATTTTTTTTTAACTTTGAAAAACCGGTAACTAAAAAAATTTTAGAAAATATTTACAAAAATGTTTCATCTGGACTTCACTTGTAACACCCTGTATCTCGAAAACGAAACGTTTTCGGACCTACGAATGTTTATATAAACTTTTACTCCTATTTTTAACCGACTTCAAAAAAGGAGGAGGGAGGTTCTGAATTCGTCACATTATGTTTTTTTTTTATGTATGTTCCATATAAATTTGGTCCAAATCTAATAATTGGGCACATGAGAAAATCCTCAAACTTTTCATTTTTTATGTGTGTTTAGCGATAATGCTTTACCACCTTGTCCGATTTATATGATTCTTTTTTTGGTAGTAAGGGGGTACCTCAAGGGTGATCCTATATTAATTTGGTTAAGATGTGGTGACGGCATCTGCACGTTTTTGAAGTCGGTTTTTTTTAAATTTTTTATTTCTAATTCTTGTAGGATGTAGATTACGCTGTTAAAATATGACCGTCTAATTTCGGGACACCCTGTATATTGGAAATTCGAAATAATAGTTATGATGTAGCGGTGTTTTTCTAATTGTAATCGGACCCTAGGTATTTGGATATGGAAAGTGATGAATTGGAGATAGGTAAATTGTATTTATTGTATTAAAGGAACAACAAATATAAGTACAATTAAATAAGTATATTAATATATCAATTTTTTAAAGTCTGTATTAAAAAAAAAAATTTCACATAGATTATTAAATTAAAAAAATAACTATTAAAACACGAAATGTTAATTTTTTTCTCTTTTACAACACAAAATATACAATACTGTTGAATCAAAATTTTCTCTTGGCAGCAGGTGGTTTTTGTGACGCGACAATTATGATGCTTTGCATCTGATGAATTAAAGCTAATTCTCTTTCAATCTTAAGGTGATCATACCCCTTATAATTTTTGGACAAGGATATCTCAAAATAATTAAATTTTGGCAAAATAAAATAGGCAATAATATCTATAATATGCATATATTTTAACGTTTTAATTCCTTCCAGTTTCACAAAAAAACTACAAGGGCTTTAATTTTGAAAAATCGTAGTGAAAATAAATGCATTCCTCGACAGCATTATTCTTAATATAATCCCCAAATTTAAGCTCCTAATGTCTTGTTAATGATTTCTTATAATTCGCCAAAATTAGTGGCTAAAACGCTTCGTTAAGTGCTATCTTCTGGTGTAAACTGGTGTAAATTATTGCAAGAAACGAATAATGACAGAGTGTACGATACGATAGTTACAAGCGTGTTACACCCAAAGACAGCACATAACGAAGCGTTTTAGCCACTAATTTTGGCGAATTTTAAAAAATCATTACCAAGACATTAAGAGTTTAAATTTCGGGATTATGTTAAGAATAGTGCTGTTGAAGAATGCATTTATTTTCATTATCATATTTGATTTTTTTTTCCTGGAAACTGAAAGGAATTTAAACTATAAAATATATATAATTAATATTACCTAATTTATTTTGCCAAAATTTTAATTTTTAAACAAAATTTTGAAATATCCTTTTTTAAAAATTATAAAGGCTGCTGCATTCACCTTAATATACCAACATACAGGGTGTTTCAAAATTCATGGGACAAATTTCAGGAGGTGATTGCTCGTATAAAATTAAGATGGGTGTTTCCTATAACAAAATTTCCTCTGCCCACCCCTTTCCGAGATATCACCCTTAAGAGGTGGTGACTAAAATTGAGATTCTATTTTTTTTTCTAAAATTTCAGTGAAGCTAGAAACTTGAAATTGTGTAGTCGCAAAGGACTAACCACGGTTATTTTTTCAATATTCCTGTTACATTATAGAGGGATGAAATTAGCAACCCTTACTTTATTTTATATCAAAACTTTTTTTGAGATGAAGTTTTATGAAATAATTTTGTAACTTGAATTACTTGTTTTATTTAAAAAAAAAATTCCCAAAACCAATACCTTCATAGAAAAAAAAAACTGTTTTCCACTCAATTTATTAAAAAAAACGATAAATTAGGGTGTTAAGTTTTTTTCTCTGAAGCTATTGGTTTTGGGAAAAAAGTTCAAGAATAAAAAAAAATTAAATAAAAAAGGATTTCATAAAAGTTCATCTCGAAAAAAAGTTTTAATATGTTGCTAATTTTACCCCCCTATAATGTAACAGAAATATTGAAGAAATACCCGTGGTTAGTCTTTTGCGATTACACAATTTCAAGTTTCTAGCTTTACTGAAATTTTAGAAAAAAAAATAAAAACTCAGTTTTAGTCACCACCTTTTAAGGGTGATATCTCGAAAAGAGGTGGGCTGAGGAAATTTTGTTAAATGAAAGACCCATCTTAATTTCATACGAGCAATCAGTTCCTGAATTTTGTCGCATGTATTTAGAAAAACCCTGTATATTACTCATTTTTTTAGGCGGGCAAAATTCTTGACAATTTTTTTTCCCTAATTGGCATATGTCGTATTTCTCTAGAATTTACTAACTCTGGCAGCAAAAAATAGAAATTTGTCAGCTGTGAATTTTTGCATTCCAGAATTTTTCATTTCATAAATTAACTAAAAACTAAATTAAACAAAAACCTAACAACGCCTCAACAACAAACTAAGACGATCACAATAATTTCGCACCTCTTCAAAAACAACTACCTATTTTTCGACACAGGAATTAAAGTAAACAGCAGCTACCCTTTTAACCACAGACTTCATAGACTGGCAGCGATGCCATATTCACTGGTATCATTGTTTTAATAGAATTAGTATCGGAATAAAAACTATGTTAATCTTCGATCCTGTTTAAAATTGGTAATTTTTTTGAAAAAATGACGCTAAAGAGCCAAAAAATTAAATTTGTTAAAAAGTTGAAATTTGTGTTGTTTTTCTTTAAAAATATAAGTTTTTCGCGGTTTAGCGTCAATCTTGGTTCATTTTTACAACGATTGGCATGAACCATTTTTTTTACAATTTTTTTTAACTGCCTCAAATGTAAAATTTATTTTTGGCGGAGGAGCGCCCGTCATATTTGCTCTTAAATCATATTTCCAATACCTATATCTAAGAAAGCTTACTTTACATTGAAGCTTCTCTATTCGAGTAAAATCCTATTAATAAAAACAAAAAAAAAAAACAAAATAATTCTGTGACTCACTTGTTCTATTCCATGCTGATTATGCTGATTGGATCTATGTACCTTGTCTCCTTAAAAAAGTCCATTAAAATATACAAAGGATACAAAAAGCTTGTGTCCCATTTATTTGAGATCTTAGGTGTCGTGATTATGTCAGAAACCATTTTAGAAATCTTGGGTGGCTTAATTTAAAGAACATACAATATTGTCATTGTAATATGCTTTATTATAGAATATTAATAATACTGAGTATTGCTTATCGATACAATAAAATTACCTTTCAAGTTAGAGGACTAAATTATTTCAGTCTTCCAACTCTTACTAAATCACGCGATTATTAAATAAATTACTGGCTACGCTTCTTCAATTGTTTCAAAATTACTTTACAAAAATGTATTCTAGACAGGGCCGGATTAAGCATCAGCGGCACCCCGGGCCAAAACTTTTAAAACGCCCCTTCCCAACAATTATTTTAACATACTGAATTTTTTTACCTGGTAAAAGTAGTTATGGTTTTCTCTTAAATGAATGTCACTATCTTCTATTTTTAAGCATGGAAATGGGTTTGAATATTAGGTAATGTGCGCCAATAATGTCAAATTATGACAATTCGCAGAAAACGTCAACTTTTTATTTAGATTTTAATGTGCAAAAGCCTACCTACTTTGGATATTGATCGTAGAAAAAATATATTCAGAATAATGAAACATTATTATTAAATAACAAGTTTTTTTATTGTCAAATTTAATACGTAATATTATTTTTTAATTGGAAATATTTGAATGTTAAAATTATAACGTTTAATTTTTTTATTCAATGACGAACTCGAGAGTGAGAGAAAAAAAAATAATACCTACCTTTAATGCAGGAAGTCGATGTCAATTTATCTAAAAATAAAACTGATTAAAATGTACAATGAAACTCACTAGGACACTTGGCACAAATAAATCAATTTTCTATTAAAGAAAATAACACTTATTAAAAACAAACAGCACAATAAAACACTTCAGAAACGTGTGATGTAATTTTGAAAACTAAATACCCGTAAGCTTGTTTGTAAATGTATAGACTCTTAAATCCTTCCCCCAGCCTTCATTAAGTATATTAAAAGTCGTGACGTCATATTGGCACAGATATACGGTAATGTGTTATTGACAATCAGGGAAATGTTTCTAGGAAATAACTACCTAAGGTAAGATAAGATAAATGAATGTTAAATACCTACTCATTATCTATTGTAGGGTTTTTGTACTTTAATAGGATAAATATTTATGCGGGCCTGGAAATTCCAGGAAATGACAGTCAAAATTACCCAAAAACATTAGGTTAGTACCAACATCAGATAACAGATAACTTCGGTATTTAACCAATTATTCACAATTAATATTCTTGAACATTCAAATGACAAAAACTTCCATCTTTAACCAATGAGAATATAGTTTTCATTCGATACTTCAAAATCACAATTTATTAATTAGGTAGAATAGTTTTAAAATATATTGCGAATTGCGACGCGTCCCGCTCCGACTCAATGTGACGCAATTATTGTGACAATATATTTTGAAACGACTCTATATTTGTGACTTGAAATTATAAACATCCCTTGTATTACTACCCGTATATAAACCAAATTATTTGTTTTAGGAAATATTTATATTTAATGTGAGGCAAGATATCGTTTTTGTTGTTACCATCTGCATACCTACCTACATTCTTTACTTTGGTCCAGGAAACAAAGTCAATTTTCGATAAAAATAAAATGTAATAGGTAGGTAATACTTTATGAAAGTACAATAAAAGTATTGAAATAAAGTATGCTCATACTCCAAAATGAGTCCTAGAGTTAACATTTTTATAATATTATAAATGGCATATAAAAAGATTGGACCGTTTTCACAATCGCGAAATAATTTTTTTTTATTTGGTAAAATCCCGGCAATTATTGAAAAATAGATTTTATGTTCAGGACTATTATTATGATCCGTCGAACTCAGTCTACTAAAAACCGGTTTATAATACAATATAATACAATATCCCCTGATAGCTAGTCGGTCGACATTTATAGTTACTTAAAGATTTCTGTAATAATTTGCACTAATTCAATCTCTAGTCGGTAGGTAACAGCACCTCCTTGATTGAATCTAAATTGACATAATTGTGTTCAGAAATTCCTAGGAGACGCTGTCCTTAATAAGGGAAAAATAATAAATTGAAGAAAATTCTGAAGTTATCCCAAACAGATTTTAATAGTCACCAATTCTTCCGTGCCTTCTCTGGCAAATTTATAACAATTTTTCACTTGGTTTGGTTCCTATTGTTCGAACAATCGGAGCCAGGTTATCTAGCCTAGTCTACAAAAACAAAGATCAGTAAATGGTTTAAAACAGGTTTAACTTGGGTTTACATAGAAAACTTGATTCTTACAAAATAAACACCAAAGGTCAATACCACAAGTTACCCAAATAAAATACAAATGGTTTATATATTCTTAAATACAACTAAAACAAAATAGGTCCTCGAGAGACCTCATCTCAATGGTATAAAATTAACAGATTATCAATTATTGTTGAAAGAACAATATTGGGTAACAAACTGATTCACGTTTCAAAGCCTGTCTAGGAGAAAAGTTTATAATAAAGTTGACTATGAAAATATACTCATATGAGTAACAATATAAAAAAAAATAGTGTAATGACAAAAATAAACTAAACAAGGGTTCACTTAACTCTCTCTCTCGCTCGTGGATCAAGAACGCTCCAAATTAGAGAAGCCAACGAATCCACAGCCATCACTTAAGGACATAAACTTTTTCTTCTTACCATCAACCATATTAAAAGATGGTGGAAAGGATGGATGACCCAGCGTACCGGCCAGCAATCTATAATCCTCGAGATCCATTAAATAAAATAGAGGTTACGGTTTCCATGTAGTTGATACCAAGGAAAGGTAAACCCAACCCTAGGGTTTGACTATTTCGGCATATGATTCCTCCGGGCGAAGGCACCATGAGGTGAAATGGCGTGTCGTAAATTACAAGTTTTAAATATCCCCCAACTTGGGTAATCGTGAATATACTACCAACAAATCTTCACAAATACTTCTACTAACGATTGTGTTTTTGCCGAAAACCAGACAAATCCGGGATGCCCCGATAATAATAGATTAACTTTACTTTTACTAACTTTCGGCCTCCTCGTAACTACCACTTTTTCAACCTTCCTTATTAAAAAACCACGCCAGAAGGGCTCAGACAGAAAACTTTTTCCGCTTCCCCACCAGAATGTGTTAAGTTGCAACTCTTCACCTATTATATTCAAAGGCCTTGTATACTCAAGGGTATCGAGACATTCTAATTAAAAAGATTGCAACAGCCAAACAAGCCAAACATTATTTCCCTTGCCCCAGACTATTATATTTACAGAAAACTAAAATAATAACCAATAACTTCCCAAAATTCCCTTTAAACATTATCAGAATAATAATATAATAATACAAAAATATTAACTGAACCCTAAGTATAGGCCACTCGAAATATTATCTGAAGGTTAATTAAGTAAAAGGCCATACAGCATACGCTGTTTTCCGTATCGAAGCTAAAGCAGACCATACACTAAATGTATCGAAGCTAAAGCAGACCATACACTAAATGTATCGAAGCTAAAGCAGACCATACACTAAATGTATCAAAGCTAAAGCAGACCATACACTAAATGTAAGGCCTGATTATTTTCCTACAAAATAAAAATAATATAGTTGTAAAATTAAAACTGGAGTGTAACATATTATAAAGGTATAAACATGATCAAAACAATTATTCAGTGCATTTATTTTAAAAGAATATTAACATTATTTAATTATAAATATAAACAATATTTAAAAAAACAATCTCACCACATTTTCACATTTTTGAAATATTATAGAGCTTTTCGAAAAAAAACTGCTATTTTTTTTTAAGCAGCTATGTCTCATTTTGGGCTATTGAGTAGGTATTATAAAATAAAACATTACGGGATGCTTTCAAACGAATCCAGCAGAGCACTCCAGTTTTTTTTTAAACCACACCACGTTTTTTGGCTTTAAAGTTTTTTTCTGAAAACAAATATACTTACCACATTTTTAGGATTTTAAAATAGGATAAGCATATGTAATAAGTAGTTGTTTTCATATATAAAAAAACAAATTAAAAAACTGAAGTGTCCTGCTGACTTTGTCCCAACAAAGCACCCTGTATTATTTAAACAGCAATTTTTTAAGTAAAGTTTTACAATATTTCAAGAGTCTAAAAATATCCTAAAAATGGGGTGTGGTTTTTAGAAAAAAGCTTTAAAAAACCGAATTGCTCTGCTGGCTTCTTTCGAAGGTTAGCAAGCACCATATATTTTTTTAAAATATCATTTTTTTTTTTAATTGATATTATTTCAATTGCCTAAAAATATGATGTTGCTGTTTCTACAGAAAAAAAGCTTTTAAAAACAGGTACTTTGCTGACTTCATTCGCAGCTATCAGAGCATTTTGAGTTTTGCAGAAAATGAGGAGCATAAAATATTTGACAAGGGTATAAAAATAGCCTAAAAATATGGCATAGGTTTTAACTCAAAATTACATAGGTGCTTTGCAGCATTCTTTGGCATCATGATTATTACTAGGTTTACTAACAAAATCTATTTCTAGATCATTTTAACAATTGCTGCGGTTACAAAAAAATGTCTCTTTATATGTCAAAGTTAGAAAAAAATATTTATAAAGAATAACACTGTTTATTTATGTGATATAAAAACAAAAAAGCGTAATAAATATTACAAACCTTGAGATGCAGCATATCCTAAGCACTGTAAACATTTCATTTTTCTTAATTACAGCAACCACATCATAAGATTATTGCAGTACTTTATGTTCAGGTGTAATTTGTCCCTTTACTGTGCAACTATCTCTTTCTCTCTTAAGTTGTACATGAAAAAAGGCGTTATCTTTATATTCTTGCTTGGCAGATCTAAAAATAAAACATTATTTAATAAAGTGATTAATTTTTTAGTATTTTTAAGAGCCCTATTTCAAACATTTGGTCTAATTATTAGATGTTTACTAATTTTTATTATTTTTCTGTGTTCCAAATTAATTCATAAAACATAAACATATTTGTGTTCTTATTATTTCAATTTAGAAATATTATCATAGATTTATTTATGTAAACATTAGACATGTGTACAATAAATGTAAAAGAGTGTATGTACCATTACAAAAAGTTGTTATGCATATACAAAAATGTACTTAAATTACAATATTATTTACAACGATATGTAGCAAGTAGGTAATTTTCAACCAAATAAAAACAGTAGTAAAAAGTATATTTTTGAAAAAAAACTGTTAGTGTTCAATAATCCTAATGGCCTGAGATAAATATTTTTTTACTATAAGGTATTATACCCCATATAAACTGGAACTACTATTAAAACAAATTATAAATAAAGTTTTACATACCTTTCTTTCTGTCTTAACAGGCTTTAATGTTGGCACTTATAAACTGAGTATTGTTAAAAAAAATGCAGTAGTCATATCTTGGTTTATAATGAGTAAAACACTTGAATCAGCTTTCATAAATCCAGCTAACAAATTCATATTAATAATAAAATTAAACCAATTGGCGAAGACAAAAGAAATAAATTGAAAAACAACAACAACGAATGTTAGGTTAGGTGGTGTCAATTTTAAGCGTCACTAAGATGTGCGTTCACTTCGACATTCTGTGTGTCGGTTTGCTCGTTGGCTTGGTTTTGTATAACAAAAAAAACTACGACACAAATTGATTGGTCTATTCCTGAAAAAACCTTTGGCTTCTTTAACGAACTGATTATTAAGAATAACTTGTATAGCGACTAACTATTACAATATAATTTATAAAACAGCATATCTCACATGTGAACATGGCCCATTATAATTATTTAAGTAGTTTTAAAAACTTTTATAATAGTACAAGATACTATAATGAACTATTTATCAAAACGAACAGGCGTTTCGCAACATATATTTTTTAAAAACCAAGCTTCATAGTTTAACCTTCCATACATACAAAAAATAACACATTACCTAATGACATAATGCCCCTCTAACGAACTCGTATCCGTCCTTCAAAAAAAAAAGAGAAAGATTCAGTCTCGCATTCGCCCAAAAAATTAGAGCAGGCCATGTAATGCACGTTGGCGTTCCATCAGCAGCATCCAGAGTCCCAGCCATCCGCGATGACAATACACCCCAAATGACAAGTGAAATACGCAAATGAAGAATTGTAGAATGTGTGAATGGGGGTGATAATGACGACGAGACACCACCACGGCACACTGTGCACTCTGATTGCGATTGTGCTGCCTCCTGGCTCCTGATGGCAGCCGCAGAAATCACCGGGACGGGATGGTATGAGAGAGACCCGTAATGAGATATTGTCCGGTGCCCCGTGATGTATGTGCCGAAGAAACGGGAGGCAGTGGGACATGGCACTTAGGGACTACTTCGGAACTGTTAGATTCGAGTAAATAGAGTAAAAGAACAATTTATCGTTTTTAATGTTGGACCACATTGTTCCATTGCAACAGGTGATTTTAGTCATAGACCCGACTTCCAAATGTTCAATAACAAATCATTATCGGTATTTATTTTAGGACACAAGGATCTTATTTAAATGATTTTGACTTAATTATAATATTATCTCAGTTAATTAGTCGTGGCTTAACATTTAGATAGGGTTTATTTAGTAAAGAATGCATTTTTGTTTGAAATTTGCTTGTTTACATTAAAAATTCTTTAATATCAGCTATACAGGGTGTTACAACATACATGTGCCATCGATAATGAGGTGATTCCTTACTGAAAAACAAGACAAATAGTTTCTATTAGTATGGGTCCGTGTTTAAAGATACAGGATGTTAAAAAAACCTAATAAATCTAAAACACAATCAACATTACCTAAAACTATGTCAAGTCTCTAAAGATAAGAATAGAGTACTGGATTTATTTTAAGCTTGATATACTAAGGGCGGCATTAAACTCGCCTGGATCTTAATGACACCATTAAACTCGCCTGGATACAAACTACTTACCTATAATCGGACCCATAAACTGATAGATTACTAATTCTACTTTTATCTCAGGGGTAAGGGGTTTAAATAATACAAAACTTGTATATTCAAATTGCCAATAATTTGCAGATTGGTTTCGTTTTATTTGTCTATATTATAATATGGTCTATGGTGGCTGACTAGCACTGATAAAATATAATCAACAAATCAAAAAAAAAACAGGAAGAATTAATAATTAAATAACCTAAAACGAAGCATGGTTTTGAGACGAATTATGTTAAATAATATAATTATTATAATACCTCAAAAATATATAAATATATGATTATTAATCATAAAAATCAAGAACCATTGGTATGCATACCTCTGTTTACAGAGTTTAAAGTATTTGATGATTGACCCACTTGTTACCGGTAGGTACGATTTAACTAAATATCTTAAAATTTACAAAATTATAATAAATATATTTCAAAAGAATATATATTTTCATGTTATAAAAAGATAGCTCAAAAAATAATAACAAAAAGAAAAGTAAAAATTTTCCTTTGGAATGAATTAATTATAGTTGTAAAATTTTATACACCCTGTATATGAAATATTTCTAAATGTGAACTGTCAAATTTATGACAAATGGGAACATTATTCTAATTGGCATTAATATAAACAAATAAAATTTTGTACTTACTTGAATTAGAATTGTATATCATCAAATTTTGTAAATAAAAGGTTAAAATTCACAAAATAACAATTAAACACATCTTGTCCTAGCATAAATTGTAAGAAATATCCAAGTCATAATATATTTTATATCAATCATTAATATGGATTAACATTGGTCGATTGATCAGTTGTTAAGGAAAACGGATGCCATGGAAAATAACAAGGTTGTTGATTCAGGGCTTCCAGAGAAGGGAGATGCTGAAATTTTCTTGAAAATATTCTAAAAAGTAAAAATTAGTATTAATTAAAGAAAAAGTATAATCAAATTTCAACTAAGTAAATATTTTAAAGTAATACATTTGTAAATGAGTGTTTTCACTATTTTTTTTGTGAAACAAAGACGATACCTACCTTTCGACTTGGAGGATGGACATTGAAACTTCGCAGTCTGGAGAAATTTGCTTTGTATATGGTATATAACGAGGCATGGAAATTGTATAAACATTCAGTGTAGAGTGAGTAATTCCTTTGTATTAAACTAAAAAAAAGTGACAGTATATTTTCTAACCATACCAATGGTATGGATAATTCGTAATTAATGTAGATATTTAAATATTGTTATTTACTTACTTTAATTCTAATATCATATGAATTTTATGCAAAGAATATTTATCTGTGCCTATAATTTAATGAATTTGTTAAATATATGTCATTTGTCAAAGGACAGAATTTCGATTTTCAGAAAGAAAATCGATTCCAACTAATAAAGCATAAAACTCATGAAAATAAGACAATCGATGCTAGAAAAAAGTATAATCAATTCTAGAAAAATATAATCGATTGGTTTATAATAGTGATAGGTTGGTATGAATGGTAAGTTTGGATGCCAATGATATAACAAATATAGATTGTTTTCTTTATATTTTAAATATAAGGTTGGATTGTATATAGCAATAATAATAAATGTTGAATTATGTTTGAAAATGTTGCTTAAATGAAATTTGACATACAGGGGGAATAAAAAGTTTAGGTATACTGATAAATCAAATGTATATAAAGTTAATTTAAAGTTTGAAATCTAGCAGTAATAGATTTTGATCTTGTCAGTTTAAAATTTCTAATAACAAGAAATATATATAAAAAAAAATAAATAAAAATATTAATAAACAAACATTTAATATAAAATAATTAATGAAAATAATAATAAATCAACAACAATAATAACAACAAATAAACATTTAACATAAAACAAATAAAATAATATCAATTAAAAAAAAAAAAAATAAAGTGAAATGAAATCTGTCTGAACCCAACCTGAGAAAGAGATGAACTCATTATAAAAAGAAAAGATTTATGCCGAGGTAAGTAAAAAGTTGTAATAATTAAATATAATAAATATCATTAAAATATAAAATTAAAATATTATAACAATATATATATATATATATATATATATATATATATATATATATATATTGTAATGATATCGCACAATACCATTTTTAATTTTTTATTTTAATTAAAGTAATTTTTTATTTTATTTTATTTTTTTTTTATTATTTTTTTTTTTTTTTTTTTTTTGATCTCAGGGGTGCTTCCAATTGTAATATTACTTTTTCAATTTAATTTATTTAATCTTCTTTTATGTATCTATTTTGATTTTGTTTTAATTTTATTTAAATTTTATTTTTAACAATATTTTAATTTTATTTTAATTTTATTTTAATTTTATTTTAATTATATTTTAATTATTTTGTCAATATTCAATAAAATAAAAAATGAAACTTATGAATTGATTATCTTTATACCCTATATATTTATTATTATTAGATAAACAAATTTTCAAAATCAGCATACAACTTTTAATTATACACAGATTATTAATTCCCAACCTTAAATTACAAATCATAAAAATACCCCGTTATTTACAATCATGAGGATGATACTATACTATATTACTAAATCTACACTATATTCATTCATTCTTCATTCTCACTAACTATACTACATACTAAAAATTAAAGACTACTAAATTTACTACCAATGTCTTTTCTAGCACAATTATTACTTGATCTAATCGAAAATTAGTTCATAAAAGGTACTCACTATTGATGTAAATATCTATTTCTTTTACTGTCTTCGCCTTATCTGTCCTCTATTGAGTTTTTTCGATGTATGTCTCCCTGGAAAACCATTACCAATGTTTTCCCACAACCATTTTTATTCCATATAACTTACAACTTTTAATTATATTCACATGTTTGGTTAAATAAATTTGTTTATCCAATATAACGTTATATTATCAGTATTTCAATTCTTCTTTCATATATTTTAAAATAATTTACTATTACCAAAAAAAAAATTTTGACATTTTTTTTTTCCTAATTTCAAAATTGACAATCCATCATCTTCCAACCTAGAAACCCAATCCAGTCTACCTCCTTCACAAAGTCTCCTTCACTTATGACTTTCAATTTTACTATACAGGGTTATAACATTATTTTTTTTATTTATTACTATTATTATTATAGTTATTATTAATATTATTATTAGTATGATTATTATTTTTAGTTTTATTATTAAATTTTGATATAGGGTGTTATCATTTCAACTTCCCAAATTTACATTTGAAATTTGTCATTTATGTAAAATTTCAAATGCAAATTTCCTTATACTTTTATTTTAAATTTATTTTTATTATTATTATTATTATTATTATTATTATTATTATTATTATTATTATTATTATTATTATTATTATTATTATTATTATTATTATTATTATTATTATTATTATTATTATTATTATTATTATTATTATTATTATTATTATTATTATTATTATTATTATTATTATTATTATTATTATTATTATTATTATTATTATTATTATTATTATTATTATTATTATTATTATTATTATTATTATTATTATTATTATTATTATTATTATTATTATTATTATTGTTGTCTTTTATTTTGTTTATTTATTCTGCAATTGTTATTTTAATATTAATAAATTCTTTATTTCATTACCTCTAAATTCACTAATCCATTAATTCTAAATATTTATTAATTTTTTAATTGTTTCGTAAGCTCATTTTCCTTTTCTGTTCCTAGTCAAATGTTCCTTTTTCGGTTTTCTTTTTTTTTTTAACATTTCTGCTTTTCTTTGAATTTATTTCTGGTTTTTTCTTTTTCAGTTAAAATTCTATTTTTAATTTTTCTTCTTAATCTTCCTACTTTTTCCCATATTATTTTAGCAATTACTTTTTCTTTATTTTTATTTCTCCTTTGTTTTTTAATAATTCTTGTTCCCATCTTATTTTCTTTAATAATCCTTTGTTCCATTTCTTTTACATTCAGTTCCATTTTTGTAATAGTATTCATCCACTTATTTTCTAAACTAATCATTCTTTCTACATCATCCTGTCTATTTAATTCTATTTTCTTTATTTCTTTTCTTATTTCTTCTTTAAATTCTGTTTCTTTTCTTTCAAATACTTCAAACCTTTTCTCTTGCAAATTTTCAACCTCTGTTACTCTTCCTACAATTTCCATTCTTATAGTTTGTTTAATTGTTTCAACTTTATCTTCTAAATCTATCTTGAATTCTTCTAATTTCTTAACCATTTCCTTTTTTTCTTGTTTTAATTCTTTTATATCTTCTTTTATATCGTAAAAATTTTCCTCCATTTTATTCATCTTCCCCATCATCACTCTGATCATTTCCGATACACACATCTCTTGACTCTTACTACTTTCTTTTTCTATTGTATTTCTTGGTCTCCTTTCTTCTTCGTCTTTCTGTTTCTCTTCATTTTTTTCTTCACTGCTTTCATCACTTCTTCTTTCAAGCATTGTTGCTGCCAAATTCTGTTCTTCCATTTGTGAATTATCTCCCTGTCCAACATCTGGTCCAATTTCTTCTGGTTGTCGAACCTTTTTTCCTCCTCTCAATTCCATCTTTTCCATGATAATCAGGTTTTATTTTATGTTTTATGTTTATTCACAGATCCTTTTTTTTTTTTATTAATATATTTGATTTACAAATTTAGTAATAACTATATTTCTGTATCACTATAAAATATGACTTATATCATACTTTGTCAATCTGACAATTTTTAACCTACACTTGTCAATTTGACAGCTTTATCGCCCCACGTTGGGCGCCAATTGTAATGATATTACACAAAAGTCTTCTTTTAATTTTTTAATTTTAATTAAAGTATTTTTTTTTTTTTCAAAATCTTTAATTTTATTTTAATTTTATTTTAATTATATTTTAATTATTTTGTCAATATTCAATAAAATAAAAAATGAAACTTATGAATTGATTATCTTTATACCCTATATATTTATTATTATTAGATAAACAAATTTTCAAAATCAGCATACAACTTTTAATTATACACAGATTATTAATTCCCAACCTTAAATTACAAATCATAAAAATACCCCGTTATTTACAATCATGAGGATGATACTATACTATATTACTAAATCTACACTATATTCATTCATTCTTCATTCTCACTAACTATACTACATACTAAAAATTAAAGACTACTAAATTTACTACCAATGTCTTTTCTAGCACAATTATTATTTGATCTAATCGAAAATTAGTTCATAAAAGGTACTCACTATTGATGTAAATATCTATTTCTTTTACTGTCTTCGCCTTATCTGTCCTCTATTGAGTTTTTTCGATGTATGTCTCCCTGGAAAACCATTACCAATGTTTTCCCACAACCATTTTTATTCCATATAACTTACAACTTTTAATTATATTCACGTTTGGTTAAATAAATTTGTTTATCCAATATAACGTTATATTATCAGTATTTCAATTCTTCTTTCATATATTTTAAAATAATTTACTATTACCAAAAAAAAAATTTTGACATTTTTTTTTTTCTAATTTCAAAATTGACAATCCATCATCTTCCAACCTAGAAACCCAATCCAGTCTACCTCCTTCACAAAGTCTCCTTCACTTATGACTTTCAATTTTATTATACAGGGTTATAACATTATTTTTTTTATTTATTACTATTATTATTATAGTTATTATTAATATTATTATTAGTATGATTATTATTTTTAGTTTTATTATTAAATTTTGATATAGGGTGTTATCATTTCAACATATATATATATATATATATATATATATATATATATATATATATATATATCTACAAAGTATTACTGAGCCTCCCCCCATGTTAAATTTCAGGTTCACTGAGACTCCGCTGTAACTGGGCTTCCGATATACGGATCCCCAGTGACAACCCATTGAAAATTGTTCCAGATGATGTAGACACCCTAAAACACCCATTAACACAAAAATCTCGAGGACGCCCATTTGAGCCGTTTTTTGATCCTGTATAAAATATTAGTTCAGGCGTTCGCCGCTTGGTGCGCTGCTAATATACATTTCGCTGTGTATAAGATGTTTAATGTTACATGTCAACTGGGCGCCTTAAGCTATTCGCTGCGCGCTTTTGGTTTGGCAACGTTGCAGTTGATTATATATACGTACTAGGAGGCTTGGTGGGTTTGTCTCTCGACTCGGGTCAGTCTAAAAATTAAAATGAACTATTTTCGATCTAGAACGCGACAAATAATACGGGGCGCCGTAGAAAATAAAATGCTACAATAAACATTTTTTTTTAAATGTTAAATAATTTTTTTTGTTGATACTATTTAAATAATAAGGTTGGCACTTTGATAAGTACGTATATTTAGGAAATAATATAGAAGTAAATAAATAAAAACGAAAACTCAAATGTGACCAAGACTTAAAAAAATAAATAAACTTTTTATTTTAATTTACTATATTTTCTCATAATTTAATCTACAGAATGAATCATCTTCGAGTAATGACGTCATCTACATAATTTTATGAATAGAATACCCTATATTTTTATTAATTTTACAAGAACAGGGTACGTATTGTAACAGGGATCCTTACTGGGCATTGCCAACTCACAGGACACCTTAGTACACTGAGGTAGTAGAAAATAGTAGGTGCAGATTCTGTGAGAAGGAAGACAAAACCTCCCTTCACATTCTGACTGAATGTGTAACTCTCCAAAATCCAAGGGCACTATATTACGATTTCCACCTCACTCCAACTTAAGTTCGTCCCTAATAAATTTGGCTCATATTGTTCGCCTTTAAATTTTTGAATATGTATACGGTACAACTAGGCCTCTACCTGTGTTAATTTTTAGGTTCACATAGACTCTGCTCTGCAATATATAGAATCTGAATCAGAGTCTCAATAAAAAAAAGGAAAAAAAATGATTCACTTCCAGTGATGTAAAATTACCGTAATTTATATTTTTGGTAATTTACGGTGGTAATTTACGGGTTTTAATTACCAAAATTAATTACCACGGTAATAAATTTGTTGTCGTAAATTACAGTGGTAATTTACCGTAATATATTTTATACACATACATGACTAATATTGACTTCGAAATGAAATTAAGGTGTGTGTCTGTGTCGAACATAGAATTATTTGTTACTAAATATAATTTAAATTTAGGTTTAAGTAATATAAAACGCGTAAGAAAACAAAAACATCAAATGAAATAAAACTTAAGTTCCTCGTACTTTGTATAAGAAAATTTATTTAAATTTTATAAGAATTATGTTTTATTAATTATATTATGCATATGTTACGTTGGCATTTCACAATGAGCTGGACTAAATGAGATCTCTAAATCAACTATTTTATCTAGTTCAGTTTCGCTATCTACTTCAGACCAGTCGGATTCATATTCAGATTCACACTCCAAAGAAAATTTTAATGAACCGGATGAACATTCCGCTATATTTAAATTTTGTCTGATATAAACATTTGTTAGTCGATTCCTTTTATTTGTATTGACATTTCCATACGTTAATAAGCTTTGTTCTGTGGCAGCAGTTGACAGTGGGCAGTTTAATACTTCTACAGCTACTTTGTTTAACTTTGTTGTTGAACAAATCGATTTCCACCAAGTCACTGCTAACATTTTTCCATTTTTTAGACTGGTCCATACAAAATCTTTAGCAAATAGGGCTTCTTTAGATCTATAAATGGCAATACTTGTTTGCAAATAAATTCCAGCTAGCTATCATGTTTCTTTCATTTTGTGTTGTAATTGACATTTTTTTCTAAGCCTATTTCATCAATTAATTCGGATATAATGTTGCACATGAAAGTTGCTTCATGACGAGCTGCTTTCGTATCTACCATTTTATATAACACAGGCTCAGGTATGGTAAGAATAGGATTACCATATTACAATATACAATTTCCTGATATTCCTAATGAATATTCCAGACAAATTTTTAAAAATCCGAACAAAATAAAACTTCAACTTGAAATAATTACTGTTTTATTTAAAAAAGTACCTACATACCATCAAAAACTAAGAACAAACAATTCCTCAGTTACAAAATCTTGAAATTACCGTAAGGAGGACATTAACTATAGATTCATTGCGAATATTAGACCAACCATCAATTTGAATCCCTACCGTGTTAGCAGTATGAATTTTTTCGTTCAGGGACTTTTTTACACGATCATATTCAGTGTTTAGTAATTTATTTGATAACTGATGCCTTAAGGGAAGTTTTAATGAAGAGCAGTTATCCAATGCTTATTTTCACCGAAGTTTCGTTTTCGCGAAATATGGTAAATTACAAGAAAATGCCGTATATAATGGTAAATAACGGTAAATAATGTAAATTTTTTACCACCAAAATCGGTAATTTACTTTGTAAATTACTGTAATTTATTTCTGATTAATTACGGTAAATTACCACGGTAATTTATCGGTAATTTACTAGTTCACATATCTGATTATGGTAAATAATGTAAATTTTTTACCACAAAAATCGGTGATTTACTTTGTAAATTACGAGTAAATTACGGTAATTTATTTCTGGTTAATTACGGTAAATTACCACGGTAATTTATCGGTAATTTACCAGTTCACATCTCTGTTCACTTCTGAAGATACTAATAGTGACAGTACCTAAAAGTGTGTAATATGAACGCAAAAAAGTGCTGAATATTTATTTGCTACATAGGACTTTGAATTTTTAGTTTTCTTTTTACGGCTTGACTTTTGGTGCAAATATGATAGACATGTTTTAAAAATCTACAATTACGTGTTTGTTTTTAATTTTTCATGCATTTTTTATAAATAAATATTTTTTATGGACCTGTTGTCCTATATAAATATATATTAAGGTACTATAATATACGTCCCTAATATATATAAAGTATATCTCTCGCTATTTCTATAGAGTGCGACTGGACCTCCAGCCATCTTAATTTTCAGGTTCACTGAGACTCCGCTGTAATTTATATAAGGACTCTACAGCAGAGTCTCAGTGAACCTAAAAATTAACAAGGCGGGAGGCCCAGTCGTATTATATGGATATACTGGGTGTTTCTAAATTCATGCGACAAAATTCAGGAGGTGATTGCTCGTATGAAATTAAGATGGGTCTTTCCTATAACAAAATTTTCTCAGCCCACTCCTTTCTGAGATATCACCCTTAAAAAGTAAACACGGTAAATGAATTGTCATTAAAATCAATACAAATTTCATATAAAACTGGTTATAACGCATGAAATACTGTATAATCACATACTATTTGGTATTGTTATAATGGGAAAAGCGGGGCAAATTCAAATATAAAATAAAAAACAAGGTGTCATGTTAAATAAATGTAATTTTGTATCACTTTCCTGGAGAACCCAGAACGATAAAAATTATTTTTAAATTATTACCTTCTCTATTGTACATTTCGCTGTGAAAATAGATTGAAAAAATATAATAGTTTTGGCTCTACAGATCAAGGCGATACCGGTGTCCCGCCCTGTATGATGCTTATAATATTTATTTTAACTTAAAACATGTGGTCCGACTGACTAAGTTGTTTTATCCTTAGGCTACATAAGTTAATAAAAAGTGGCAACATTGCTTGGAGGCTCAGTAAATACGTTTTATTTAGTTAGAGGAGGCGCATTAACATAAACAGCTCTAAAACATATGTCAAATGTATATAGTGGACGTTACGTTGACCTATCCAACTAATGGTGGTTGAATTAGTCTTTACAAATAACGGTGTATATAATGGCGTATATACGGTGGAGTTTAGGTAGGCCATTTATGGAATGGAGTCCCAGTAATGCCACGTAGCTAGATATATATATATATATATATATATATATATATATATATATATATATATATATATATATATATATATATATCTAGCTACGTGGCATTACTGGGACTCCATTCCATAAATGGCCTACCAAAACTCCACCGTATATACGCCATTATATACACCGTTATTTGTAAAGACTAATTCAACTACCATTAGTTGGATAGGTCAACGTAACGTCCACTATATACATTTGACATATGTTTTGACACTGTTTATGTTAATGCGCCTCCTCTTACTAGAGATAATGTATTTACTGAGACTCCAAGCACTGTTGCCACTTTTTAATAATTTATTTAGCAGAAGGAAGAAAAACCTAATTACTCAGACCATATGTTTTTATTTAAAATAATAATAACCCGTTGAAGATAAACCTTCTTAGCGAGTAGTATGCGAATTCGTCGTTTCTGCCGGCAAACCAATTGCAATAGTTCTATTCTTTTTAAGTCTTCTCAAGTTTTGTGTGTATATATTATAATGACTTTTTTGCTCAATACTAGTTTAAAATTAAAATTTTTGTTTTCATAAATGTAATAATGGTGTTTACAAAAAGACAAAAAATTAAATAATGTTGTTACAGATACCTCTCAGAAATTTTTTGCCGATATTATTATTACATATAAGGTTTTAAAAGATCTGGCTAAACAATGACCGATATTGTTTTAACAACAATTGAAGAACATTTAAAAGAAGTAAATTATAAAATCACATCAATGAATAATATATCAGTACGCTTTAAAGAAAATAAAAATCTACATGATAAATTTGATGAACAAGAACAAAAATATAGATTGAAACATTTACGTCTACATAGATTACCAGAAGGTACTAAAAATAATTTATAAAATAAAATATCTGATGGTTTTAGGTTTTAAACAATGCAGAACTTTTTATGAAGAATAACTTTTTCTCGTTAATTTAATAATAAAAAAGTTTTTAATATACTGCGTACTTAAGTGGACTCACTGTATATTTAAAACTGGTTAAAAAATTATAGAAATCTGTTAATAGTTTCTTACTACATAATATAAATTTTTAAACGAATTCAAAAAAA
>OV651819.1:75378376-75465876 GCA_927349885.1 Psylliodes chrysocephalus | reverse complement strand
CTACTCTTAGTTTACTTAAGGTGTCCTTTTAGTGGGCAATGCCCAGTAAGGATCCCTGATACAATACGTAACTTGTTCTTGTAAAATTGGTAAAAATATAGGGTGTTCTATTTATAAAATACTGTCATTGACGTCATTACAAGATGATTACAAGATATATTGAATTATGAGAAAATAAACTAAATTAAAATAAAAAGTTTACTTATTTTATTTTACGTCTTGGTCATATATCACATTTGAGTTGGAATTTTCTTTTTATTTACTTTTATAATAATGCCTGCCTAAATATATGTACTAATCAAGGTGCTAACCTTATTATTTAAATAATATCAACCAAAAAATTATTAAACATTTTCTAAAACAAAAATGTTTATTGTGGCATTTTATTTTCTACGGCGCTCTGTAGTACTTGTCGCGTTCAAGATCGAAAATAGTTCATTTTAATTTTTAGACTGACCCGAGTCGAGAGACAAAATCATCAAGCCTCCTAGTACGTATATATAATCAACTGCAACGTTGCCAAACCAAAAGCGCGCAGCGAATAGCTTAAGGCGCCCAGTTGACATGTAACATTAAACATCTTATACACAGCGAAATGTATATTAGCAGCGCACCAAGCGGCGAACGCCTGAACTAATATTTTATACAGGATCAAAAAACGGCTCAAATGGGCGTCCTCGAGATTTTTGTGTTAATGGGTGTTTTAGGGTGTCTACATCATCTGGAACAATTTTCAATGGGTTGTCACTGGGGATCCGTATATCGGAAGCCCAGTAACAGCGGAGTCTCAGTGAACCTGAAATTTAACATGGGGGGAGGCTCAGTAATACTTTGTAGATATATATATATATATATATCGTAGGATCACAATATAATTACTCCCAGTTATATTTGTCAATCTATTGTAGGAATTTCATACAATAAATACAATTTACCTAACTCCAATTCATCACTTTCCGTATCCATATACCTAGGGTCCGATTATAATTAGAAGAACACCGCTACGTCATAACTATTATTTAGAATTTCCAATATACAGGGTGTCCTGAAATTAGACGGTCATATTTTAACAGCGTAATCTACATCCGACAAGTAATAGAAATTAAAAATTTAAAAAAACCGAATTCAAAAACGTGCAGATGCCGTCACCACATCTTAACCAAATTTATATAGGATCACCCCTGAGGTACCCCCTTACTACTAAAAAAAGAATCATATAAATCGGACAAGGTGGTAAAGCATTATCGCTAAACATACATAAAAAATGAAGAGTTTGAGGATTTTCTCATGGGCCCAATTATTAGGTTTTGACCAAATTAACGGAACCACCCCTAAAGTACCCCATTTCTAACAAAAAAAGAATAATTGGAATCGGACACCCTCTTAAAGAATTATCGCTGAACATACATAAAAAAAATAAAAAAAAATATTGCGGCGAATTGAGAACCTCCTCCTTTTTTGAAGTCGGTTAGAAATAGGAGTAAAAGTTTATATAAACATAGGTCCGAAAACGTTTCGTTTTCGAGATACAGGGTGTTACAAGTGAAGTCCAGATGGAACATTTTTGTAAATATTTTCTAAAATTTCTTTAGTTACCGGTTTTTCAAAGTTAAAGAAGAAAAATAAAATTTCCGATTCTACAGACCTACTAATTATTGTTTACACTTTCGAATAAGGTAACATGCTTTTCTCTTGAAAATGGCGCGTCCTAGCGAGATGCAACAAATGTAGCTTTATTATATAGAAAATATTGGTTTTCCAAATTTTATAGTCAAAAAATCTGATGTGTCCAACACATGACTTTCCTATCTACTTATTATAGGCCTTTTCTGGTTATTTTGTACAACCTATTGCAGCACCTCTATAAATGTTTAGAGGAAAAAACTAAATATATACATTTTCCACATACATCTACCTCGAAACATTTTTCTATAGTTATTCATTGAAAACGAAAATACTAAAAAATTTAAATTTAGCAATTTTCCTACAATTTTTCCATTACGGTCCATTTTAGAAAAATCATATATAAACAAAAATTATAGAGATCGATATCGCAAACAACTTTTAGTTCAACAATTTCTCGAATACGGACCATTTCAGGAAATTTTGACATAAAACAAAAATTATAGATAATATTAGAAGTAACTTTTATTTGAACAATTTTCTTCTCCAAACATAAATAACAGATATATTTCATAAAATATAAAAACGGCCTCCCATAAAGTACCCCCCAAATGTTCTGACTTTGTCCAAAATCTAATCATTTCACGTCAGGCCAAAATAAAACTTAAGTTTAAAATTTATTGTTTTTTTTATCCGTTTTTGAGTTTTCTTTAAGAGACACACTATACTATTTAAGTACACGTACCGTCAGGCTGAGTTTTAGCCAATGGCGAACAACTTTTTGAGACTCATTCTTATAATAACCATATTCCCTTAAAGAGAAACAGAACTACTAAATCATAATATAAGGTAAGCCTATGTATATAACAATTACCCACAAATAAATTTATATGTATCTTTTAACATAACTTTAACGTGTTTGTTTCACCGAATAATTTTGTAATAAATTAGTTTCACAATCAAGTTCCTATACACAAACTGGTCGATATTTCTTGGAAACGGGAATATAAAACACACATTAAAATGCGGCGGATTTCTGTGTTCTGTCAGTACCTGAAATGACGTTCATAATTTCTAAATTGACCGCCCATCTTGTACACATCAATAGTCGTAGTCCGGGACGATAATCTTTCAATGACAACACCGAAGAAAAAATAATAGCGAACCTCCAAGAAAGCGCCACATCCATTATTCAATCGATGTAGCCGTGTATGAAAAATTGCTAGAGATGGGAATACCTTATAAATGCAGTTTATTTATTCACAATTATTACAACTATAAAATATGTACGTAATATGTCATTTATATCAGTAAATAACTTTATAAAAAGTGATAATTTTATATAGATCGTTAAAAAATTTCTTCTTTTTCTTTTTCTTCTTCTTCTTTTTCTTCTTCCCTCATTTGGTGCCATTTGATACTGAATACCCCAGTTTCCTCCAATCACCTGATATCTTCTTTTGGCCGAATTCATTTCTACAAATTTAATTTAGAAACGAAAAAAATTACACCTATAAAATTATAAACAAAACTTTTTTTATTCTTTGCTCTCTTCGTCTAGCTTACTCTCTGCTCTGCTTAGTGTGTGCAGCGCAGTGCTTTTCTTCACTTCGTGCTCTCCTGCCTCCTGCCTCTTACCTCTTGCTTATAACTTATACCTTTGTTCTTTTATTTTTTCACCTCCTGATCTCCTCTGCTTTCTCCTCTGACTCCTGCTTTTTCTTTTTATAATACTCTTTTAAATGCATTTTTCTTATATTTTTTCTTTATTTCTTTCAACTTTACTTAACAACCTCAGACTTTTCTAATTATTGCTTATATATTGCCCATCATTCATTTATATGGAAACTCGATTTGAATGAAATGATTATCCCATCTCAGCCGGAACTTCTTGTTGATTATATTCCCGAAGATCTACGTCAATATACCATACATCACATTTTTCAAACTACAATCGGCGACTTGGTTACTATTGTGCCCCCAAATAAATATTTCTCAGTATCATTTCCTGCTGTTCAAATTTTAGATGATTTTTCAATTAATATGCCCAACAACACTCATATTTATAAATGCTATTTTTCAAACAAATTCAGGTCGGTCCTATGTCTTGTACAATAATATGTCATATATAGAGTTTTCTAACGACTTTACAATCATATTAAACAGAGGACGAATAAGAGACGTATTTCCTGGAATACGTAAAGATATTTCTTCCACATTTCGATGGATTGATGGGCATATTTACTTTTTCCGACAAAGCAGTTACTACAAATTTAGTGAATTTATAAGAAGAGTTGTTGCGGCAGGAGCATTTCATTGGAATCTATTTGGACTACCTTGTCCAAACGAAAATATTTTACAACAATTAAAAACTCTGTTATCTAAAATTATATCTGTGTATAATTAAAAATTATATTTTATTATAAAAATGTGCTGTAGAAATAAAATCCTTCTTTAAATTCTTGAAGACTCATTTTTCTAGTGTACTTCGTCATTGGATATTAACCAAAAAAGAAAGAAATGTTACCAGGTACCAAGCTGGTAAGTTAATTGGAGCTGCTTGGGGTCGTGCAGCAACCGCTTCGAATGCTACATCCAGTTTTAAGGCCTGTGGGATATACCCTTTTAACTCCAACATTATTCTGGAACACTATTTTCGTATTTCTGACACGGCGGCTGATGCACCTACAACTTCCAATACACCATCCACTCTTTCTACTAGTCTACACATAGAGTTACATTCTTCTATTGTTGAGCAACGTGTGGTAACTCCTTCCACTGATAAACAACAAGAAACAACACCCTCAACTAGTCGCCAACGTGACCCAACACCCTCAAACAGTCCGCGACGTAGCCCACCATCCACAATCGTTGAGCAAGTTACCCCTACACCCGCAACCCGTGACCTATATGATTCACCTACTTGCACTGAAGATAATATTACTTCCTCAAAATTCTTATCATTCATATCACCTGTACCAATTGTGTCCAAGGCAGCACTTAAGCGTTTAAAACAATCTGCTAAGCTTTTGAATTAGCCAATAGAAATACAAAAAAAGCGAAACAAAACACTGGAAGCTCTGAAATTGAAACAAGAAAAAAAAATAGGAAGAGGAAAATGGCAGACAATAAAAAACCGAAAGAACAAGAAAAAATTAGTGTAAAACGGAAAATAAAAAACGATGAGGATTGTGCGTATTGTGAGTGCAAAGAAACATACGCTACGACCAGAAGATCTGTTGATTGGATTCAGTGCGTCTCTTGCAAGGCATGGCTTCATGAAGACTGCACCGATTTCGGAGATTTTTGCAACAAATGTGGTCGCAACGATAGCTCGGGCGATGATTAGTTTGTTCATAAAATATTTTTTGTATTTGTTGTTCAAAAAAAAAAAAATGTAAATTTTTTTCAATAAATCATGTTTAGTAAAAGAACGTAAGTTTTCTCTTCATTCGAGTTGGCTGTTATCCTGCTCTGCTTATTTGTTGTTAAGAGTTATTCCAAATGATTGCCATGACGAGATGATAGCCAACACGACAACAATGTGCTATTAGTCAGGTTTTATAGTATTGGCATTTATCCGTACTTCGTAAGGCATTTATCCCACCTCAATAGGATAGATGCCCAATTGTTACATCAGAAAATCTTGGTTCTGATTGTTTACCCATCAGCCGTATGAACGTAAATTGTTGGTAGAATGAACATAAAGGGCATCTCAAGCGTATGCATTCGAAAGGACCTCACTATTTTAAGCAACAACAATTTGAATAGATTTTTTTCAAAAGTAGGGCATCTATCTGCACTTTACGCTATATCTAATAATCCTCATTTCTAATAACAGTCCCCCAAAATATCCATGTCAACTCAATTTTTTCCTGAGCTGGAAACCGTCAAACTATGTGGGACTGAAATTAATCATATCAATATTTTATTTTTTGTTATGCAGATATTTTTCGACAATACATTACAGTTATTCTAGAATATTTATCGGAGGCAAATTGCTATTTATATAAATTTTTTGGAAAGTAGTAATATTGGCTTAAGAAACAACAATTATTGTATATGTATAACCAAAGGGTTGTAAATGCCATGCAAAGCAACAATATAGAATCACTATAAAAAAAAATATTTTTCTTAGTTGAAATATATAAAATAGTTACAAAAATGTTTATGTAACAAATTAATAATTATATGGTAAACTATTTTATAATTTTGCTGTAAGAATATTGCAGAAACGGAGTTTTTATACAACAAATTTGCATTTCAGAAACAGCAATATAATATTAATAAAATATACCCGTTAGAGAATACCATAATTACAAATACGACTTACACTTAATCGATTTTTTTGTACCGTAACCGTTACAAACGGATTTTTGCTAACCCACCTCTAATAGTCGAAAACAAGAATATTATTTTTTCATCAAGAAGGCCGCGATATATGGGCACAAGGGCTTAATATTGGCCGGTATATTGCACGTCCGGTTCACATATGTCCGTATTCCCCTTTCGTCGACCCTTATTTTGCTTCAAAAGTTATATTGAATCTTGGACAGGCTAGATGGATGGCCCTCTGGTATATTGCGTATTTGAAACGAGGATGCATATTGCATTTTAGATGTAAATTTAATAAAATTTCAGGAAAATATAAAAAATACTGTAGAATAAGAGAGCTGTTGCAGATCACAAATGAAATTTTAAAATTGTGTGAATTTAGAAACTTTGGAGAAGTTAAATTAAATGGAATTTAGGACTTTATAAAGTTCATTGACAATAACCTCAGTTAATTTATACTGTTATTTACGTACCTATAATGTATTAAAAATTTGTAAATTTAAATTGTCATAACTTAAAAAAAAACAAATGAAAAAAATGTATTTTTCTAAAAAGAAAAATCATATTTTTCTAAGTAAATAATAAAAATAAAAATAAAAATCTTTGAATTTTCAGCTCATATGTATCTCCTCTTAACTGCTAAACACCCTAACTCTGATAGTTTAAATAATTGCAAAAAATGTTAAATATTAATTTTAAGTAGAACTTGATGCTTTACAATTTTTATTAAAAACTTTTTTATATAGCACCTACCGTTTTTAAATAACCTTAAAAAACACTTAATTTTCTTGTTGTTCGCCATTTGCCGGAGCCTGAAAAACAATTTTTTTTACACATCGTTTTCAAATACTCTAAAGTGACTTATTTCAAAAATTCCTGTATTTCCATCAAAATTTTGATTCAAAGGTCTATTAGGATTAAATAACTCAATTCAACTTTAACAATAACTGTCCAACTGATAACAATAACGTATAACGTCTATCATAAAACTGAAAACTAACGTCACGATCATCCTTATATAGCTTGCTTGAACCCTTCTCAAACCTTTTCGAACTGTCGTCTAGAATATTCTTGACGGGTAATGACATTTATCAATATTTCTGGACTATTTTATCTTCATTTACCTGTACTTTTACTTATGACGACACTGTAGGGCGATGAGTAACATTCCACTCCGTTTTCTATTTGTAGGTTTCCTATAATAGCCGCATGCTACTTCAGGGTAATGCGTAACATTGCTCTCTCCTATCTAGTTATTCGCCCCGAACAACTTGATTACTGGGACCTGGTTGAAGCCAACGGGGAGAGGATCTGGACAACGATATGGCGCTAACTTTTCAATCAATGCGGTAAATCAGGTCGTTGATTTTCTTAAGGACACTGTGGGCCTTCCCAGTTCCGTTGCAGTTTCGGACAAAGTCCTTTTCGGTGCTTGGGATTGGACAGCCTCTCTCAAAATGTGTCTCTGTGGCATTCATGTCGATTCTAGCTTTTGCTTTATCGCTATTGACTTTCAAACGTTGCCAAGCGAATTCGTATACATTTTGGAGTCTTTCTCTTAAGTCCTTTATGTACGTCCGAGGTGTACGGCCCTCTTCTTTATCGGGACGCTGCCTTCCAAATAGAAGATCATGGGGAAGCTTCATCTCCCGTCCCGTAATCATCATAGATGGTGTATAACTTGTCGATTCATGTTCAGAACTTCGGAATGCTAGCAGGAAAAGAGGAATAAAAGTGTCCCAGTGCTTTTGATTTTCAGAAAAGAAGATGGAAAGCTACTGACATGGTTCTTCAGATCTTACCAAATTCCAACAAGAAGAAAGAAAAATTCTGAAACAACACTTGGCCAGAGAAAGACAAAATCCTTCTAATAGAAGCTATATTAAAGGAAATAAATTAGTTATTAACAATACACCCTATACAGTGGAAGAACTTAAACTTTTTGAAAATCATCAAGAGACTAGGAAAACTAATAGTGCTCCCCCTACTCCGAATGTAATGAGTCAAGAGTACGAGGAAGTAGTAATTGCAAAGAACCAAGAAAACGAGGAAATACAACAAGAAGAAGAAGTAGATGCAAATAACCAAGAAAACGACGAAATCCAAAAAGAAGACACAGTAGATACAAAAAGAAGTACACAACCTGTTTCAAAAGCTACCAAAGACAAAAACAGATTAAAAAGTGGAGAAATCTCTACACCAAAATTATCGAGCAAAACCTCAAAGTTCGTTAAACAACAGGAACAAGATATTTTCGCACCAAAGCCGAGATTGCGCTCTCAAAAATAATTTGTTTTTCTTTGTGCTATTTTTATCTCGTTTTATCCCACACTATTTTTTTACTTATTTGTTTGGTTGTATTGTTAAAGGTATTTTATATTTAATGGATAATCTTATCAAAGAGTATGAGTATAGTTTTTACAAAACAAAAGAATTTTCAAATATTTCAGAAACAACTAAAAACCTACGATTGGAACTTTCTTTACTCTATAGAAAACGTAGATGAATATGCAAAATTATTTGTAAACAGATATCAGTCACTTATAGATAAAAACACTAATATACAAAAAATCAAACACACTCAAGTACAAAGGAAACCTTGGATCACAAAAGGTATTGTGTATAGTATTAATAAAAGAGATCAAATGTTTATAAATTACAAAAAAAATCCGTTAAATTTAGAATTAAAAAATAAATACATAATTTATAGAAATTACTTAAATAAACTTATTAAAGACACAAAAATTACGTACTATAAAAATAAAATAATAGGCAATTCTAAGAATTCGAGTGCTTTATGGAAAACAGTAAAAGAGATAAGTGGCAATAAAAATTGTTGTCAAGTATCACAAATAAAAGATGAAAACGAAAATCGACTAACATCAAATGCTTATGAAATTGCAAACATATTTAATAATCATTATTCATCTGTCGGTAGAACATATGCCAATAAAATCTCAAAACCACAAATTAACCCTTTACCAACCATTAAAAATAGTAACACAATCTTCATGAAACCTGCAACAGAAAAAGAAATATTAGACTACATAAATAATTTAAAATCTAAAAAATCTCCAGGTGATGATAAAATCACAAGTGAAACTTTAAAAGAAACTAAAGAATACATTGTTAAACCACTAACACATTTAATAAATAATGTTTTATGTAAAGGACATTTTCCGGCTATATTTAAAACAGGCATAGTTAAACCCATCTACAAATCTGGAGATAAACAATTGGTAATTAATTATCGACCTATTAGTCTTATATCAAACTTCGCTAAGGTAATTGAAAAAACTATTAAAAAGGAAATAATAGAGTTTATATCGAAACATAAATTATTATCGGAAAATCAGTTCGGTTTCCGAGAAGGCAAATGTACCACAGATGCTATAAAAGTTCTAACGTCGAAAATCCACTTAGGCCTAGAAAAAGGAAAGGCAAGTATGGGAGTATTTTTAGATCTTGCGAAAGCCTTTGATACTGTGGATCACAAGCAGTTGCTAGAAACTTTGTTTGATTACGGCTTTAGGGGTGCATCCTATAATTTGTTAAAAACCTATCTAAGCAGTAGGGAACAACATGTTGAAATTAATAATACTCTCAGTAATAAAACAATAACTGAGTACGGAGTACCACAGGGAACTGTATTGGGTCCAGTACTCTTTACAATTTATCTAAATGATATCTTACACTTACCATCATCAGGAACAATAATTAGTTTCGCAGATGATACTGTAATCTACTATGAATCGTCTAGTTGGAAAGATCTAAAACATTCGGTAGAACTTGATATAAATAAATTAATTGACTGCTTCAATCAGAAATTACTTACCATCAACTTTTCGAAAACACACTTTTTGCCATTTGCATGTTACGAAAATACTCTACCTACATACAATCTCTTGAGCATCAATAATCATGGTACTGAAATCCGAATACAATCTTCCAAATCTGTAAAATATCTGGGCATTTATTTAGACTGTCATATGAGATGGAATGTTCACATTGGAAAAGTTACAAATACTTTAAGAAGTTTTATGTACAAATTCAGATTGCTAAGGAGTATTTTAGAATTGCCACAATTGAAAATAATCTACCATGCACTGATAGAATCTAGACTTTCGTACGGAATAATTGGATGGGGTGCAGCTGCGACTTGCTACATAAAAAAAATAGATATAATACAAAAAATTTTTATTAAAATTATTTTAGGTAAGCCTCGAGTGTACTCCTCGGATAATCTATTTAAGGAATCTGGTTTTCTAGATATACGGCAACTTCATTTTCTAAAAATGTGTATTGAAACCTATAAAAATAAAAATGAACTCAAATATATAGACCATCAATATAAAACTAGGGCAAATACTAATAATCTCGTTCATGTAGACTACTTTTCAAAAACAATAAGCCAAAGGGGATTTGTACATAACTCTTCTAGACTATTTAATTATCTGCCGGTACATATAAGAGAAACAAAATCCGTAAATATTTTTAAAAATAAAATAAAAAGACACATGTTGCAAATGAATAGGCATGAAGTTCACGCCGTAGTCGATCCTATGCAATTCTTAGTATACAAAATTGTGATATTCATTTAAATAAATGTATTTAGTTTTTAATATTTAATTTTTATATATTTATCCTGTAATTTCAATGTTTTTAATCGATTATAATTATTTTTATTATTATTATTTTATAATTATTCTTTTTTAATATGATTCAATATATCTGTTTTAATAACTATTATTTTCATCATTTTATTGAAATTTTATAAATATAAATGTAATTGAATAGGTATATAAGAAAAAAAAAAGTGTCAATGGCAAATCCACGTGCTGGCTTAGCCTTAGTGGATTTACTAGGTTACTTACACTTATATGTATTTAGAATAAATAATTAATGTAATTCTTGTGTAATATACCCTATATTATTATTATTATTATTATTATTATTATTATTATTATTATTATTATTATTATTATTATTATTATTATTATTAAATTGTGTCTTTCTACCATTCCGTCAGACGGTGGGCGGAGAGGCGTAGTTTATGTTTTTCTAATGCATAACAGCTTAATCAATTCTTGCCATAATTCTGATTTAAAATTTAGTCCTTGATCAGAATACAATGCAAGCGGGAATCCTTGTCTCGCTATGACGTTTGTCATAAAGGCTTCTGCTACGGTCGTCGCCTTCTGATTAGGAATGGGCGCTATTTCGGGCCGCTTTGAGAAATAGTCTATAACAACCATCAAGTACTATAAAAAAATTCGGATTATTTGAGAAGGTTCTGGAAGGTTGAGGCGAGCTATATAAGTCGAAGACCTGACGTCAGAGTTCAGTTTTATGATAGATATTATACGTTAATGTTATCAGTTGTATAATTATTGTAAATACCAAATTGAGATACCAAAAACGTGCATAACAATACCAAATAATATTATATAATATATAATATATTACCATAATTAACCTAATGGTTTTTAAAAGTTAAAAAGCATTTATTTATTAGATCATCTCGAATATTCTAAAATTCAGGAAGCAAGACACAATCAAAATTAAATTTGATTAACAGATACAGCACTTTCATCAAAATTAAAGAGATGGGACAATGAAAAATAATTGTTACAAAGTTCAGTCTGAACTCTGAACTATCCAAAAAATGTTTTTACGAAACTCTAGTAGCAAGAAATTTAACCTAAAAACGATTACTTATGTCTCATATAACATATTTCCGTCTTGTGACATAAATCAAACAAATAATATGATAGATAAAATAACGTATTCCTTAACGCCTCCATTAATCTGACCGCAAGTGTTTATAACTCATACTACAACTCTATTTTTCCCATTTATTTTTGCCGTCAAAGTCACTTAACAAGATTATAAAATCGTTAGGTAAGTATTTATGTAATAGTATGTACTTAATTCACACCAGTACGTTAATTATAACGGGTGGGTTTATTTTAAGCGCTCTTACGAGAATACAAATGGCCTGCTAATTGAAATCAATCATCGTTTAGGACAAATAAACTTTGCCGCAAACTGGTAAAGACGACGTAAACAATACGCAGGAGTATGCAAACAAAGAGAAAGTTTTTTTATGAAGAACAATTAATTGTTAAGTGAGCAGTGAAAGGAAACTGGTTGAAGTTTGTTTGAATTTGTTTTACGTAAAAAAGGAGCTCAATTGCCATTTATAAATATCTTTTGGCTTTGACAATTTGCCCTACAGCCTTCAATTAGATAAATATTATTCCTATATCATATTATAATATGATACGATGATTAATTATTCTGTTAAAACTTGTAGAAATAATTCTAGAGCGCAATGCTGAATTAGGACCACAATGAAGTTCACCGTTTGTTAAAAATTAAAGAGGTTAATAATGATCGAAAAAAGAAAATAACTTCAGCAAATGATATTGAGCTTATTGAAATAAATGAAAAAAAAAATAATAAACTAATATTTGGGGTAAAAAGAGAAAATTATAGTTTAAATATTGAGAAATTTCTAGTGTAAATTAATAGATATTTTTAGCATTAAATCATTTTCCAAAACTGTTAGAACCATACTCCTATTTTAGGATGTAGATTACGCTGTTAAAATATGACCGCCTAATTTCGGGACACCCTGTAAACAGTAATGGACCGAGAACCGATCCTCGGAGCACCCCATTTACAACACTTTTCCAATTGGACACTTTTTGAGATAACTTAACTCTCTGAAAACGATTTGCTAAATACCGTCCAATTAAAGACGTTGCTTATTCGGAAAATCCAAAAAAACTAAACAGAGATAATAATAAATTATGATTAATTCTATCAAATGTCTTTGAGTAGTCAATCAAAACAAGAACACATAATTTATTTTCATCAACTGCAGTTAATATATCTTCAGTTACTTTAAAAATTGCAATTGTACAACTACTGTGCATTGGCCGAAAGCCAGATTGACATTGAATAAAAATATTTTAGTTTTCTGCATACTTACGTATTCGCTTATCAATCACTTTTTTAAAATTTTTAGATAAAGTAGATAATAAACTAACAGGACGAAGATTTTTAAATTCTTGCTGTACGTTACATTTTGGTATTGGTATGACTTCTGCCAGCTTCCATTTGGACGGATAAGTGGAGTGTTTTATGCAATAGTTAAATATATGTTTAAGAAATTTTAAGATGTAGGGGCAACAGTTCAAAATCGTTGTAATACTGATTTGATCACATCCCATTGCCTTAGACTTTATAGACAATATATAGCGATAAATTTCATTTTCATCTGTTAAGTCGAAACAGAAATCGTTATTATATAATTTTTGTGTTTGATAATATTGCAAAAGCTCATTATCATTTGTAGAATTTTCGCTGTAGCTACTAATAAAATAATTATTAATGTGGTCAACGTTAGACAGTGAATAAGGGATCTCATTAGAACAGTCTTTTTTGTTATAAATGTCAAAATTTCTAAGTACTTTTCAAAAGGAATTTCCTGCTTTTTCTCTAAATTTATAGTTTTATTAGTTAAATTTCGCAACTGCTTATAATATTCAAAATAATGAGGATTCTTTTTTTTAATCTACTTAGGGCTTTATTACAAACAGAAATCATATATTTTAGATTATCAGTGAGCCAGCCAGCATGTTTTTTTGAGATTTTAACTGTTTTTTTACTAGCGCGATTATTAAAATTTAATAGTAAAAGGTTGTAAAAATGCCTAACTTTATCGTCAACATTATTTATGTAATAAATACCTTCAAAATCATAAGCGATGAGATCGCGAGTAAACATGTCTTTGTTAAAATGTTTATAATCTCGGAAAGTATAAAGAAACGGCTCAGATTTATTTTGTTTATATTTTACAGTTTACAGTACAGGATACTAATTGATGTTCACTGATTAGAGAACATTCATAATTTTTTACATTGCCTACTATTAATGCCTCTAAGCAAAAAATTACATCAAGAAGGGTTTTACTGTTAGCTGTAATACGAGTTGGTTCAGTGACAATTTGATTCAGTTCAAAACTTTTTCCTATATCTAGTAACTGCGTACCTGTTTTAATTAACCCCAATAAATCTATATTGAGATCTCCTAGACATAGAATGTAATCAAATTTGTAACTTATTTCTGCTAAAGTGTTATTAAACTCTTTAAGAAATTTATTAGTAGAAAAATTATCTGGTCCGTAGAGTGTGCGCATGTTTTATTTTCTAACTTAAAAGTTACTCTAATGACATGTTTCCAATTAGAACTGATTTACTTAATAAATGGTTTTTTATATAGATCGCTACACCCCCGCCTATTGTTGGATGGTCCTTCCGATATAATTTATAATTAAGAAGATGTATACCTTAACATTAGTGTTCAGCCAAGTCTCAGAGAGCGTTATATTATCAAAATTGTTGTAAACCAGATTTTTAAAGTTCGCAAATTTGGATCCCTATGATCGTGCATTTAGATAACATATCTTAATAACCATTTGATGACAAAACATATCCCAAAAAAGAATTTAAAAAATAATAAAATAATGTTAGGAGAAGAGATCACAATCAACAGTTTTTGTTAAATATATGTGACAGAAATATAAATGATTTTAACTATATGTTTACTAATAATTAATTTTATAATATCCTATTTATATAATTACAAATTAGAGAGACGCTAAAATAGTGGTTCCCACCTTATCGAGACTGAGGCCCACAATGGTAAACTCGTAGCGTAACAATAATGAGAAATGATTTAACTTGAACCGAAATACCGGAAGTCGGTAGTAGTATTAGCACGTTGAATTTTTTGGTTTGTGAAGCATTGGCATTACTTAGGACAAAACAATGTGATGATTTTTACAAGCCTTGATTTTTAAAACCATTCTATATCGCCTTTTGATTAGGGTTTAAAAACTTGTTCGATCAATTTATCCAATAATAATATAATTACTAAGAACTTCTTTTGTACTTACAACTCATTTGCTCATGGCATTATTTCCCTAAACAAAATTGACATCTACTTTGAGGGACTAAATTTATAGTATTTTAAAGTATTGATTGATATCATGAACAACAATGACAACGAGAAAAATTAAATTTGGATTCAATCTCTATAAAACTGTTCCACACAAATTTGAAGAAATAAATATGGCGTGGAATATTGTTGACAGACACGAACCAAAATATGTACAAATTGTTAAAATAATAATTAAGGATTTCATTAAAGTTTTATATGCTACAGTATCAACAAATAATCTCCAGACACTTCATACCGAAGTTGCCAAAATTTTTGAACCATGTATTAAGGTAGTTCACTCGCGACAGTCGTACATAAAAATATCGCTTAATGGTGAATACCAATAGTTCGAGATTCTCAATGCTAATAAATTTTATTTTTGTAAGAGACTATACAAAACACATGTAAGTTTATATATAAGGATTTTAATAAAATTCATCCGGCAACCTCATAAATAAATGAATGAAATTTGTGACTTTCTCATATTAATTTTAAGAGTTTGTTTTGGTTCAAACAGAACCGCTGATTCCAGTTCTCAAATTCAGTGGACAAATTAATTTTTCAAGAAAACGTCGCGAGGTTATAACATCCTCTTAGCTGATCGAGTGTTATTTTGGTACAAGGCGTTGATTGCAGCGTATACAACGTTGCTAAGTTGTAATAATTTTACGCAACTACGCATCGATTGCTTTAAAAATCTATTTACTAAGACGGTCAAAAAATTCAACGTTTCTTTAAAAAGTTTTATAACTTCTTGATTTACATAACATTAGTTTTTAAAAAATATGGTTAGAACCGTTTTCGATATATCTTGAAATAAATGCATTACTTGTATACATGAGAAGCTTCAAGAGTGTTAATTATGCACATTTTGATTGTTAATATCTCGTTTCACAAACGGTCAAAAAATTTAATTTTTTTTAGTTGCATAAAAGACGCTTTCATTAACCTTATATTTCAATTTTATTGAATTCCTAAGAAAAGCCGTTTTACGAGTGAACTACCTTTTAACAAAATGTGCTGTACTTGTAATACAAGAAATATTAATATCGTAAATACTCTAGGAGACTTACTTTTTATTCGCGTTTACCGAACTGGACTTCAGCAATATTTTACTAATCTAACATTACAAGAAATACCCAAAGAACCGATTATAAATGAAACTTCATATTACTTTAAGTTTTTAATAGAATTTGTACCTCCATTAATAGGTACAATTGGATATTTTATTTGTCACGTACCAACTAAGAAAGGTTTTTGCGTCATTGATGATCTTTCGTACACCGAAAAAATTACGAAACCAAGTCACAAAATAAAAAGTCCTAACGTTATTGTCTATCGAAAATTGGAACATACAACGGCCTTAAAGATTATTAAATTATTCAAACAAACTGGCAAACAACAGATCTCATTCCCAAAATCAAACAAACTGAACCGAAAACATACAAAATAGAGCAACTCGAACGTCAGAAGAAAGAACATTCTGTAAGTAGGAATTTTACTTCCACTGGCTAAAATCAATACCATATGCTCATCAAATTTATAAATTTTCTTTGCTTCTGTTATTGTCATACTCAAGATCATACTACACGGAAAAAAAATTGTAGAACAAATTTCTACAATTATAGATTTTTTCTCTACAATAAATAGTACATATAGGGACATGGACAATTTGTAGTAAACATTTCCAAATATTTGTGGAGAATGTATTGTAGAGTTATTATCTACAATATTTAGTAAAAAATATCCAAATGCATCATAAGAATTGTTCTACAAGTTGTTATAATTTTTGCTATTCATTGTATGAATTTATATTAAAAATGTATTGCGTTTTATGAAAATAAATACGAAAATTTTACACAATAAATAGTAAAAATTCATACAAATTGTAGTAATTTTTAATAAAATTTGTAGTAGTATTCCATACTTATTATAATTATAACCTAGAAAAAAATGTTCCCTAATAAAATATTCAATTTATTGTTTTAATATAAAAGATACAAGGTCTTAATTACATTATGTAATAAATAACAGTAATAATAGCGCCCTCAGTCTCAGTTGGCTTTTCTGCACCTAAAAAATATGAAATAAAAATTAATACCAATTGAACTGTTCATGCCCTTAAAACGGGGATATTTATCACCTTTACACTAATTTGGATATTAAATGACTAAGTCAGATAACTAACAAAAATGAGAAAGTAGGTATGTCACATTTAAGACAAAAAAACATCATTGAACTTGGCACAAAATTCGATCGTTGGGCACAACATTCGATCGTTGGCCACAACTATTTTTTTTAAATAATCTACTAAGGTTATTTAAATTAGTTATCTAAAGGTAAATTATTCAGAAACAATAATACATGTACTTACCACCAATAGAATTTATTATTAAAATTTTCTCAAACGCATCGGTGCTTATAATATAATAATGTGTTATAGGTACTCGTATATGTACCATGCTTTGTTATGTGAACATGGCGAACGGCTACTGCTGTCTGGCCATTTATGATCGACGTCAGAAAACGTTGGCCAATAGCAGAATTCTGTTTTGTTCACATGACTTAGAATTTCTACAATATTATAGAATATTTTTGAACAAAACTGAATTTTTTTCATAAGAAGGGATGTAAAGTATTACTATTTTTTGTAGAGAAAATTACTATTTTTTGTAGAGATAATTATTAATATGTGTAAAAATTTTTACAGAAGTTAGTAGTAGTAATTACGATAATTGTAATAAATTTCTACTTCTACAAACAATAGTAAAATATACTAAACATTGTGGACTTCTTTCCTATTGTTGTAGCATTTTATTCGACAATTCAATTTCTACAAAAATTAATAGTTTTTAACTATAAATTGTAGTAACATTTTCTACAAATTGTTAAGTATTTTTCTACAAGTCTACTACTACAATATTGTAGTAAAATTTTCTAGTCACATTTTTTTCCGTGTATCATTCAAATATTCATAAACAAATCATTTACATATGGCTTGGCTAGAAGAAATCGAAGTATTTCAGCTGTTTCAAGAGTATGATTATGTTTAGTACGTATCGTAATTATAAATTGTAATCCTTTCTGAAATAATACCAAATTAAAAAATTTCAAACTGAGAAATAATTAATTACTTGTACCAAAAACAAGACGAGTATGTAAAATTTTATTTTAATATTAAACATTAGGTATATTTAAAGTGTTATCCTATTATTTACCTTAATAAATGGATCTTTTAATCTTGATGGTTTAGAAGTCCTAAAATCCACTGAATATTTATTTGTTTATTAGTATCATCCATAGTTTTAATGTTACTTCGAATGTATCATTTTTGAAAATCACGTTTTCAAATTCAGTTAGCAGACATCTCAAAAGGTTTATAAAATATGAAAATCAGAGTAAAACCGTCACTCGCTTAACCTTAAAACAATCAAATGCGTACCAATTCGATTAACCAGAAAAAATTATATTTTTAACTTGTGTAATTATTTTTAAATTACATACACATTATGTTAAAAATTGTTAAAAATAAATATCAAAAGAAGGATACAAACATTTTTAAATATTTTGACATTTAAGAACAATTCACATATCACAGTTCAGTTGACAACTTGATACTTGACATAATTTAATAATTATATAATATATAAGATATTTTGTTAATATGTAATAAGATTAAATATTAGATGTAGGATTTTTGATAAGAAAAATAAAATATAAATTAAAAAAAAGCAATATATTTTCGCCCAAGCCCGGGTTTGAACCTAAGATCTTTGCGTTATGAGCCCGAAGCCGTGGTTATTCAGCACATAACATCGGTTTAATATATGTATACTTAAACTGTATGTTGTACCTAATGTCATTATACAGGTTAATTCTCTGTTTTAGAAATAAATGCGCTTGTAGAAAAAATTTTGATCGTAACACGTGCTATCTTCTATCTTCTAGCACTTGTTGCGATAACTACTATTTTAAGAAACTGCTTGTATAACTGCTTGTATATTTTTCATAAATTGGCAGGCTTGACGACTACTATTTAGAATAAAAATAGCCTATGATTGCAACTATGAAAGTCGCAACCCCCCTTAGAAATCTCACTTTTACAATCAACAGTTATTTGATAGGTCGCTGGAATTTTAGGAATCTTAGGAATTTAGACGTGGAATCCTCGGAATGTATAAATTAGTCGCATACGGATGACACAGGCGGATTTAAGAACATTGATATTAATGTAGTTAGGATGAACCAAAAATTCTGAAACTCAATAGGGTTCTAAGTTAGAAGCAATTATTTAACAAAATCAAAACCCCAAGTCAATCAAAACTTTCGTTCTCGAGTTATCGTGCCGGCATACATACATACAGACAACCAGACGAAAAAAAATTTTTTTTTTCATTTTCGGACTCAGAATGATCGGAAACGTGAAAAAAAGTTAAAAAAATGGGGATAAGAAAATTTTTTCGTCTGCACGAATGCAATACTGAGGCCCCTTGGGAAGGGCCTCAGTAATAAATAAAAATGTAATATCTTAACCCAAAATAAATAAGACAAAATTCACCCCCCCCCCCTCCACCTAAATTTTGAGGTGGGTGAAGTGACTTATCCTTTGGGGATGACATTTTTTTCGTCTCAAAGTCCAATGCGTCGTACCCGAAGTTAATTTTTCTAAGTCTATGGTTTCTATATATCGAGCTCCCCTGGGGGTGAAGTAAGGGTGAGATGATGTTGAGCAGTTTTAAATCTTGTTAGGCGGGGCCTTCGCCACAACTTTTATTTTTGTATTATCCCTTACCATTTAAACGTATCTGAGGAAGACGGGGAAGTTGGAGGATTGACAGAAGAAGTATTTTTCATTTCGTTCTTTGCGAACCTCTATCTGTCCATGTAACATTTTCCATGTTGGTTCAAAATTAAAGGATGTTAGATATAGGCTAATTTATTTATTCAATAATAATTCATAATTAGGTGGATCAATAGTTGAAAAAAATACTATTTTAATTTTTTTTATTGAAAGCACTAAAGCTCGTCAATAGCTACTAAACAAAACTAAAGCAAAGAAAATCAGTCCACAAACCGAACAGAAAATGAACTATTTTGTCTTTTCCTATTTATAAATAAGATTCTATTATGCATGACAGGTAAAAAGTTTCACCTAAAAAAATCTGTACTACTTTGGTTAAATACCGCTACTATGGTAATGTTGCACACCATGCAGGAAAACATTCTAAACGTATAAAGTTGATTTAAGGAGGTCCTTTCGCCACACCTCTTGCCTCAAATGTTAAAAAAAAAGTTATTAGATTATGACTAAAATTAATTTTTTTCTAATAGTTGAAGCCCTTATTTATCTAATACTGAACTTTTAACTATACCTTACCTTGCAAATTTTTGAGAATTTTTTTTTTAAATGTGAGTATTTGTATAGTGCCTCACGAGAAAGTAAGTCCTCAACAACAATTCTCGAATTATACTATTATTGATTGATTAGATGGAGTAGAAAAAAACTAAAAATAAGGTTTTTGAAATATTTAGATTTTGTTTTGTACAATAAAATATATATAGTAAACCGTGGAACTTCTTGAGAAATTAATATTAAAAAATCACAAAAAATTTTCAAGTAACCTAGTTGAAAATTTTTTGTGATTTTTTAATAATAATTTTTCAATAAATTCCACGGTAACCTATATATTTTATTGTAAAAAACAAAACCTAAATATTTTAAAAACCTTATTTTTAGTTTTTTTTTACTCTGTCTAATCAATAAATAATAGTATACTTAATTATAATTCAAAAATTGTTGTTGAAGTCTTACTTTCTCGTAAGACACTGTACAAATACTCACATTTTTAAAAAAAAATTCTCAAAAATTTGCACGGTAAGGTATAGTTAAAAGTTCACTATTAGATAAATAAGGACTTCAACTATTAGAAAAAAATTAATTTTAGTCATAATCTAATATTTTTTATTTAACATTGGTGGCGAAAGGACCTCCTTAAGAGCGTTATCCAGTACGCTTCTAACCCAGATTTCAAATCTACTAAGTAATATGCGACGTAGTACCTCTCAGACCAATTTGGCAATGTCGCGCGCTCGATGTATGTAGGATGTTTCTTTGAGAGATATTTAAGTCGGATTTGGGTGTGCGTTTTAGTTTTTCGTAAAGCAAAATTTAGTATAGCAAAATTTAGTATAAAAGTCGCTTATTGCTCGAGATGATAAAAATTGACGCATAACCAAATCAGACCCTGTAGATAATATGTAAATAAGTAGTATATGAAACAGCCACTTAGACATTTTTCAGTACCTATTTAGGTCCGACATTTTTTAATGACAAGAAAAAAACAAAAATCAGAAATTATTAAAAATTACTATTATTAACATCACCGTAGATTGTAAACTAATCGAGCTATCGACTTGATTTTGTTTATGATAAAGTAGAAATATGATCGCAAGTTTCAGAAAATAATATAGAATAATAGCATGCACCAAAAACATAAAATCTGTAGATTTATTTTAAAAATAATATTAAAATATTATGATTTAATTGCAAACAAAATCAATAAGTAATTGTAAATTACTTATATGTAGACAATCGCAGGTATGTACGAGATTATCGACAGATAAAGGATATTTAGTTAACATAACTTTACTTGCTCACATTTATAACTATCCATACTACTCATTATTGAGCATCATTTCAAAGAGAATTTTGTATTTCTAACCCCGTTATAAACGAGAGTCAATTATTTCTGGGAGAACACAATAATTTATATAAAAACAGTGGAGTTTTTTTTTGCTTTGTGTTATGCCAGAAATTATTGTATCGTTCAATTTTTCCCATTAAAAAACCCAGAGGGGCCCACATCACGAAAAAGTAACATTGTCTTTTTGTTATGTGAAGCTGCTCCTGTACCTAGTAGAAATAGTTATGGTTTTGATTCAAATGTGTATTATTATTGTCGTTAATTATTACATATTTTATAATAATTGTTTGCATTATTGCATCTTGCGGTGTTAACTTTGAAGCAGAAGCAGGGCATTTAATTTCAATTATACAATCAATTCCTACCAGGCCATTAGGACTAGCCCCCAAAATAACAAATCCAGATCGACAAACAAAACCACAATTTTCGACATGCATAATTAATTTTTCTGAAAATTGACTTAGTGCTATTTGTTCTTTTTCTAAGCCATATCTTATACGTTCATTTCCCATGTGCGTGGAGTAAACCAAATGTTTTATAAAATTTGTTTTTAGTCGCATTTTACAATCAGTACCAAAATTAGAAGCAGTTATGTGTACACTTTTAGCTTGTTTCCATTTAGGGTTTTCTCCTTGCCCTCTATTCTCTTTTTCAATCAATTCTATTTCAAGAGAGTTCTTTGTAACTATTTTAAAAATATTTCTTTTTTATTTTAATACTCCTTATCATTAAAATCGGGTATTATATTCTCATGGTCAAGAAGACCGTAATCTTTACCCTCTAGGACATTTTTTTGACCTTTAGTCAGTTATACGAGTTAGGTCTTGATAACTACAAGCCTCCGAATAAAATCAAAACTGTCCTTTAACAATAAAGAAAAATTTTATTAAGCGACATGCGTGATTTTTTCCATAAATTAATTTAGCATTTTTTACTATCATATGTCGTGATCGGCGGGTCCTTTTTGCCCACAAATCTCTGTTTTCTACCTGTGTAAGTAAAGGGGTGCGTTAATCTTACTGGTATTTTGCCCACAGTAGCATTCAGGTACCTAAACCCGCAAATTACATCCGCCCACAAATAGGTACCTACCTGATTATTAATAATTCTAATAGGTACTTACTTTGGGTGTTTACTGTTTATATTTCAGTCAGTTTTTATACGTTGATGATTGTAATTCGAGTGTTTATAAACAATAATTATTTCTATAATGTCAGCTACATTGATTAAAAGCACACGCGGGAAAGATGTACTCCTTTTGGAGAATTTTACGTTTGCCAAAGATAGAGAAATGAAAAGTGGAGAAGTTTCTTGGAGATGCTCCCAAAGAAAAACAAATGCTTGTAATGCCACTGTATTTACAATTGGTCCTGAACTTTTAGTATCCAGAGGCAACCTAATTCATAGCCATGAAGCAAATGAACCGAAATTAAACAGGAAAATTATTTCTAATTCGTGTAAGCGAAAAGCAGTTGATGATATTTCGGAAAAACCTTCTAAAATTATCCGTAAAGTACTTGCTACTAATTTACCAGAGTCACTAACTACAATTGATGTGTCCTACATAAGAAAAACTATATACAACAGTCGTCGCAAAATACTACCAGGTCCATTACCTACAAATATACAAGAAGTGCATGATGCAGTTGACTTATATTCTAATACATTTAAAACCAGTAAAGGTGAACATTTTCTTTTAATAAATAGCAGAGAAAATAATATTATTGTATTTACATGTGAGACAAATATTCGTACTTTGTGTAAAATGAACGTCTTGTATATGGATGGAACATTTTCGTATTGTACAAAGTTTTTCCTACAATTATTTACCATTCATGGGCTGTGTAATGGACACTATGTGCCCCTGGTATATTGTTTATTACCAAACAAATCTACCGATATATACAAACATTTGTTTTCGTTATTGCATTATAAAATTTTGGAAACTTACAGTATTGCTTTAAATCCATCTAAAGTGTTCGTTGATTTTGAAATAGCAATTCATAAGGCGTTAATTTATATGTGGCCTAATACTGTAATCAATGGCTGCCGATTTCATCTACATCAAGCGTGGTATCGTAAAATTCAGTCTCTGGGATTAATGACTGAATATACAACTAACAGTGATACCGGAAAATGGCTTAAAACATCATTTGGGTTGACATATTTAAACGCCGATGAAGTTGGAGACTGTTTCTGTGTTTGACTTAATGGCAAGTAAACCAGAAAATGCCGTTCTCGATAGGTATGCCGATTACCTATTAGAAACATATATTGAAGAAAATTCTACATTTCCTCCAAGTATATGGGCAGAAAAAACAGCTTCAATTACAAGAACTACAAATGCCTGTGAGTCGTTTCATTCAAGGTTTAATTCTTCATTCTACTGTACACATCCTTCTGTATATATTTTTATAGAAAAGCTTAAAGACTTTCAAATCGACACGTATGTCACAATACAAAGCTTAAGTATACCTAAGAAAATCAAAGACAAAAGGGTAAAACAAAAAATTCAGTGTTTAGAAAAATTTATACAGCGATTTGATCTGCAGCAAATCAGCAGATTAGAGTATATAAAATTTGTATCACATTTATCCCTCCCAGTTGAAAAATATGTAAATAAAATATAAATATATAAAAAATATAATATAACTTATGTATACTTACTTTTTTATAATAATAAAAATTAGTGTTTAATATAATTTTTAGTTTAATTAATAATGTGTTTTTACTTTTCGATAATATATAAAAAATAATAAATGAAAGATATATCTATTATGATTTATTCAGTTAGAAATAAATTTGGGCAAAATACCAACAGGATTAAGATGACCTTTTACTTGCTGTGGGCAAATTACCTATAGGATTAGCAGCTTTAAATATTTTGTGGGCTTACCTCCGCCCGTCGTGATAGCTGCTCAACGGATCATTATATTATTATGATTTAATAAGTGTAATGGTAACTGATTCATAATTATTAAGTGATGTCTTTAACATTTTGGTTCTAGAAACTGCCAGATTAAAAAGTTATGAATTGCTTTTACATACAATTAAAATGCCACAGTAGAGATATACTTTTAAATTATCGGATGACGTATAAGAAGTCTTGTACGAGTTTTTATAGATGTTCGTTTTATTATTAAACACTAACAACGATAACACAATTTTTTTAAACTCTGTCACTCTTTTGTAAATGAAAATACTATCTATTTATTTATGAACTAAACAGAAAAGTAAAATTAATGTGGTTGTGAGACGTTTTCAGTATTTCCCTTCCACCGGTCGATCGGGGCATAATTCGCATTTTTAGCGCGTTTCAACTAGGTAGTTTTTACCCGCTTGATCAACAGTTTACACCCTTGTGATTTTGTTCCTTTTGCCAAAATATTTTTTAGACTGATATAGGTTTATGCTTTTGATTTTTTTTGTTTTCCTTAAGGTATCTTTTTTGTAGAAATTTTCAATAAAATATTTTATCAAATTATGTTTCAATTTAATAAATATCTATACATTAGACTGGGCCAAAAAAAATTACTATTTTTTTTTTATTTTTGAAAAATATCGAGAATGTCATTCAGGATGACAAAAAAAAAATTTCGTAAAAATTTGAGCACTTAATATTAATTTTAAGAGGTATATCATTGCTATTCGATGTTTTACGTTAGAACTGTCAAAACATTAAAGTGAAAAAAATTCTTTTTCACTTATTTTTATATAAAACCAAATTCTCTACAAAAAAGGTCTGATTGAAAATTTTCGTCAGACGAGCCGTTTCCGAGTAATTGAGTTTAATAGATCGATATGTTTTTTCAGTTTGTCCTTTTTACTTCGAAATTTTGTAACTAATGAATCAAGTTAATTTTAGCACATGGATAACGCTCTTAATTAAGAAATATCTTAACAAAATTGTGTGGAAACATGAATCTATTATAATAAAATAAATTAAAGTTTGAGGGAAATTAGACAAATTGCACAATAAATAAAATACTCAATATAATATTTATTACAAAATAAATAATCATAAACAGTTCCTTCGTAAGTATATACATTTAGAAATTATTATTAAAATAATGCGAAGTTACTTTAACAAAATGTAATCGGAATATTTTACTACGATTAATTGTAATCAGCTATTCTGGCTCTAAAATAAAACTCCTGTTTTGGAAAGTCGGAGTTATGCTTGTGCACAATTTTACTACTTTGTAATTTTACATATATATTTCACTTTGAAATTTAATTAAAAAATCTATAAAATTGAAAATATTTGGATATGTATGGGTAAAACTTTTGTTATAAAAGCCGTGAAAAGATTCGCAAGTATTTGTAGTGCGGGTACTTGAAGCGCTTTTTGCAACCCATGTATGTGGTGGATATGCAGATTTTTCCGAAATATATTCACTAAATAATCGGAAAACTGTTTAATTTTTTCATTAGTTGATTGAATTGTAATTAGATCAAATACGAAACAGTCTACAAGTCTGTAGGTTCTAAAAATAACAGACCAAAGCAATATCCTAACCATTCTTCAATTTCAGTCTAATTTTTATAGTGTATTGCTAATCCTAATTGCTATATTTTTCTGCACCAAGCCTAAATAATATGAAAACGACAACCAATAATGACCAAGGTAAATGAATGGCGTCATAAATGGCCTTTTCAAAATCCACCTCAAATTCTTGAGGATCCCAATTATATCCCAAATTGCTACATTTTTATTTAAGAATATCAAAACATCGTTTGTATGTTTCTGTTGATTTATTTGGTGATAGACAAAACACTGTCGGAATATATAATGTCTATTTAGGTGCCCAAATAAGGTGAATATTTACGTCAAATATTTTGGATACGTTGCCATCCATATATAAAGTTTTATATTTAGATAACCATTTTAAATTATTTTGGCACAAAACACAATTCAAGACATGAATGGATAAAGGGTCTATGTCGCATTTTTTAAAAAAATGACTTTTTGTATGCTATAGGTTTAAAAAATAGTAAATAATTTTCCTACAATGTTTAATCAGAATCTGATAATAATTAAAAGAGAATGTGGTGTTCACTTGCGAAACTACCTGTATATATTTTACCTTCTTGGTTGTTTCTATAGTTTTAAGTTGTTATGGTTTTGTGAAGTTTGTTATATGAATATATTTTGATGATCTGTATGTATCAAGTTTGAAAATACATCATCTCTAACAGAAGCCTTGCATATTATTAAAAAATCAAAAACTTTATATTTTATGGTATGGCGCACCGCCACCATAAATGATGACCCCGACGTGATCTTCCCAAATCGAAAGAAATTTCAGTAATTGGAATGTACTGACAGATGCACACAAAATTCTGACAACTCGTAAAAATTATTTAGCCAGACCGAAAAAAAAAAAAAACCACAAGTCCATTGAAGCTGAATTAGTTTCCTTATGAAGCAGAATCCTTTAGAAGCACCAGATTGGAACAAGTTCCCAACTCCTAATATTTATAGAGTTTATTATTATTATTATTTTTTTTTTAATTTAAGAAACGTTTTCGTAAGTACGAAAATCACAAATATTCCTTTTTTGCAATTTAGTTATTCAAATTAACATAATATGAGCGAAACTGATTTATTAGAGACTAATAACCAAATTAATTCCAATGCACATATTTCAGCAATTAAACTTTCACCTTTTTGGATCGCTAAACCTGAGATTTGGTTTAGTCAGGTAGAATCGCAATTCAAATTAGCCAAAATAACTCTTGACACAACCAAATATAACTACATTATCGCTAATTTACCTTTAGAAGTAATCTCAAATATTTATGACCTTATTTCTTCTCCTCCCCAGCAAAATTCCTACCAGATACTTAAGGAAACCTTAATCAACAGATTATCCGCCAGCGAAGAGAGACGACTTGATAACCTTCTTTCCAATTCCGAAATAGGTGATTGCAAGCCATCTGATTTTTATAGATTTATGTTGAATGTTGTCGGAGGTTCACAAATGGTTAGTCAAGATTTACTTCTTAAACTGTGGAAGCGGAGACTACCGAAAACCATTATAGTTGCTCTAACCGCATCTGGTAAGGATAGTGTCAATGATCTTTTAGATATCGCTGACAAGATTTGGGAGACGTACCAAGCATCAAATATTTCAGCTTGTCATGAGATTATTAACAAACCTTCTACTAGTCAGGCATGTCACGTCTCTCAGTCTACAGCATTAACGAGAAATTCGCCAGAGGGTAACGACATTTTTATAAAACTTTTCAGCGATTTTTCAATTAATTGTCAAACTGTTCTTAATAAACTTGCGAGTAATCAAAAATCCATTAAAGAAAATATCAGTTATTTACAAAATAAAGTACAAAATTACCCTTCTAATTCCAACAACAATGATTATTGCAGTCATTGTAGAAATAGAGATCGATCAAGGAGTAGGTCCCATTCTCGTTTTTCACCTCGAAACAATTCCGTATGTTACTATCATCAGAGATTCCAAAAAAAGGCTCTGAAATGTGGTGGACCTTGGTGCCTTCTTTTCGACACATTTAAATCTCCTGATCCAAAAAACGACTAAAACCCACTATTTCGACGACAGATAGTGCAGATATTTCAAACAAAAGTCGTCGCCTTTTTATCTTTGACAAAAACAATAAATTAAAATTTCTTATCGATACAGGGGCCGATATTTCTGTAGTTCCACGTGACGTTTTTAAGGATTACAAAAAGGATAGCAACAACTTCTTAACTGCTGTTAATGGTTCTTCTATTTGTACTTATGGAAAAAAGATACTCAGATTGGATCTAGGTTTAAGAAGACATTTTTCTTTCATTTTTACAATCGCCGATATTTCTAGGCCAATCATTGGTGCAGATTTTTTATCACATTTTAACTTGATAGTCGATCTCCGAAACAGAAAACTCATTGATAGTCAAACTTCCTTTGCAATTTCCAGTGTATTTGTAAACACTGATACCCCCACACTCAAAATATTCTCGATTGAAAACGAATACACGAAGCTAGCTCAAAATTATCCTTATTTATTTGCACCAGAGGACTTTTTCTCACCAGTCAAACATTCAGTCAAACATCACATAATTACTAAAGGACGCCTTCCGTTTTCTCGTCCACGACGTCTTAATCCTAATAAACATAATATTGCTAAAATCGAATTCGAACAAATGGTTGAACTTGGCATATGCAGACCGTTATCTTCTCCAGTAGCTTCTCCATTACACATGGTGCCCAAAAAAGATTCTTTCGAATGGCGACCTTGTGGCGACTATAGGCAACTCAACAATGTAACTGTCCCAGATAGGTACCCCTTACCCAATATTCAAGATTTTAATCAACACATACAGGGATGTAAAATTTTTTCGAAAATTGACTTGGTTAGGGCTTACCACCAAATCCCGGTAGCAGACGAAGATGTTTATAAGACTGCCATAACTACCCCTTTTGGCCTGTATGAATTTTTGAGAATGCCTTTCGGTATGCGAAATTCAGCACAAACGTTTTAACGTTTTATAAATGAAGTTGTTTCTGGTTTACCTTTTCTATTCGTGTATATAGATGATATATTAGTAGCAAGCAGAGATGAAAAAGAACATTTAGTACACCTAAAAACTCTATTTGAGCGACTCAATTCTTTTGGAGTTAATCTTAAACCAAATAAATGCATTTTTGGATCTCAAAAATTAATATTTCTTGGCCATACTGTTTCCTCTGATGGTATCCTCCCGTCAGAAGAACGTGTAGACATCATAAGAAATTTTCCACGTCCAAAAAATCTCAAACAACTACACCGTTTTGTAGGAATGATCAACTTCTATCACAGATTTATTAAAGACTTTGCTAAATCACTTATTCCTCTATACGAAGTAATTACTACATTACAAAACCAATCCGATAAAACTATCAACCATTGGTCTGATGAATGTGAAAATAGTTTTGTGGATGTCAAAAACAAATTAGCCAATGCTACTATGCTTATCCATCCTTCTCTAAATGATCATATTTCTTTGACAGTAGATGCATCCAATACTTCTATAGGTGGTGTACTAGAACAGCTGCAAAACAAGAGATGGTAACCTATAGCTTACTTTTCAAAGAAACTCACTCTTACCGAAAGAAAATACTCTACTTTTGATCGTGAACTGTTAGCCATTTATGCATCCATCAAACATTTTAGATATTTTCTAGAAGGCCACGATTTTACAATTTATACCAACCATAAACCTCTTACTAAAGCTCTTACATCCTGTTTAGAAAAAAGACCACGTCAATTTCGTTTCCTAGAATTTATTGCTCAATTTACTTCTGACATATGTCATATTCAAGGTAAGTCCAATGTGGTCGCTGACACCTTATTACGAGTTGACGATAGTATTTTCTGTTTAAATGAAAATTTAATTAATATAAAATCGTTGAAGGACTCTCAAAATACTGACATAGAATTAAAAAACCTTTTAAAAAATCAATCAACCAAAATACAAAACAAACACATATTAGAACTCATAAAAATTTCTCATGAGGATATAGAAATATGGTGTGAAGTATCATCACCTATACAACGTCCTTACATACCTAAAAACCTCAGATATAGCGTGTATGAACATTTGCACAATATTTGTCATCCTGGTATCAAAGCATCTAAAAAATTTGTAGGCAGTAAATATTTTTGGCCACACATGAATTCAGACATCAAACTCTGGGCAAAATCATGTCTAAATTGTCAGCGTTCAAAAGCGCACAAACACAATAAATCCCCACTAGAAAGTTTTACCATTCCTAAAGGAAGATTCCAACATATCCATGTAGATCTAGTAGGGCCTTTTCCTCAATCGTCCAACTATCGTTATATCCTAACGATCGTAGAAAGATTCACAAGATGGCCTGAAGCTTACCCAATTTCGAATATCGCCGCGGAAACAGTTGCCAAATATTTATTTAACCGGTACATTTGTCGTTTTGGCGTACCGCACACAATTACAACTGACCAAGGTACTCAATTTGAATCCGGGTTATTTTTGGAGTTAACAAAATTTTTAGGGTGTCACAAAATCCATACCACAACTTATCACCCTCAAAGTAACGGTTTGGTAGAACGTTTTCACCGTACTTTTAAAACTGCCTTAATAGCTAGATGTAATACAAATCGCTGGAAAGATTAACTTCCCTTAATTTTACTAGGTTTACGAGCTACAGTCAAAGAGGATCTTCATTGCTCTTCGGCTGAACTCGTATATGGACAAACTCTGCGATTACCCGGTGAATTTTTCGTTAATTCTAATGATGCCATTGACACTCATCCTTTATTGGCCAATCTAAGACAACTATTTGCGAACATTAAACCGACAACAACATCAAATCATAGCAAAGAAAAACCTTTTGTGTATCCTGAGTTAGATTCATGCAAATACGTTTTTGTCAGAGTTGAGGGAATCAAGCCGTCTCTTAAACCACCTTATGAAGGACCCTATAAAGTTAAAAAAAGATTCTCAAACAATATCGTTATAGAGAAGGGTGAAAAAGAAACTATTATCAATATCGACAGGGAAAAACCTGCTTTTCTACTAACTAGCGAATCTGAGACTATATATCAAAAATCTAACAAAAAGAAAGTCTCCTTCGCAGTAAACACTTATAATCAAACATAAGTAATTTTTTTTCAGGAGGGGGAATATTTGTGGTGTTCACTTGCGAAACTACCTGTATATATTTTACCTTCTTGGTTGTTTCTATAGTTTTAAGTTGTTATGGTTTTGTGAAGTTTGTTATATGAATATATTTTGATGATCTGTATGTATCAAGTTTGAAAATACATCATCTCTAACAGAAGCCTTGCATATTAATAAAAAATCAAAAACTTTATATTTTATGGTATGGCGCACCGCCACCATAGAGAAGATAAAGAGCCTAAGTAAAAAAAAATTAAGAACAATTTATGGATAAAGGATCTATGTAACTTAGGATGATTCATGGGCCCTATTTTTATTTGGCACTAAAAATTACAGATAGTTTATTCATTGGATAATTATCATATGTACAAATAAATATTTATAGACACCTTATCCTTTAAAAACTAATATCGTTTTATTTGTTTCTCTTAGAAATCGGTAACAGATTTAAACAGGCGTGCATCATTCAGGTACACATTAATAGTTTTAGTTGTTTTTTCTTGTAATTTTCAGTCTGTTAAACGAATTAGTGGTTAAAGGGCGTATGTACATTATTTATTTTTTTGTAAAAAATCTAAACGTTTAATATATTACAAACATGTTTTCAATAAATACATATTTATAGGAAAAATTTTGTTTTATAATAGTCCTCCTATGTTAAACTAAGCACAAAAAAACTTTGAACTGGTTTTCCTCAAAAACAACATTCAAAGACATAGGCCTTTATCCATTCATGTCATCAGTTATTTAAGAAGTTTCGTCATTACTTATTAGAAAGTTTTCATTTCGATTTGTTAATATAGGACACACATTTCTCACCACTGAATGTATTTCTAAACACGATTTGAGTAACTTTGGCACAAGTTTTCTTCTCGCATTTGTTAGAATCTTATTACTAAAAAACTGAATTAAAAGACACGCAAATTACGAGTAACTACAAAAATAACTATATTAACCATCGAACAAAATATATCACAATCTAATCTCCAATACTAGAAATTCGTCTTGTTATATCCCGGTATTATCCATAGGGCACTTATGTAAGTTCATGAGCTGTCGGCTTTGAGAAATTCGTGTTATGTTGTATAGGATGTTGTTAACATACAGGAGACATCCTGTATTAGTCGGCCACTGCTACCATTTCCTCATCTCGAAGAAACTTCCTTTCTTCGGCTAGCTTGAACGAGCCAATCTATAAAAAAAAATAGAATTTATAATATAAGGATATTCTAGTAGTTAGTACAGGCTGTAGTTGTAACGTTTCACATTTTCAGCCACATACTGAATTCGTGAGCACGTTGCTTCTTAAGGGCACGTTGCTATATCGAGGCACTTTGCTTCTTACGTTGCTATGTCCAAGCATGTTGCCTTATAAGAGCACGTTGCTGTGACGAAGCATTACGCTTCGAGAGCACGTTGCTTTGTCAAAGCACTTTGCTTCATAAAAGCACATTGCTTCGTCGAAGTACTTTGCTTCGTCGAAGCACTTTGCTTCGTAAGAACAGGTTGCTTTGTCGAAGCACTTTTATAAAAGCACATTATATTTCTAATCGCAGTCTGTCTGTTGTCTTTAATTTTTGCTGCAGTTTGAACGATTTGTACTATATTGGTTAGATAAGAATCAGTAGTACCTCGAGGAATGTACCCAAACATCAGTTAATGGGAAGTTTTACCCGTTACTTTCTGGACTGAAGAGTTTATCCCGAACTTAATCTTACTGATACCCTGATCCCAATCCTGTTCTTGGTTGCTCGTGGTCGACAGTGCGGACAGAATGGTTTTGTTATACCTCTCTATACCATTTGCCCGTGGTGTAGCACTTGCATTATAAATCACTTTGATTGCCAAGTAATTTGTGAACTTGTTAAAGGATTTGCTTGTATATCCGGTGCCCAAATCACAAATAATCCTCCTAGGAACTCCGAACGTTTCTAAAATTTCCTGAAAGAATTTTATTATTGGTACGGTTTTGGTACTTTTAACCGCCTTTATGAATACATACTTTTGGTAAAAGCATCTACACAGACAATTAGATAGGAGGTTTTCGCCTTGCTCCTAACGAAATGTCCAAAATGATCTACATGGAGCGTATCCATAGGATCCTGATCTTTTCTAAGTTGTGAAGAGTGCCGGGTTTCTTTCCAGTTGGCTGTTTGTTATAATTGCAGTTGAGAAAACAACGTTTATGTCGAGATAGGTATTTCTTCATGTAACAAGTAATTTTGGCGTATAAGAGCAATATTTTCTCCAAAGAAAAATGTCCAGCTAAGCCATGACAGTAGACTGTAACTGCATACCGTCCGGATTTTGAAACAACCCATTTAAGACCAGTCGATGTAACTTTATATAGTCTGCCATCTTTTAGTTTATACTCCTTGTGTATCTCGTTTTCTTCCTTGTTTTTTGATATAACTTGATGTAAATGCAACGCTCATCATTTAATTGGACAGACAAAATCCAATCCCCTTTACTGATGTTAATCATCATGATATCCACATTTTGACAAAGTTGTGGTTCATCTACAATGCGTCTACATGGGCCATTCGAGACCCTGGTCGATATTCGATGTGGAAATTGAATTCTTGTGTTATGATCCACCAGCGACCGATTCGTGGAATGGGGTCTCTTTTGGACAGCGTGGTTCTTAACGCATTACAATCAGTCATTACTTTATATTAAATCCCGAGTAAGTAGACTTTATATCTTTGCATGGAGTTAACTACAGCCACAGTTTCCAGTTCGTAAAAATGGTATCTCTGCTTCTCTTTACTGTTTTGTCTGCTAAAATACAAAACAGGTTTAAGTTTATCGTTTTTCTGTTTTTTAAGCAGGATACCGCCGATTCCCCATTTGGACGTGGATGTGTAATTCTGTTTCTGAATCCGGATTGTATATAGCTAAGACAGGCCTAGTACTTAAAATCTCACGTAGTCTGTTGAAGGCCAAAATTTGTTCTTCATCGAATTTAAAACATACATCCTTATTACTAAGGCTTGTTGCTAGTTGAGCAAAGTCCTTTATATATTTTCTAAAATAGCTAGCTAGTCCTAAAAATTACCTGACCTCATGAACGTTTCTGGGGACAGGAAATTTTTTTAACTGCATCTATCTTTCCAGCACATGGTCAGAATTCTTATTCACTAATTTCATTACCAAGGTACTCTATAGTTGTTTGGAAGAAATGACATTTGGATAATCTAAGTGTCAGGCCAGCTGATTCAAATGCCTTAAGAACCTCCTCTAAAAACTGTAATCCGCTTTATAAACTGAGGATGGTAATAAAACGTCATCCATATAAGCAAGGGCATGTGTAAACCTCATGGATCCTAATACCTGATTTATAGTTCACTGAAATACTGCAAGGGCATTTACAAGGACAAATGGTATCCTGATATAGTCCGTCAGGTGTAACAAAGTCCGTTTTACTAACCGACTCTTTCGACATTGGTATCTGATGATATCCGCTTGCGAGGTCGAGAGTTGTAAAGTATCGACAGCCCTTTAGACGTTCGAGGTGATCATTCACACGAGGTAAGGGGTAGCAATCCTTAATCGTTTTAGCATTTAAAGCTCGATAGTCAACGCACATTCTAGTTTCCCTATTTTTTACTTTACTAGGAGCAGATCTTTTGCTAGGCCTCTCACTAAGTTCCTTTCATTTACAGATAAACGGTAAGGTCTGTAAGTGACTGGCTTTTCGTCTTGCAGATGAATAGTCATTTTAGATGTTTTCACGTTATCCTGTGACGAAGAATGTTTCTTCGATTTCCTCTTCGAACTGCTACTTTTCCGACGATACCGCTCGTAATCATTATCGGATTCTGATTCAGATGAGTTTTTCCGTCTTTTTGATTTGCGTCCTATAGTCACAGTAGAAAACACAAAACTTTTAACCTAGACACTAAGCTTATTATTATTATTATTATTTTATTTACACTAGTTTCTATTTATTACTCGTAATAAATCACCGGTCACTTCGAATTGAGCGTTAATATCTCTCCGCTGCACTGTTAGAATCGTATTACTAAAAAACTGAATTAAAAGACACGCAAATTACGAGTAACTACAAAAATAACTATATTAACCATCGAATAAAATATATCACAATCTAATCTCCAATACTAGAAATTCGTCTTTTTTTATCCCGGTATTATTCATAGGGCACTTATGTAAGTTCATGAGCTGTCGGCTATGAGAAATTCGTTTTATATGTTGTATAGAATGTCGCTGACATACAGGATGTCTCTATTACATTGTACATAACTTTTTTAATATTGTATAAATTTCTATTTTCTATTGCGTCACTTATATTGTCACATAAAACGTCCCGTATAATTATATTCAGATGTAAACTAATATCTTTAGTAGCTTGTCGTTTAGCAGCTACTTTAATTATTGCTATCTGGTATTTTGATGGAGACATTTAGGTATAGTTCTGATAAAGAGAACATTTAATTACACTGTACTTTTCTCCAACCGTAGAAATTGTTGCTAAACAGTTTGGGGTGAGACAACAAGTTTTTACTCTGGGTTGGAGGTCACGTTTAAAATTAAATTTGTAATTATCTACAATTAAACAGATTTTTCCTCTACGGCTAACAATTTTCAAAACTTTTACACCTTCCATATTTTAGATTACTTTATAAAATAACAAACACAATTAAAATGTATTTGACAAATATTACCCCTTCTCCATTTAAAATAATTTAAATCCTATTTCTAAAAACAATTTAAACGTGAATAATAATACTAAATACTCGGAAATATACCGGTATCAGTTTGGGCCCAAAACGGGGACTGGGATTAAAAATTATATTTCTCGAATTAGGATTACAAATCATTATTGAGCCAAAACTTGAACTTCCCAAATACTGCACATCAAAATTGCTTTTTAAATTCACATGTATAATAAAGTCTGTCTCCTTTTCGATGACCTCATGTAAATTTCAAATCGACATTAATAAGTAAATGGAATAACCAATGCGTAACTGTATCGTCAAGTAATCAATACGTAAATACACAGCAAAAAGGAAGTGGAAAAATCGGTGAAAATGAAAAGTGTAACTAACAGAGTATCGCACTTAAGCGTCTGTTTTAACAGCAATCCTCTATATAAGCTCAATTTAACATGAACGGCGAATTAAAACAGGGTTGTACATTGGACATTTTAGTTATGTACATAAGGAATATATTGGACATTTTACATTTAAGCTATGTACACGAGGAAGATATACGTATATTTTAAAGATGGTAATCTCTACAAATCTACATAAATACTCGTGGTAAATATTATCGAATATTTTTTGTATAATGAGAAAAATATTCGTAAATTTTATTCATTCGTTTATATACAGCGTAAGCAAAAAAATGATTAGACAAAAATAAGGACATGATTCATGTCTTGCATACTGATATTTAGACAAAAGTTTTTTTATTGTGGTGAAATACTTTTACGCACCCCTCTGTAGAACAGGAAGTGTGAGGTTCGCCCATATGCACTACTCAATAAAACTCCACCTTTTCCAAGGACCTTTGTAGAATGCTCCGGAACCAATCTTCTGGGACATGCCCCCGGATGAAATGCTCAGGAAGTAGTTTTATGAAAAAATCCATCGCTCTTACAACCGAAAAAAGTGTTATTCAGTGGTATACGGACGGTTCCAACACCATAGAAGGAACTGGAATAGGACTGTGTGGGCCGAGAACCAAGCATTCCGAAAGCTTGGGAAAATACCCAAGCATAGCTTCAATTTTGATCTACTTTCCATTCATAAGTGGTAATTCTGTAACTCAATGCGTTTATTTTTAACGGGTGTTAAATTTTACGATTTTAACATAAATTGTAATTCTGTAAAAATAAAATTAACGCATGCGTTAAATTTACAGAAAAAATAAACATACGTTAAAAGTAGTTCAAATTTGACATAAAAGTTTGGTTAAGTTTTAAGGTCTGTCAAATAAATGTCGTTCCTCTTGTCATATTTATTGTATCTGTCTGTTTTTGCACAAGAATATTGAAAAAAGTATAGCGGCCGAATTTACTTTATAAACTATTTAGTAGGCCATCAATTTTCAATATAAACTAAACTAACGTAACCTTATAATAGTGCCCTTTTACGGCAAATCAATGACTAACTACAAATAGTTTATATATACCTACTATAAAAAGTTTATATACAGTATAAAAAATACAATTTCTAAATAGAATTTGTGTAATTTCAACTGTTAAAATTACTTGAGTACTTTAAAAATGGTTCATTTTCATGATTTTCTTGCATTATAAGTTGAATTAAACATTCAAAAGTCATAATTTCTTATATGTTAAGTTTTAAAGCCTACTAATTAGTATCAGCGTCTTCAAGATTTAAATTTAAGAAATCGTCTTTTGATGGTCCAAAATTCATCCCATATTTATTGATACTCGCGAATCCATCACTAGATACAAATTTTCAAGAAGTTGCCCTGACAGAAAATGTGTTAAACGTCTTTTATTAAATATCGAATGAATGAACAAGTGTCATTATTCTAAAAGTTGAATATTTAATTTCTATATCAATTGATTTCTGGGATCATCTCTTTTGACGTGTTGTATTTTTGATAGAATTTTCTTTATAATGATTAAATACCACATATCCTTTGAGCATTAAATTTATTTTTTAAAATAATCTTTACAAATATATTAGCATATTCTTTAAATGATATGCAACTTTTGGACTTTCCCAAACCTTGAGCTATTGCTATCCCATCAAAAATGCTAATGCTTTGCTAATAAAATATTGTGAAGAAACTGTTGACCATGCAAGGATTAAGAAGTCATATTTTGATATTATTTGTGTCTTTGCTTCTTGCAACAACAAATCCGTAATTAAAATGTTTAAAGAAAACTTACCCAACTTACCCAAATATATTCAGGCATTCAGCTATAACAGGATGAATGTAGATGTAATAAAAACCTAAAAAATGTCTATATTTCTTCCCAATTTATTAGGAACTTTAATATGTAACACACTTATTAATTTTTTAGTAAAAACAGACAATATGATACTTTGTCCATTGGCACCTAACGAAAAGTGGTATAATAAAAAAAATTTAAAAAATTTGAGCATATCAATAATGTGATGCATCAGCCGACACGTAGAGAGAAACAGAGCTATTCTACGTTTTTCATTTGGGCCTTCCTTTTTGTTAAATGATAAAATTACATATAAAAAAATGACTTTTTAAACAAATTTTTGAAGGGCTGAAATTTTTTTTAAATAAGTAAAAAAAATTACTCCTTGCAAAGATTTTATTGTGCATTGGACCAAAAAATAAATATTTTTTTTTATTCGGCGGTATCAGAATCTAGATTTTTGATGATAGTGCCCTTCTGCACAGTCTAATTTTGTGTTACTTCCGGAATAAGGGTTACCTTATCATGACCTTTTATCTCTGAAAAATTCAGCTTGTGGCAAAGGGGGTAAATCGTTTCCTAGAGCGAATATTTTAATACATACACTCTACTAATAATAATTGATTAAGAGTAGAAAAGCGTCCATAATTTAGCAATTTATTCCCTTCTATATCACATAATAATATGTCCTCGATACAAAAAGTCAAAGTAAGAAAAACAGGAGGCCAATGTAAACAAACAATAAACGGTCTCATGACAATTTATATTTTTAAATAAACTAGGTTTTTAAAAAATATTTTCTATACCTGTTATTATTTATATTCATGAGGATTTATAATATTTAAACTTGGAGTAGCCATGTGTGAGTTAGTTAAATGAAAAGGTACCTTTGGTTTTATAATATGTAGCGATCAGATATAATGTTTCAGCATATTATTATTATTTATATTTTAACAAAAATTATTTTTATTGTTTGAATAATCTGTTATAATGAGGTACAGCTTCCAGAATAAATTCATAAAAAATCCGTACTGTAAAACTCACCATTTATTTGGCATTCTGTCCCGTACTTCCATGTCTCTATTAGCTCTGCTGTCAACTAGTTCTGGTAAGGCATATTGCATATAATAATTTTGAATTTTATTTTGCACCTTTTCTTCCCAAAAGCTGTAATTATGAGGAATTTCCTCCACTATTATTTCTCGAGAAGTCCAAACGCACAAAATGCAAAAATTCATTTGTGTAATGTGCAGCTAGCCATGAATTTGAAAGTACCGATTGTGGTTCCCCTTAATGGTATTATCCTTTTTCCAGAAAGTTATTTTTCTACTGCATATTCCTTTTTCTTCAGTCAACACTCTAGCTTCATATCGACATTTTAACTCTATCATAGAGTTTTTTGTTTTAAATTCCATCTGGACTGGCAGGAACATAATCAAATTCGGAATCAATAAAAGCCCACATATAAAAACTTTTTCTTGCTAATAAATTTCCAAATCTTATTTTGCTGTGGATTTATTGTCCATGTCATATTAAAAGGCTTTAGCAAACAATAAAAGATTTTATGAGATTGTTTAAAAAATGCCTTTCCTTTTTTTAGAAATGTCTCCAAATTTTGAAACAGTGACTCGTTTTCGTCTTTCATTTTGCTACAATCCACAATCAGTTTGATCTCTTGTCACATTAATTTTTTGCTTATCTATAGACATTATCATTCTTTTTAGAAAATCTTCTTTTGCAACGCGCATCAAAGAGTGTGAGAGATCAAAGCCACGCTCGAAAGCAAAAAAAAATGATTTACTAAGTTCGAAAAAATATACATTACTTTAACAGTTTAAAGAGATGTTAACATGCTGGAATTCATTATTCTTAACTCGAAGATGTTGTTCATTAAAAAAAATTCCCGTGCAATATAAAAGTTAATTTATAATTTAAATCTCACTGTATACCTTTTAATTTCGGATATATTTTTTTAATAAATAAATGATAAAATTAATTTAAATTGAGCGAAATTACTGTATGTAAAAATAATAAAGTGTACAGACATAAAACAAAATAAATTCAAATCACTTGCCTTCGTTTATCACTTGTAAACAGTAGAAAAGGGTATACATTTTGTTGGTGTCGCCCTCTAGACGAAAAAGCTTTTAACGTATTTTTTTAATTTTTATTGAGAAAAATAAATGTTCCTGTAAAAATTAAAAACATATATTGATCTCTTCTAGCGTTTTTATTTGTATTTTTTTTTTTTTTTCGATAGAAAGATATCTTCTTACATTTTCTTAAAATAAACCGATTCAAATGTTCAAAAAGTGACTCCTTACTGTACTTACATAATTTTTCAAAAAATAAAAAATAATCCGTAAAATTGGTGTACTACGAAACCCATTGCATATTATATGTCTATATTAGTATTACAGAAATGATTTACGTAAAACAATAAGGTGTACCTACAAATACGTAAACTTTAATTATCCCTCGTAAAACATCAGTAAAATATTTTGTAAATTGTTTTAATTCACAAATATTAATTTCTTAAAAATCTAACAGATGCGCCACTTGCCAGATGAAAAATCTTGCAATGTAAGGGTTTCGTAGTACCCCACTTTTAAAGTTTATTTTTAAGTATTTAAAAAAAAAAAAATATGTACGTGTAGATAAAGGTTAAATCTATGCTCCTCTGGAACCACTTTTTCAAAATTCAATTTAGTTTTTGCTAAAAAAACAAAAATAGAAAATAGATCAAAAAAGTCGAGTATTGTGTTTTTTTTTTTTAGAAAAAACAAATTGAAAATTTTGAAAAAGTGTTTCCAGAGGAGCACAGATTTAACCTTTACCTACACGCATATATTTTTTTCTTTTAAAATATGTCAAAAATAAACTTTAAAAGTGGGGGTACTACGAAACCCTTGCATGCTCTGCTCTAAAGCCAAGTAAATACTCCTCTTAATATAAATATAGTCAGACGAATGTTTATTTTATTGGGGGGAAGCGCTCACTCGCCGTTTTATGTGACACACTCTTTAATGTTTTTCTTTATTTTTATCTTAGTAGTATTTAAACTATTTTTCTTCCATATTTATTTACCTCAGTTATTAACACTTTGCACGTGCTTCCCATCTACACGAGCCGCCGTTCTACCCTAAAACCGAAACCGTGCCAATTTATTTTGATTGCATCCCCGTCGTTTTGATTTCATTAAGGGTGTCATCTAGTATCGGTGGCCGACCCGCAATAAACGAAACATATGGAACATGACATACGTTACGTACACACAACGTGCTACATGAACCGAATATAAAACTAAATTAAATTTTGTATTTGAGCGTTTATGCCAGCGAAAGTCTGATTATGGACAGAAATTGGATATTTTTCGTTTTAAATATTGAAGTTGTATTTTAACAATGCAAAATAAATGCCGAGAGAAGTCTGGTTTTAATAAATATCTACTAAAACTTTTATGAGCCAGAAAAAAAAGGTATGGCACTTAATTTAAATCACTTTTAGTAACGGGTACAGAGCTGTCATATAGAAAAACAATACCAATTAATATAAATAATGCACAGATCCCTTGTGTTTACCAAGCAAAATATTTTGATATTATTATTGCATGCAAAATTTCATTGGAAGATCTATATAAATAAAAAATTAAATAGTTATTTTCCTAACAAGTGCGAGAAGTGATACATTCCCGCACGCAAAAGCAGTTAGACGAACGATGCGGAGCGAAGTTCGGATTAGCTTTAAGTGCGGAAATGACGCTTCTCGCAAGTGTTAGGAACAAAATTTTTTCTACGAGAGTCAAAAAAACTACACTAAATTTTTTATTTACAAACAAACAAAAAGGCATTATACTACTTATTATTATTATTATTATTACAATAAAAGTTAAAAGTACAATTTGTGATACTGTAATGCTGCATGAACCGATTTATTGGAAAATCGGAAGGACCACAGGGGCGGTTTCTCCATTGGTTTATTTGTGCAGTGAACACCAAGTTACATTTCATAAAAACACATTATTTTAATATTACATAAATAACATAAAAAAATATATATTTAATTTTAATATTTTTATTTTCATACGTGTTAATCTATATTTTTTTGTACATCATTGTCCTCTGGCTGATTGCGTCTCTGTGTCATAGTATATCTAAGTATACCGTGTATGTGGCGCATTATGATAAGTAAACCTAACACGAGTGTGACGAAATGAAGAATGTTTATAGCTAAAAAGAGAAGACAACACGCCAATAGATCCTTCAAACTGTCAAAGAACAGATTAATTGGCGCGCCGCAATTCACAATTGTACTAGATGTAGTACTTTCTGCGTGCATCAGTGTTCACGTGTAAACTATATACTGGGTCTTCAACAATACCGAAAACCCACGTGACCAAATCGTCATGACAGCGATTGGTGAAAATAAAAGTAAAAATCCCTAGATGTGAGCCAGTGCCGTAGGTATTTTATTACAAACTAGATCTTCTTCTTTTTTATGGACTGCAACTACGAGAACAAAATTCAGTTAGGTAACTGTTGGAATTATAACTCAAAATCATAATATTAATTAGAGGTGCTTTACATTATTGTATTTTAATGTTAGAATTTGATATTTTAATTAGATTTATTCAAATGCAATAATTTAAAATTGATATAATTAACATAACCTTAAAAACTGAGCTGTTATATCTAGTTTGTATTATTGTATTTAACGAAAAGAATAATAAACATGAAATATGCGTACTAGTTATTGCCACTATTGCAAAAAAAAACCTTTACCAGAAAGTTATGGACAAAAAATGTTATTCATTAAAATATGAATAAAATTAAAAATTTACTTTAGATTGACTCTAAGATATTTAGCTACAGCTGAAACTTTAAATAAGATAGGCAGAAGACAATGGCAGTATTTGGAAATTATTGCAGTTTTAAGTTAACAAATTTAAAACTTACTGGAATTCTACCTGAGCAATGGGAAGTAATAAACAAATAATTTAAGTTTGTTCTATTATTTATTTGTTACAGGGTTTAAACCATTTACAAAATACATTGTTACTTATTTGTATACAAAAAAATATTAATATTATTAATGTAACAAGCACATATTTGTTTTACCTTACAGCTCTCACTTCTCACTTTAAATTATAAAGGCATACCTATTACCAACTATTTTATTTAAAAGGATATTGAGTAGTAATCGGTGGTGCACAAACGATACTAATTCACAGTACCTATCTGTTCAAAATCTTTACCACCAGCTTTAATATAAGCATTAATTGTTCTTCTTTGAACACATTATGCAGTTTCTCCTCAGTTGTATTTTGTATTTCATTTAATATAGGTGCTCCAGTTCATAAACGTCACACAAACGATTTTGAATTGAATGATCTGTAATATTCCATAGGTAGGTTTAACAAAATTAAGGTAAAATGATTGTTGCAGTAACGAAACTTTATAGGGGAGATGCAACAGAAATGTTTTCAATACTTTATGGCTAGTTCGTAGCAACAAACCTAAAAAATATATGTTTTGAATTTCACATATCAGAGTCAGTCTTTGAAACACCGTTCATACCTGATGAAGTGCTGTTTTTGTTTTAAAAACTTATTGGGAATTTGCACCATGTTAATTTGCACATCTTCAACCGCTTTTGTTATTACTTTGGGCCTATGGAGCTTCTTCCATTTATATAATTTTGAACAAATATTTGTTTATGACGACAAAAAAGAATCACATTCCATTTATTCACTGGTAAACGTTCCTCAAATTTTGGAATACAATTACGAATATAAAATAATTTTGTTCCAGTGTAACATTACCTGAAATAAATGATATACAGTCATTAACTTTTACGAGTTACAGTAAATAAATTTGTACTCACCAACAAAAAAGAATTAAGCCACCAATAATCTCTAAAAATAACTAATTGCTCCATTAATATTAAATGAAAAGTGGAATAAAGGTGTTTATAAAATGTAAACAAATATAATATAAATATTCTCAGTCCCCAAATGAACGCCAGTGACATTTCTGACAGGACTGTCAGTTCAGTTTAGTTCCTTTTACGTCAAATCAGGCCCTTTCGATGGGTTTTTGATGGTTATCAGATCACGTGGATTTCGGCTATTGTTGAAGACCTGGTATATTGTGTTCCTTGTTTGGTTTCGTTATCAATAAAGACCCCTTTTTTCCTCTTCAATGAATTTAGATGTCAATGCAAATAGAATTCGAAAAAACTGGTACATTTAAAGAATCTGGTACATTTTTTAGACAAATCTGGTACATAACAAAAACATATTCTGGCAACACTGTACCAAATCAAGCAAACTGTCACTGTCATTAGTGTCATTCTATTCCTCTTAAATAAAAACAAGATTATTTTAGTTGTGTTTATTTAAAAAAATGTGAACAGATACAGCAAATGTATTATAATATTAAAATGACTTCGTTGCCCGTTTGGTACCAATCATTCACTAGGTAAGTACGTAGTGCATAAGAGTATAAATTTAATAATACCTAAATCTTATTCTTTATACAGTAAACTCACGTTATTTTTCTAACATATATTTTATTTTAGGCTCTATGAGAAACTAAATAGGCTATGCCAAAACAGCCAGCAAAAGTAAGGGTAGATAAAATGCAGTACCCACTTAGATTCTCTAAACTAAAATTATTCGATAGTTAGAATGCGAAACAGCTTTTAATGTAATAAGGTAATAATACTAAAGGCTATGTATATATACAAGATGATACTATGACAATGATGTTATTAAATATATGTACAGAAAGGTAATACACAGTAATGTTTTTAGCAATAATATAGATACAAGGAAGCTAAGTGTGGCTAAAATAGAGCTCAGGCAATGAAATAGGCAATGGAACGTTCTTACTTGTTCTGTGGTTTCCTGATGATCTACCATCCAGGGTTTGTTCTTGTCAGAGTTACCGATCGGTTACTAAGGGCTGGGCCAACAAGCTAAGCAGGAAGCGGTAAACTATAGTTCGGGTTACTTCCTCTACTGGAACCGCTAAGCCAAGCACTGACGATAGTGTGCCCAAATTAAATAATAGCTACTAAATACTACAGGAGTGGCACAAGAAGCTCTACAGAATGGATACAAACATGAAGGCCGTAGATGTTAGGTGGCCTTTGAAAGAAAACTATTATTTTCACAACAAGGTGCTGCCAATAATGACAAATATACTTTAAAGGTAAACTTTCTCTTTATATTATTAGCCAAATAATCCGAATAAAATTCATGAATTTTCAAGTATCACATGGACCATAGAAAGAAAGATTTATATAAATGTTTAATTATGTGCTGCTATTTCAAACTTTTAGTATCCTTCGATAAAAGAAGTTGAATATTATTGTTGACCTTTTTAAATTGTTTATTTTACCTTATACATTTTTTTTTCTGCTCTTCATACAGTATTATGTGAAGAGTATTATAGATTTTCTTTGTCTGTCTGTCCGATGTCACGTTTTTTGTCTGCACGATAAGTCAAAAACGATAAATGATATGAACTTGAAAATTTTAAGTAAAAATCAAGCTCTATAAGGGAACAAAGCCTATTGATTTTTAACAAATCTGATTAAAAATAGGGGGGGTTAATATGGGTTAAAATGTAAAAAAAAATCCTAACTGTAAAACTTGAAATTTTTAGCTAACATCAATCTTAAAGGAGAAGCCCTTTCATTATAAAAAAAATCTGAATAAATATGCCAGGCATTATATATCTTTATTCTAGTTTGTGTCTGTGTAATATTATGTATTGTGATGGAACTGATCTTATAAAATAAACATTTAAAACATTTTAGTTCTTATTTTATTTGCCAATAAAAGGTATTTAAAAAATATATTTTTTATTTGACATCTATGACAAATTGTGAAAATGAATAAACTTACAATAAAAACTAAAAAATGATAAGTAAAGTTTCATATAAAAATTTTTACACAAAAATCAATGTCAAGCTCTCTACATAACCTGATATATATTTAAAAATAATCTCATTTTTTCATTTAAAATCTTTATTCATTTTCTTTAATAACATATATATACATCGTCAGTCTAAAATATACACACACAATGCACTTGTACACAGTACATGGTGCAATTATGCGGCTCTACTAGTCGCCTACCAGAGCTATGGCGATTTAATCGCCTATAATACACCGCGATGTTCTTGCCTTAAGGTTTTGCTATACAATAGCTGCCCTTACTCCTTGCCCTGTGGGTATTATTAAGAGATTTTGGTTAGTTTGTATCAGTAATTGTATGTAAAAGTAGGTATGTTTTTGTCCCCTGAAAAAGCTAGTAAAAACAGGGTTGTCATTGGTAGTTCGTGGTCCTGTATATAGTCTATTATTTTTTGTCATAATTCACTAGAAAAGTGGGCTATGAGCCCTCCGGCAAGGTCCTAATCGAGAGTGTAAAGTTAGTTAGTTTCAAAAATCTTTATTTTCTGTTTACATATTTACATATCATTTAACTATTAGAATATAACAAATTATCTTAGATTTCTTCCTATCCTGGAAGTGAGGAAGTGTTCTAAGATCATGACCGATGTCCTGGCCGTGTTTATACCCTTAAGTTAATTTAAATTAAGATTTATAGGTGTCCTCTCCTTGCTTGTCAGCATTATAAGACAGTTTGGGCTACATGACTAGAGTCGATAATGGTTTATGAAGGAGTTTTTGTCATGATTTTAATTCTGTCTGTCATCCCTGAAAAACTGTTATAAAAAACAGGGTTGTCCTTGTATGTGAGTGTGTCTCATCCTAGTTTACGTACGTAAGAAAGACAAATCTGTAGACTACACAGTAAAGCCCCCATTCAATATTGAGTTTGCAGCGCAAACCACAATTTCAGCATCGAATGATGACGTCACCGTGCAGTCTTCCGTCCGACCAGAGTTGATAGCTAGTCGGATTCGAGATTTGTCTATTCAGTGTAATACTCGCTGCTGTGAGTTAGTTAGTAGCAGCGCCCAGTCCACGTCCTGTTGGTAGCTGAGGGCTGTCTCTATTGTCGTCTGTAAAGTTTTAGGTTTTGATGTAAACATCCATGGATTCTGTTTACACCATCATTTTGGTGAATTATCGATATATCATCTTTTATGAATGGTGGTATACTTTTTTCAAAGAAATTCTCGGATATTCTTAGTATAAATTCTTGTATAGGCTCCATGGATGTTTGTTCGTGCATGTCCCTTATTCTTGCATAGTAGTCGCACCCCAAAGCGAGCCGGAGACACTTGTTTTGGACTCTCTGTAGCCTTTTAAAATGAGTGTTAGCCATAGAGCAGAAAACAGGACATCCATATGTAAGAATTGGCCTGATTACTTGCTTATATAGTAAGAGTTTGTTTTTTGTTGTGACACCGCTGTTTTTGTGCAACATAGGGTACAAGGTTTTAATTGCCCCTGTAGCCAGGCCAATTCTTTTTGTTATGTGTTCTGCGAACGTCAGTCTCCTATCTAGTATAAACCCTAGATATTTTAAACTGTTTTTAGTTTCAATTTCCTGCCCTTGAATTCTTATTTTTGTAATAATTCTATCTGAGAATTTCTTAGTTAGGATTAAGCTTTCCGTTTTCTCTGCGTTAATTTTTATTTTGTTACTTTCTATATAGGGGACTACCGTTCGGTTTATATGTATGTCCAATCTTCTGCTCGCTATGTTGGCTGATGTTGAAGTTTTGTATATACAAGTATCGTCCGCATACAGGGCTGTCTGTATGCCATCCTGACCCATTGGTATGTCATGGGTCATGATGGAATACAGATGCGGCGCAAGTACTGATCCTTGGGGTACTCCTGCCTGTGCTCTGTAAGGTCCTTGTGTAGTAGTGTTGATTTTAATGTTAAATGTTCTGTTTTGTAAGTACTTTTGAATTATTTTTATAAGGGAAACAGGGTAATCATTCACAAACATCTTGTAAATCAACCCTTCGGTCCAGACTGTATCAAAAGCCTTCGCCGCATCCAGCGCGACTAGCACTGTTTGTTTTTGCTCAGGTTTTTTTAGCGTGATGCGCAATTCTAACAATTTGCGCTATGGTGCTGTGTCCGGCTTTAAATCCAAACTGTTCTTTAGGGATGATTGGTTTGTCGTGTTCGTGAGTCGTTATTCTGTTTAGTATAATTTTGTCAATTATTTTGGCGATGCCATTTAAGAGGGAGATGGGGCGGTAGCTTTCTATTTCATTTTTATTTTTGCCAGCTTTATGGATAGGTATTATATTTGCTTTTTTTAAGTTTTCAGGATAATGCTGTAATTTTAATACTGCATTTATTAAGTAGTGGAGGTGTACCAGTGATTTTTTGGAGATGTTTTTAATAAGTTTATTATGAATGCCATCCGGGCCAGGTGCTCTCTTACTCGGGGATCTTTTAATTGTATTATACACTTCCTGAGGGGAAGTTAGCATTTGAGGGGGTATATTTTGAATGGGGATGTTTTGTATATCATCGTAAATATTTTCAATTTGATTTTGTTGTTCATTATTAACCTGAGGATTTACGAAGTTGCTTTGGAAATATTCTCCAAGCGCACTTCCTTTCTGCTCGTCTGTAAGGTATGTGGTATTGTTATGTTTATGTTTCAGTATGGGTAACTGTGAGTAAGGCTTTTTAAAGCATCTGACAATTTTCCATACTGAGTTGTCTTTCGTGTTGACCGCCTCTAGGGTTTTCTTCCAATTTTGATTTCGATATTCGAATCATTTTATTTACTGTTTTAGCTATTTGAAGTAGATTAACCCTATCAGCGGCTTGTCGGTGTGTTTGCCATCGTCTGCGTATATAATTTTTCGTGTGTATTAACTTTACAATGTCTTGCGGTAGGTCTTCGTGATGTAGTTTTCGTTTTGTTTTCTTTGTCGATGCGTTTCTGGCTGTTAATATGGCATTTTGAAAATTGTCGAATTCGTTTTCAAGTGTTTGTATGTCGGTAATGTTCATGTTGATTGTGATGTTTGTGTCCAGGGTTCGTCTGTATTGTGTCCAGTCTGTAGTATTGTAGTCGTAGTACAAACCCTGTATTCTGGGGATGATTTTGGTAGATTTGATTATTAAGAATACAGGGTCGTGGTCCGAGTTTAGTGTTTTAATCGTCCTTGTGTTTTCTATGTTGGGTAAGTTTTTTGCTACCGCTATGTCTATTGTACTCGGTGTGTGATCTGCGCAGAAAGGGAAGTGCGTTGGATCATCGGGATAGTGTATTATATAATCATTATCATCCGCGAATTTATCGAGAGTCCTACCATTTTTGTTGGGGATTGTGCAATTTGCGTCCCAGTGAGGGTGTTTACAATTTAGATCCCCGAGTAGTAGAACCCTGCTACCCGTGGCCATGATTTTGTGGAATACTATGGGCGCAAAGCTGTTGGTTAGCTTGTTATATAGTCCTACTAGTATAATTTCATTTATTTTAATTATAATATGTTCCTGTGAGATATTCAGGTTAGAAACCTGCTTAAATTCTATATTAGATTTTATGATGAAAGCTACTCCACCCCATGATTGGTCTGGTCTGTCTTGTCGTATGACATCATACCCTTGTATTTTGATTTTGTCAGTTTGTTTGTAGTGTGTTTCCGTAAGGAGTATGATGTCGAATTGATGTTTGAGAATGAAACTGCGAACAAGTGCTGTTTTGTTGCGCATCCCATTTGCATTATAAAAACAAATTTTAAGTGTTTGTTTGTCTTTATTATTTAGTTCAGTTTCTTAAATTGAAATTAAAGTCAATGTTAGTCATGAAATCGTTGTAGGTTTCGAATAGTTGTTGTCCTGTTTTACACTGTCTCATTTTTGCATTTAATTCTCTAACGGCTCTAGTCATTTCGCCGATGTTAATGATTTTATTGAGTTCTATTAGTTCGTTATTTAGGGTCGAGACATCGTTCATGATCTTACCTTCATTTTCCTGCCTTGGCCTCTCAGTTCTTGTGTTTCTCTCAGTTTGACTTGGAATTTGGCTCCTGCTTGGCAAAGCAGGGAATTCTTCTTGATTCCTTGTAGGTTGTCTCCTGTTTTCCCATCTGTTGAAAGCAGGTGGAGGAGCAGGCACGTATTTTGTTTGTTGCTGCACTGGTTTTCTCCTTTCTTCTAGCCTTTCTAGCCTATCCATGTAGGCTTTGCATTTGGTATAATTCGCGGGGTGATCACCCCCGCAGTTTACACAGGTAGCCGGAGTTTCTCTAGTTTTTGTGCATGTGAGGGTATGGTGATCCTCCGCGCATTTAAGACATTTGGCTGGACGTCCACAATTTGCGGTTGCATGCCCCCAACCTTGACATGTATGACACTGTATAATCTGTTTTGCAGATTTTCTGATCTCCCACACAACTCTGGTGTAGAGAACTCGCCGAGCATTCCTATTCAGGTAGTCCAGCGTAATCGCTGGAACAGTAATCACTAGATATAGAGGACGATCTTTAGTTTTCATTTTGTAGATAGCTCTAGTTTTGATTTCGTACTGTTCCTCCATATCTAGTTCTATGTCTGTGATTTTCGTTCCCTCTGACAAGCCTCTCAATACAAAGGCATGGGATTTATCCTCGTTGTTTGTATACGTGTGATATGGCATCTTGTCTAGTTTTATGTTGGCTAGAACTTTTTCGTGATCTTCCTTCTCATCGATAAATAGCACGGTCGTGTAGTTTGTATGCTTTATACTGAAACTACCTATAGCAAAAGCTTTAATATCTTGTATTAGGTTTTTAGGGTTGGTGGTTTTCCCATCTATTACTATGGGTGGCATAGTAATTTTAGATTTGGCTTGTTTTAACTCCGTTGTTTTAGGCCTGGTGGTTTTATCGTTAGGATTTGTTTGCTTGGCATCAGTATTATCGGTGTTAGCACTGGTTGTTCTTTCTAATGCTTTGGTATTACTACTGGCTGCTTTCTTTCTTTTTTTAACTATTTTTCCGATCCCATCATCTTCGATTTGATCGGAATCAGACTCATCTGTTAGTGGCTCGAATCTATTTTTCGTCGGTGTTAATGATTTCTTTGTCTTTTCTCTTATAAGCCTTTGAAAGTTCGAGCTGAACCTTCTCGGATTAATAAACGCTGTATCATTGTCTTTGGGGATCGGTTCATCAACTTCCATGTTCTTTTCCGTTGTGATTGGTTCTCCCTCTTTCCTACGTGGGAAGACACTATTTGGGGAATGACGTATTTTCTCTGCTTTTGTCGGGACACTAGGTCTGCGTGAGCGTGTGTTTTCATCTTCTGATGCTGCTGCCTCTTCTCTGAAAATGTTTTCCGCGACTCTGTTTAAATTAGTGTCTTTTTGAGTTGACAGTGCATATTCATACTCAGACCTAAAGCTACTCGGTCCACCTTGAGTCTGAGTATTATCTACACTGTCATTATCTTGTAATAAATCAACCTTAGGAAGATCTGCCCCTGTGATTGTGTTTGATTCTATTTGGTAATCATTAGTTTTGAAATCAAGTAATGTGGTAACCACATTTGAGGGTAGGGGGAGGGTTTTAAATTTTGGTTTTACTCCTGTAGGGATAGTTGGGTTGGGGTTAGACCCCTTATCTACTTGAATGACGGAGTTTTCTGAACTATTGTTAGTGTTTTCATCCTGGCTGTCCATTGTGGCGTCGGATGAGTCATGAAACTCGAGGTCATCCGAGTCCCCTTCTGTCAGAATTTTCTCAAGGTCCTCTTTGGATTGTGGAGGTGGGACAGCTTGTATAGCAACAGCTTTGTTGTCTTCTGTTGTTTCTAACACTTCAGGGTCGTTTGAAGGTCGTTCTTCAAATTTTTTTGCGAGCGGTTCCTTAGGTATTGGTTTATTGACCCCAGAGTTATTGTTAGTGCCCGTAAGAGGTATTGAATATCTACTTACGTTTAGTACTGGTAGTATCTTTACTTTAGCCTTTCTAATATTCTGTGGGGATTGTATTTTAGCGTATTTGCTCAGCTCTTTGTAATCAGGCCTACACCTGTCTTTTAGTCTTCGAGTGTATTGTGTTTCAAAGCCGACATTAGTAGTTATGGGGGCCCCTATGGGCTCTGATATAAACCGCTTCCCTTATAGGGTCAGGGTAATTACACTGGCGTGAGATAAAACCTTTACAAAATAATAGAATTTTATTGACAGCTGTCAAAAACAAGATTACTAAAATATCCTTCGATTTGAATACAAACGCTACTAGTCAAAGCACTAGGTAAACTGAGAGTGTAAAGTGTTCTAGGTTAGGACCCCGCCGGTTGACCCATCGCTCAGTGTTTCGTCGGACTGAATCGTATAAATATCCAGTCCGTGTGAATTATTGTTTAGTTTGTGTGTCGCTGTCGAGGATTATGTTACTGTTGTCTGTATATGCCAAGATTTGAATGCAAGCACCCGTGTTTTCTACGCACGTTGTCTCCCTGGTGGATATTCATGATGCTATCCCTAAGTTCATCGGGTAGACATCGCGCGTAGAAGTTTTCTGCTATTTTAAGGATAAAATCTTTAATCATTGGCATATTTGTCGTAGTGTGTATGTCTCGTATTCTAGCGTAGCGGTCATATCCAAGAGCTAGCCTCAGACATCTGTTTTGAGCGACTTGTAGTTTTGCAAATTGTGTATTAGCCATTGAACAGAACACCGGACAACCATATGTTAGGATCGGCCTGAATATAGTTTTATAAAGAAGTAGTTTGTTCGACAGAGATAGCCGGCTTCGTCTATTTATGATGGGGTACAGAGGCCTTAAAATACCCGAATTTTTAGCCACCCTGTCTTTTATGTGTGCCTTAAACGTTAACCACTTATCCAGTTGAAAACCAAGGTATTTGAGCTTATCTTTTGTTGCTATTGGCTCGTTTTGCACCTGAAGGGGCGTGGTTATGCATTGTGTCCGCCTTCTTGTAAGAATCATCGATTCTGTCTTATTTGAGTTTATTTTCATCTTGTTTTCAACTAGATATTCGGTCAACGGTCCGTTGATATGATCATCAAGCTTTCTGTTCGCTGTTTCTGCGGATTTATGACTGGTGAAAACACAGATGTCATCAGCGTACAGTGCCGTTTGTACCCCATTATTACCCATGGGAATGTCACAGGTCATAATGGTGTACAAATGCGGCGACAGTACTGAGCCCTGTGGTACACCCGCTATCGCTAGGAATGGTCCTGTAATTGTATTGTTAATTTTAATGTTAAATTTCCTGTCTTTTAAGTATGATAGAATTATTTTAACAATGTGCCCAGGAAAGTCATTCATAAGCATCTTATAGATTAACCCACGGTTCCATACGGTATCAAATGCTTTTTCGCTGTCTAGCGTGACAAGTACCGTTTGTAAGCCCTGATTATACGCCTCTTTGGCGTGGTGAGCGATTCTCAGGACTTGGGCCACGGTACTATGTCCCTCTCTGAAGCCGTATTGTTCCCATGGGATAATCTGTAGTCGTTGTTCAATTGTTTTTAGTCTTCGCAGTATTATTGTGTCTGTAATTTTAGCTAGTGTGTTTAGTAGCGATATGGGGCGGTAGCTATCTATATTAATGTTCCAATAGCAGGTATTCGTCCACGTCAATTAACTTTTCGTGCGGATAATCATGGTCCAGTAGAAAAAATTTGTCTTTTGTTTAATGTACACTCCGAAGGCATTTCTTGCGGTATTTTTGATGTAGCTATAAGCACATATAGAAAGGAACTTAACAAAATTGTTGGGCTCGATTAAAGAGACATAACCGTGTAGGATTTCCGTGGCCTTGGTGTGGGGTTTTGCAGACGCTCTGATTATTCCTGAATATTTCTGATTATTTCAGTAGTTTTGTTCTTTAATGAACTTTGTTAAAATTTTGTAGTAGCGAGGTTTGTTAATTATAATTTCACTTATATATTTAATTAGATATTATGTATTTTTGTTGATTTCTATTTTCGCTGTATTTATAGGAACATGTAATTAGGCTCATGTCTGTTTGTTTCTGGAATAAATAAATAAATAAATTACTACCCGGTTTACCCGGTTTTTGTATGGGAATAATATTCGCCACTTTCAGACTACTAGGGTAGTGTTGTAGTCTGAAAATGGCGTTTATTATGTGGTAGAGCTGCACGATAGCTTTTCTGCTAAGGTTTTTAAGCAATATATTACTAATATCATCCGGTCCCGGAGCTTTTCTATTTTTGAGACTCTTAATAACCTCACCTACCTCTTTAGGAGAGGTTAGAGAAGATTGGGGTACTAAAAGTGGTTCTTGTTGTTCGAATTCATCAACTGCATTCTCGATTTGTTGTTGTTGTTGATTGTTAATTTGTGTGTTTACAAATTTAGACTGAAAATATTCGCCGAGGGCTTGACCTTTTTCTTTGTCTGTTGTGAATATGTCTTGTCCTTTTTTCAGTGTGGGAAGCAGTGTAAAAGGTTTTTTGTACCTTTTCACCACTTTCCACAGTGAATTGTCATTCGGTTTCAACTCCAGTAGGGTGGATTGCCATTTAGCATTCCGATGTTCTCTTATTATCTTATTAATATTTTTGGCAAGGTTATTCATGCTTTCCCTATCTTCGTATCGCCGATTTTGCTGTCATCTTTTTCTTGGTCGGTTTTTGTCGTCGATAAGGTCAGTGATCTCAGATGGCAGTATGTCGAAGTGTTGTTTGTGTGTTTTTAGTGTTGTTGTTTCGTCTCTAGCTTTTTGTATCTTTTGTATTAATGTTTTTGTTTCGTTTTCTAGGGTTTCTACAGACTGGATGTTATGATTTATTGTAATATATTTGTCAAGTTTTGATCTGTAATTATTCCAGTCTGTAGTTTTATAATCGTAGTATTGAGTTTTTTGTCTTTGTATTTTGTTATTTGTCCAAATTTCCAAGTACACTGGGTCATGGTCAGAATTAAGAGTGGTTATTGTCCTATTATTTCTAATGTCCGGAATGTTTTTTGCTATGGCAATATCCAGTGTACTTGGACTGTGAGTTGCGCATGTCGGGTAGTATGTCGGTTCTTCTGTATAGTGTATGATTAGGTCGTTGTCCTCGGCGAAATCTCTCAACACAGTGCCACTTGTATTATAGAATGCCAGAGGCGTTTTTCATGTTTGGTATGTTTCTGTCTTGTCTAATTATTGCGTAGTCGTAGATTTTAACTTTGTCGGTCGGTCTTAGGAATGTTTCTGTGGCTATAAAAATGTCAAATTTATGCTTATGAATGAAATTGCTGACAAGACCGATCTTGTTCAGCAGCCCGCGCACATTGAAAAAACAAATTCTGAGTTTGTCTTTGTTTATATCGTTGAGTTCAGTTGCGTATGTTGTACGAGTCAAGGTTCGTCATAATGTTATTGAACGTCATGAGATATTGTGGTGTGGTTGTGCATTTTTTTAAGGGATGAATTTAGGTCACGGACAGCACGAGTGAGTGCAGCTATATTTACCATTGTGTTTAGTTCTGCAAATTCGTTTGAGAGTGCGAAAAAATCATCCATTCCCCCTGGTTGGGCATTTGTGGGAGTTTTTATATTTTTATTATTATTTATTTGTTTATTGTAACTCGGTAGTGGCAGGAAGTCTTCTAATTCTGCGGGTGTGGGGTTTCTTCTTTTGTCCCATGCGCTTGTGGAGGGTTGTGGAGCTAGTACGTATTTTTTCTTAGGCATTTGCGATAGTTTTCTTTCTTCTAGTCTTGATGCTCTATCTACGTATGCCTTGCATTGAGTATAATTTGCGGGATGTTCCCCTAAACAGTTTGCGCATGTGGCAGGGGTTTCCCTCGTTTTGCTGCATGTATTGGTGAGGTGGTCACCGGCGCACTTCAGGCATTTGGGGGGCCTGCCGCAGTTTGATGTTGCGTGACCCCACGCTTGACACCTGTGGTATTGTATTATCGCCTTAGTGGATCTTCTCATTTCCCAGGTAATACGGGTGTTTTCAATGACTCTTACATTTTTATTAAGGTAGTCCAGGGTAATGGCCGGGTCAGTTATGATTAGATAGAGTGGTCTATGTTTAGTAGTCATCAGGTAAGCTTCCTTTGCTACTATTTCATAAGATATCATGAGGTCTTTTATTATGTTTTCCTTTTCCGTACCTCGGGCTAACCCAAAAAAAAAAAATAATCTCAAATTATGAAGAAAAGTCAGTTTACAAACTAATAATGTTTATAGATGGTTTTCAATGTATTAAAAACAAAACAAGTATCAGACTAACTAAAATATCCATTCATTAATAGTTGTAGTGCTTGAAAACAGTATGATGTTGATAATAGTAACTACACTTAATACAAACTCAAATAATAAAAAAAAAACAGCGATATTGACTCTTGTACAAAGTTTTGATGCGAACTTACACATGATAAAATTATTGGAAAATGTGAACACCCATTTTCAATTATCACGAGCCGCCACTGAAGGGCCATCTTTGCTTTCAAATGAGTACGAACGAACTGGCGCTGCAACTGGTTTAATCACGGGCTCCTCAACAGTACTTGATGAACTTTGTTTTGGAACTGGGTTTCTTGGAGTAGCAGAGCTTAAAATTTTGTTGCTTGCTTTTTTGGGTTTAAACCCCATCTTTTGTTTTTTGATAAAAGATTATAGTTTGTAAAACAAACTAATATCCATGTTTTTCTTTACTTTTAAAAAAGTTTTAAGCATCGAATATTAGGCCTACAAAGTATTTCTTTCTTGATTTCTCCGGGAGCAGCTCCGAAATGGCCATCTGAGCAGCGTCTAACACATCCTTTGGTAGTTTTTCCTGTACTTCTATTTTTGGCTTTTTTAAATTGGAACGCTTTCTTCGACCCTTTTGACGTCTACTGAATGTTTATACTTTACGGTTGGCATGGCAACACGACCTAACAGTTTAAATTGACATAAAAAGCAAGTGACATTTAAGATGTCAAGCAAAATTCTATTGATATATTTTTTTTAAATATACAATTTTTCAATAATGACTAAAACGTCCTAAGATATTAAAAAACTACATTAAATAACATAAAAAAACCTTTATTTTTGAGTATTATTTTGTCCAGAAAACATTAAAACATTTAAACATAGTGTTTTAAAAGGGCAAATCCACGAATAAAAATCGTGCGGAAATGAAATTTGCTGGTTTTTGTATGCAAAATTCGATTTTTCGCACGCAAATGAGTGCAAGAAGTAGGTACTTCTCGTACGGAAGTAAAAAAGATAGATATAAAATTTTAAAAAATTATACTATTTACTTGGTAGGTTATTCTATGTATATATAAAATCAGACCGTATGTATATGGCCTAGGTCGTATACATACAGTCTAAATTGGGCAGACCGTATGAAAAAAATATGGTATTTCATATACGGACTAGACCGTTTATATACGGACTATTGTGATTCAGGCCGTATGCTCGTGGACAGTTTACTGCTTTTTTGCTGTTGTTTACAAAGTATTTTATCTGAAAATAAGTCGATTTGTGATATTTCAACGACGTTGAGTGTTTTTATTGTCGTATGATACAGATTTTGGGAATGGAATCTCAAAAAGAAAGGTATTTTATTAATGTAATAACTAGAGAGCGGAATATATGCAAAATGCATATATATGCATTTTTTGCATATTTTACCAAAGTTCAGAAAGTATTGCATATTTTTCCAAAATTCAGAAAATATTGCACATTTTACCAAAGTTCAGAAAATTTAAGAAAATATTGAAAATTTTCGAAAAAAAAAATATATTACTATACTGTGCAAATCAAAAACTAATTTAACAGATTACACAGATATATTTGAAATAAAGACCTTTTAAATTTTTGTATTTGTTTTTAAGTGTCACTTCTTGTAAGGGTGGCATGCACTGGGTTTTTACCTTCTTAAGAGATTAAGCCCATTAAGGTTTTTGTTAATAGATGGTATTTACACAGATAAAGTATTACCTACAATGCAATAAAACGGTTTATATAAAATTCTCAGTAATTTCTTGTAACCAATCTACCCTAACATCGGAATATTTTGAATGTTTTTCATTCAGTTTAATGAGATAGTATGCTCGTTATTTGCCTAGTGAAAAGTCTTGTAATAATTTGTTGTTTTAAAAGTGTCCTAAAATGTCAAAAATTTCTTCGTGGATTATTAACTTTCCAGAGTTGGAAATCAATGGGGATAAAGTTTTTTGTAAAGCTTGTGCCAAAATAGTAGTTTGCGAAAAAAAGTTCAAAGTGGTTCAACACGTGAAAACATCATTGTATATAGCCAAATTGCAAAAAATGAAATCACAACCGGTTCAACAATGCGTTGTGAGGTCATTTCAAAACGCCGACAAAACAAAAAGTGACAAGGAGGTAATTAATCAGGACTTGTGCAGAGCTCTTGTTGCGGCAAATATTTCATTAAAGAAGTTACAAAACCTATATCTAAGAGAATTTTTACAAAAATATTGCAATCAAACCATTCCTGACGAATCTACACTCTGAAAAAAAATGTACATGCTACATATATAAATGTAATATAAGAAATTAAAGTTTTACTGGATGATAGCAATTTTTACATCATTGTTGATGAAAGCACAGATGCTTGTGGAAGATATATGGTACATCTTATGATTGGAGTCTTAAAAGAAAATAAACCAGGTACATCATATTTAATTGCATTAAAACAGTTAGAAAAACTAACAATACAACTGTTACCCGATTTATTCAACAATCTGTAGCAGAATTTTTTTTTACCAAATCAAATTCCCTCAGAGAAGTTCTTAGTGTTTTTGTCTGACGCAGCACCATATATGATAAAAGTAGGGCAAAACTTAAAGATATTTTATCCAAATATGGTCCACGTTACTTGTCTTCTGCATGGAATAAACTTAGTTGCAGAAACTGTGAGAACAGAATATCCTTTGGTTAACAAGCTAATTTGGAATGTGAAAAAAATATTTTTAAAAGCCCCTTTAAGAGTGCAGTTGTATAAAGAGAGAACGGTAGGGGTGTGTTTGCCCCCGGAACCCGTAATTACGCGATGTGGGACATGGATTAAAGCAGCTATATTCTATGCAGAAAAATTTGAAGCAATTAAGGATTTAATTTTGGATATAGAAGACAATTCACAATGTGTAGTGTAAAGTAAAGAATTGTTAAAAAATCCCCTTGTGCCTAAGCAACTTGTGTTTATAAAGGTTAATTTTAGTTTTTTACCTGATGTAATAACTTCATTGGAAAAGAAAAATTTAAGTTTCATCGAATCAACAAATTTTATTGCAACAGTTTCCGATAAATGTAACAATGTTCCTGGTGACATAGGCCTTAAGATTAGAAAAAAATTAAATACAACTTTATTAAAGAATGAAGGGTTCAATGAAATAAGGAAGTGAAAAACATTTTTGAGGGAAAATTTTCTAAAGAAGTTTTACGTTGGCCCTGTACATTACTTCCAAAATTACAGTATTTTCCTATTACTTTGGTAGATGTTGAAAGGACCTTTTCTATATCAAAACATATTTTTACAGACAGAAGACAAAAATTTTTAATAGAAAATTTCGAAAAATATTTAATTATAAATTCCTATTATAATATAAGAGTAATTCGTATGTAGCAGACGTATTCCAACTAAAACTAGTAACGCGTCTGTTACATACACAACGATTAAATCAAAAATCATGCCTTCAGATACCTAACCGATTAAAAAGAATAAGAAAGACACAAGGATGCTTAGTAAAATTTACTAATTTATTTACATCTCTTAGTAAATTATTTATGATGGTAGTGAGATCTTAAAAACTTAATGGCTAATTTATTAATATTACTACTAACAACAAATTAAAAAAAAAAAAACAGAAAAACCTTATTTTTGGAATTTATTATCACCAAGCCCTACGTTTTTTTCTACACACATTTTTAATGAATGTGCTGCTTTTTTTTCACTGTGTCTAAAAGATTTTCTTTCAGAAAAGATATTTTTTCCTTCCATTTTGCTTCTTGCTACTGACGTAGATTGAATAGGAATTTTATTTCCTTTGCGGCGAGTTGCTATGGTAGAAGTCCTATTTTTTGAAGAAACGCCTTTATATTTGAATGCAGTAATGCAGTAGCCAATCTCAGGTTTTAGAACGATAACCCTGCATATTTTACATGGCAACAGTTTAATTAATGATGTGTCGATCAATAATTATTACTTTGTACGAGTCTGATGAATTTTTAAGTCATCGCTGCCCTTATGGCTAAACCTTTCACTATACGCTTTTATATATAAATATACTTATCAACCAAAAAAAAATTATAAATTACAGTTTAAAACCCAAGGAACACACCTTTAATACACGAAAAAATATAAAATAATCTCCATGCTCCTCAAAAAAACGTTACCAAAAAGAGCCCTCGGCAGGCTTTTGGCTTTTATACATATCAGAGCGTTAAGCGCCCAAAAACATAACTCAGAAATTTTGTTTACATACCTCTACATCTTCTTTTGTTTTAATTCTTAATTTGTAGGTGGGTTTATTAATTACCTTCCAATTATACAGCTTCGGAAACCAAATCTCACTTATTTCATTCATATTATTTTCTTTAGACAGATACAAATAAAAACGTGTTTGGTTAAATTGGCACGAACGACCACAAAATACGAATTGACAAATAGAGCAGTGCTTTGTTTTGCGCTATAATAATCAATCACGCGTATGTAGAAGACGTGTTAGCAGTTTTGGTTGTACTACGTCTGTTACATACAAATTGCAATCACGCGAATGTAGCAGACGTGTTAGCAGTTTTGGTTGTACTAAGTCTGTTACATACAAATTGCAGTTCGTCATTTCACGATTTTATGTTGCGTCTGCTACTTACAAATATGCGTCCCGGCTGGAATTTGAACCTGGGACCCCTAAGTCCACAGGCCAACGCACTAACCACTGAGCTACCCACCCTCTACTTTTTTTAAAGTATTTTTAACAAATATTTATATTTAGGCATAATTGGACAAAATAACTGCATATTTTTGGTAAAAACGATGCATATATATGCGCATATTTTGTTATATTTTGATGCATATATTCCGCCCTCTAGTAATAACAATAATTAGTAACATAAACTTACCCAAGTTTTCCCTATTAGAGAGATATTCCGCGTGTTGTTTTTGACAACAATTGTCATAACATTGTTTTTTGTTTATTTAGGTTTTATGAACAATTGTATGAGCGACGGAAAAACGTCGCTGAAAACAACCGTGGCTTAACGATAGAAAAGTAGTCTGCTCTTATTGAAGAAGTGAAAAGTGCTAAGGTTGCTGAGAAAAAGACGCCAAGAATGCATGGGCTTCTGAACCATTATGATGTATTATCTATACAGAGCTTAGATAAACTGATAGTACCTCTTAACAATCAATCAATTAATGTAATATACTACGTCCATGACGATGAACTATTTAACATTCTTCAAGAGATACACATATCTACAGGTATGTTGTTCAACAATTATTGTGAAAAAATGCTGAATATTGATGTTTTTTTACTTACAGGTCATGGAGGTACAGATCGCATGATGAAAAAAATCAAAGAAACAAAGAACAATTCGTAATGATATTTTAATATTTATTAACATATGTGCACCATGTCAAATGAAGCAAAAGAGAGAAAAGAAGGGAATCGTTTGAACGATTTGAATTCGCGCTGCCAAGTAGATTTAATAGACTATCAATCCCATGCTGGTGGTAAATACAAATTTGTTCATGTATATCAGGATCATTTGACAAAATTTGTCATTTTGCGACCACTCGAGACTAAACGTGCAGAAGAAGTCGCTTACCACCTTGTCTATATTTTTACCATTTTTGGAGCCCATGTGGTTTTGAAATCTGATAATGGCCGTAAATTTTGCAACAGGGTTATTGAAGAATTGAAGACAATGTGACCCGAACTAAAGCTTGTGCATGGCAAACCACGCCACAGCTAGGGCCAAGGCAGGGTGGAACGCGCCAATCAAGATGTAGAGAACATGCTAACCACATGGATGTTGGAAAACAAAACAGAGCATTGGAGTCAAGGTTTAAGATTCTTACAATTAACGAAGAATACTTCTTTACATTCTGGGATAAAAAGATTTCCATATGAAGCCATTTTCGGGGCAAATCAAAAATTGGATTAAAAACTTCAAATATTCCATTAGAAGCTATAGATAGTGTAACAACTGAAGAAGACTTGGAAAATGTGATTAATTTCATTCATGCTGACAATGCAGAAATCGAGCAATCACATCAATCTGAGATAGGAATTGTTACAGAAACAGAAGAGGTCATAGAAGAGCAGTTGGAAGGAGTATTAGCGGAAAATCATGATAATGGTCAAGAAATTTCATATCCGATATGCAGTACTTGTTTCAATCCCGTGAACGAAGAAGGTTTCTATGCTGGAAAGCCATGTTCAGAAAATATTTGCAGTTTTTGCACTAGAAACAGAAAGATAGCAATGGCAAGAAAAGCTGCTCATGATAGATAGCACTGTAATAATTGGCATTATTATTTTTAAAATATAAAGAATTTAACAAAAATCCCAAAAATATCTAATATTTTTAATATCTATTAAATTAACACAACATATTTATTAAAGCCAAACAATTAGAAATAGTTCATTGTAAATTAGTAGATAGACTAGAGGGCTATGGGACCACATAGGGAATTCAATGTGTAAGAGTGAGAGGTACATATTTAATAGATAAGAGTGAGACAGCCGGTCTGAGGAAAAAGCGGGGTAGTGAGGGGAGTGGGCAATTAATTTTCTTTTAAGGTCAAAGAGAAAAAACATGCGCAGAACGAAAAGCCAGAATGGCCTTAGCGTGCATCTTTATTGCTATTGGTCCGATCCAAACGGAAAAAACGGCATTATGTAGCGAACGTAATATAGGTTAACGTCGAATAGAATTTTTGCGTAGAACGAAAAGCCCGAAGGGCCTTAGCGTATATCTCAGCTATCGTTGGTCCGATTTAAACGGGGAAAACGGGGTTATGTAGAAAACGTGGCATAGATTAACGTACAAGAGAATTTTTGCACAGCACGAAAAGCCACAAGGGCCTTAGCGTATATCTCAGCTATCGTTGGTCCGATTTAAACAAGAAAAACGGCATTACGTAGAAAACGTGGTATAGATTAACATCGAATAGAATTTTTGCGCAGAACGAAAAGCCAGAAGGGCCTTAGCGTGTAACTTCACGGCTATTGGTCCTATTTAAACGGGGAAAACGGGGTTATGTAGAGAACGTGGTATAGATTGACGTCGAATAGAATTTTTGCGCAGAACAAAAATCCAGAAGGGCCTTAGCGTGTAACTTCACGGCTATTGGTCCGATTTAAACGGGGAAAATGGGGTTATGTAGAGAACGTGGTATAGATTAACGTACAAGAGAATTTTTGCACAGAACGAAAAGCCACAAGGGCCTTAGCGTATATCTCAGCTATCGTTGGTCCGATTTAAACAAGAAAAACGGCATTATGTAGAGAACACTGAAACGTTTAACGTTTGACATTTCAAGTTTGACGTTTGACGTTTGACGTTTGACGTTTGACGTTTGACGTTTGACGTTTGACGTTTGACATTTGACATTTGACGTTTGACGTTTGACGTTTGACGTTTGACGTTTGACGTTTGACGTTTGACGTTTGACGTTTGACGTTTGACGTTTGACGTTTGACGTTTGACGTTTGACGTTTGACGTTTGACGTTTGACGTTTGACGTTTGACGTTTGACGTTTGACGTTTGACGTTTGACGTTTGACGTTTGACGTTTGACGTTTGACGTTTGACGTTTGAAGTTTGACGTTTCTGCTAGTATAGAGGGTACAATAACTACTACTACAGCTGGGTTGGCCGAGCGGTCTGAGACGTCAAGGTTAACAACCCAGATCTCCGAAAGGAGGCGAATCCTACACCCGGAAATATTTTTTTAAAGTAAAATAAGTATAGTATTAAGTATTGAGATGTCTAGGAAAGAGAATAGACGTAGAATTAAAGAGTTTGTAGAAAAAGTTCAAAAACTAAGAAGAGATATAAGATTATATGAAAATAAAAAACAAGTTTTAAGAGATTTGACAAATTTAAGTCTTTGGGAGGATATTGAGAGATATTATCCTAGACCACTTAGAAAAATCCAACCGACGCAAATATGGCCATCTTTAAGGCTAATTTCATTATACTTTCTGCCTTATTATACAATATACTGTATACCAATGTACCGAATGGCGTACAACAGATGGCGATACGTTTTGATAATCAAACGGAATGGCGAAAGATGAATTTCTCGGTGGTAAATAATATGAAGCTAAATATGTTTTCCATAGCAATCGATGAAGCAAAGAGATACAAATTAAAATTGATTTTTAATGATGACACCGAAGGAGAATTCAAAGATTGGCATGCTGTTACGACTCCACCACCACGACCACCACCCATCGATTTGAGTGACATGTCAGAGCCTAAATATTCTAAATTATATGTAGTTAGTTGTATAACACTATCATCTAATTTGTTTATAATATTGAAACCCCTTATTAATTTCAGCATTTATTTTTAGTTTTACAAGAAGAATAAAATTTTTTATTTACAATTTTTACAATAATTTTCAATATTATAAACAAAGTAGATGATAGTGTTATACAACTAACTACATATAATTTAGAATATTAATCGATGGGTGGTTGTCATGGTGGTGGACTCGTAACAGCATGCCAATCTTTGAATTCTCCTTCGGTGTCATCATTAAAAATCAATTTTAATTTGTATCTCTTTGCTTCATCGATTGCTATGGAAAACGTATTTAGCTTCATATTATTTACCACCGAGAAATTCATCTTTCGCCATTCCGTTTGATTATCAAAACGTATCGCCATCTGTTGTACGCCATTCGGTACATTGGTATACAGTATATTGTTTAATATGGCAGTAAGTATAATGAAATTAGCCTTTAAGATGGCCATATTTGCATCGGTTGGATTCTTCTAAGTGATCTAGTATGATATCTCTCAATATCCTGCCAAAGACTTAAATTTGTCAAATCTCTTAAAACTTGTTTTTTATTTTCATATAATCTTATATCTCTTCTGAGTTTTTAAACTTTTTCTACAAACTCTTCAATTCTACGTCTTTTCTCTTCGCTAGACATCTCAATACTGAATACTATACTTATTTAACTTTAAAAAAATATTGCCAGGTGTAGGATTCACCTCCTTTCTGAGATCTGGGTTGTTAACCTTGACGTCTTATACCGCTTGGCCAACCCAGCTGTAGAAGTAGTTATTGTACCCTCGATACTAGCAGAAACGTCAAACGTCAAACTTCAAAAGTCAAACGTCAAACGTCAAACGTCAAACGTCAAACGTCAAACGTCAAACGTCAAACGTCAAACGTCAAACGTCAAACGTCAAACGTCAAACGTCAAACGTCAAACGTCAAACGTCAAACGTCAACCGTCAAACGTCAAACGTCAAACGTCAAACGTCAAACGTCAAACGTCAAACGTCAAACGTCAAACGTCAAACGTCAAACGTCAAACGTCAAACGTCAAACGTCAAACGTCAAACGTCAAACGTTAAACTTTTCGGTGTTATCTACATAATGCCGTTTTTCTAGTTTAAATCGGATCAACGATAGCTGAGATATACGCTAAGGCACTTCTGGCTTTTCGTTCTACTCAAAAATTCTCTTGTACGTTAATCTATACCACGTTCCCTACATAACTCCATTTTCCTTGTTTAAATCGGACCAATAGCCGTGAAGTTACACGCTAGGGCCCTTCTGGCTTTTCGTTTTTACGCAAAAATTCTCTTGTACGTTAATCTATACCACGTTCTCTACATAACCCCGTTTCCCCGTTTAAATCGGACCAACGATAGCTGAGATATACGCTAAGGCCCTTGTGGCTTTTCGTTCTGTGCAAAAGTTCTCTTGTACGGTAATCTATACCACGTTCTCTACATAACCCCGTTTTCCCCGTTTAAATCGGACCAACGATAGCTGAGATATACGCTAAGGCCCTTCGGGCTTTTCCTTCTACGCAAAAATTCTATTCGACGTTAACTTATATTACGTTCTCTACATAATGCCGTTTTTCCCGTTTGGATCGGACCAATAGCAATAAAGATGCACGATAAGGCCATTCTGGCTCTTCGTTCTGCGCATGTTTTTTCTCTTCGACCTTAAAAGAAATTTAATTCCCCACTCCCCCCACTACCCCGCATTTCCCTCAGACCGGCTGTCTCACTCTTATCCATTAAATATGTACCTCTCACTCTTACACATTGAATTCCCTATGTGGTCCCATAGCCCTCTAGTCTATCTACTTAAATTAAAGGACAAATCGTGCGAATAATCATTAAAAATAAATAAGTCGAGTTTCTTTTAAAATAACTACGTTAAGGTTGATATAAATAGAGAGTCAATGGTTGACACAAAAGACTCAAGGGGCGGCCGTTGGGCCAAACATATGCCCAAAAATGTAACTTAGTAATTATTAATATTTATTGTATATAGTAAAGTGTGTGTGTAGTGTTTTTGTTTTCAAAGGTAATATCTATTTTATTTTAACATGTTTTAATCTGTTGTTTGGGTTATGTATTTTAAAACAGGTCATTAGACTTCTTCAACTGCCAATTCTTTCATTTTCGTCCCAAGTTTATTTATTAAATATTTATGAGATTTAAGGGTTTTATCATAGATTATATTATATTAAAATGGTTTATCATAATAAAGATTTACAATTGTGGGTAGTAATTTTTGCTTGCCTTATTTTAAAGATAAAGATTGTTCTGATTTATTGAAATTGTTATTCATTTTTTACTTATATTTAAATATACATGTAATTGTTTATTAACCTATTTTATTCTCACCTCTTTCCAAAAACCAGTAACAAATATTTCGAGCATGTTAAGCCTTGGCGTTCCTACCCTTATGGACTTGAGAGTCTTAAGTCAGTTGCCAAAACCGCTCGACATATGCTATTAAGGGATGTTTTTTTTGTATTTTTATTATTTTTTTATTTTATTTTGCCACTGGCGAATGGATGTTCCTTCAGGACTCCAGGACCCTAGGGCTGGTGACAGGTGCTGCCTTTATCCCTTAATAGTATAATGACAACAGTAGCTAAAGACCTATCAGTAGTTGCAAATGGTCTTTAGGCTTCCTGGTTGTTACAGCACTCATCCAAAACCGAAAATCGAATCAACTATAAGAATTCCCGTTCCATACGTCGATCGAGACAGAGGAGATACTAGGTCAGTTTTAGCTGTAGTACTGGAAGCCACAGAAGATGGGTTTTACCGCTTGGGAACAAAAGAAGGAGTGATTTCAAAATACTACAGCCGTTCAGAATTTAGTACGTGCCCTGCTAACATTTTGAAAATTGAAGAAGTTTCCAAAGACAGGGAAATTCCTCTTAGATCGGTGGCAACTGCTCAATCGACAGGACATGGGCAAGGTTTTAAAAAATGTAATTGTAAGGGTAAATGTCAATCAAAGAAATATGCTTGTCAAAAAGGTAATGTATTATGTAATTCTAAATGCCATAATAGCTTAAGTTGTACAAACAAATAAAAAAAAATGTCCTGATTTGTATTCTTTACGTACGTATTTTTATTTATAACTCATTTCTATAATAAATAAATAAATTAATAAAAATGTGTTTAAATATCTTAAAAATATACATATGGCGTAGGTGCAGCTGGGCCGTATATAAATAGACTAGACCTTTTACAAACGGACTAGACAGTCCACTAAAAGACAAGCTTTTTACACATATGGACTAATATCCTCAGTCCTTTTATATACGGACTAGTTCTTTTATATATGATCTATTTTTTATAAACGGCCTGTAACATATGTATATATATACATTATTGCGTAATTGTTTAATATTTCAATTTGTGTTGTAGACACGCAAACAAGTTTTAAATTAATTACCTATTCTAAAAATATTTTTGGATACACATTTTTGCCTGGCAAATAAAAGTGTGTATTTTTTAAATATAACAGCGTGTATTTTATTCTAGTTTTAGAATGCTTAAGTTATATTGTAGAGCAAGTTCACATGGAACTCGCATTTAGAAAACAGAGTCATAAGCGCATTACTTATGAACAATGCCGACGAACCGTAGGGCGCACCTGGGGTTTCTCCCCCAGAGTCGTCGCATGGACTTACACGGCTATCATAAGACCTATGCTAACATACGGTGCAGTTGTCTGGGTACCGAAAACCCAAAAATTAACAGCTATCCGCAAACTAGAACAAATTCAAAGAACAGCATGCCTCAACACAACAGGAGCCATGAAAACGACACCGACCAGAGCCATGACAGTCATTATTAGTCTCACTTTCCTTGATATTTACATGAAGGAGGTTGCTCTGACAATAATAACATGCCTTCACAAGGTTGGAATAAAACCTGATGTAGGATCTGGTGAGGTGAGACGTCGTTTTTGGCAGGAGGCGCTCGATACGCTCTCACTGTTTTAAGCGAATATGGACTCCATCTCACCGAGATATATCTTTCATAAGCCAAATAAATAGAAGAGCCGGAAGTGGCAGGTGCCATTCATATCTACACCGACGGTTCTAAAACAAAACAAGGCTTAGGATGTGGAATATACTCCAGATTCTTAAACCTAAACATAAAATGAGATGTGAGCAATAGTGTCAGTGTATTTCAAACAAAGCTAACGGGGATTCTCATAACAGCAAAAGAAATCACAAGAAAAAATATCACTAAAAGAAACATGCCTATTTATATAGATAGCAGACAAGCACTACTCACACTGAACAGACTACGAATTTACTCAGGGTTAGTACTAGAATATCATTAAGCTTTGGCCGAAGTATCCATCAACAATATGCTCACCTTAAGATGGATCAAAGGTCACACCACATCGAAAAGTAAACGTCTTGCTGATTTACTAGCCAAGAAATCAGACAACCAAATACTTTTTGGACCTGCTCCTTCTATTGGCCTGACAAAATCGGCCTAATTAAAGAACATTCCCTTGTTGAATTCAAGGAAAGATGAGATGAAACAAGAAACTACAGAGTTACCAGGGAGCTCTTAATTTATCCTGACAACACTGTAGCAAACAAATACTTGACTATAAATAGACAGAATCTGCGCCTAGTCACAGGTATTCTGACTAGTCGTTACCAAGTACGGAAGCATCTCCATATCATGGGGCTGTCAGAATCCGCACTCTGTAGAGGGTCCGAACAAGAAGATGAGACCATCGAGTATATCCTTTACGATTACTCAATGCTCTCTTTTATTAGAAGATTTGTGTTCGGTTAGTATCGGCTAACACCGACCAATATAAGAGAAGCACCTCTTGGCGACGTTGTCAACTAAATTAAATATGTAGGCTGGCTAACGAGCTAGGAGGTGCCTATCATCTTAGGAGGGTGCACAATGGGCCTAGTGAGGCCTAAGTGCCATGGGGGTAATTCACCCTCCACACGTTACAGATACAGATAGCAATAGTGTATTCAACCCTTAATTTTTTTTAATATTACAGGTTTGCCAAGCAATTAACTCACGGCACATAGGGCTTACTAAGCCATTTCTACATCCTTCTAAGTGCTAGCTCGTGAGCCTGCCAACAGATATAATGCAGTTAACAACGTCGCCAAGAGGTGCATCTTTTATATCGGCCAGTGTTACCCAATTATCGCCAAACACAAATCTTCTAATAAATGAGAGCAGCAGGAAATCCTAGAGGATATGCTCGACACTTCCATCATCTTGTTCGCACCCCCTGCAGAGTGTTGATTCTGATAGCCCTATGATATGGTAATTCGATGGTAATCGCTTGGTAGGTAAATTTCTTTATGCTTTAAAGCTTTCTCGATTATCGCATGGACGGAGTCACACTCCATCTGAGTGTGACCGTTTTCCAAAAATTTTTGATAAATTGTCGTTTCATACTTTTCTGAAAGGTAAAGTAGTGCGTTGGAGAGAATTGAGTTCCTGTTCTGCGCTGTGCAGTCATTCGAGTATATGACAATTGGATTTTTATTTCCTGATTGTAAAAAATTATCTTTCAGGTATTCAATTAAAAACGATGCGTATGTAGCTGCATTCGTCTCATCGTACCAGTAGCACGTAGCTTTATGGTTTTCTAAGTTATAAATTGTGAAATTGTGATTGCCTAATTTCGTTCTATAATACGAACTTGCAGCTAAAGATGGGGCACATCCATGGTTATTACATTAGCGGTTCCATTAACCGTCCTATCCTTATCACGCTACTTTTCTTCTCTAGCTTTTTTTCTTATGTGTGCTTGGTAATCTTCTTCAGACAGATTCTTGTTTTTATATTTAAAACAAATGTCGCACAAATCTTTACGTGGACGAAATAAAAATAATTTTGTATCATTTGCTATTTTTTGTAATGAGGTAATTGACTGAGGCATTCTATTGTTTTCTATGCATTTCTTCGAATATTCCCTATGTAATTTGGCGAATGACTGAAACTGCTGTTCTAGATATAATCTGTATATGTCTTTCATACAGTAATGAGAAGGAAGCGTATTTAAAGACTTTAAAAAGTTCTTTAAAAACACGGATTCCTCTTTGTGATAATTTCTTATTGAGCTTCTTTTGGACAGAACTACAGAATTATTCTCAGTTATTCCGTTAATACTATGAAGAGACCAGTTTCTTACGGACCATTCTTTTAATCCAATTGTGTTCAAATACATTTTCTTACAGACAGGTATCCTTTTATTGTACACTGTTAAGGAGTAATCGAGGGTATCGCTACGTTATTTTGCTTACATAAACGCCACAGATTGGGCTACAAAAATCTTTCTCTGATCCCAAGACAAATCGGACCAAAACTTGCTAACAGTAGCCTTTCTTTTTTGTTTTGTTATTAAGTGACACCTTTGTTTTTTGTTTGGATTTTTTTTAGTACATTTACAACGTCGTCCCAAAATTCTTTCATTTCGGGCTTTGTCATGTAAAGAGTTTTTTTGACCGGCTGGCTTCCTGAATCCTAACTAATTATAACCACTCATTCGAAGTTTTTAGTTAATTTCACGTTTTCTGATACCTTTAATTTTCTTCTTTACATTGGGCTCATTTATAAGTTCTTCTTCTTTGTTCTATAGGTTAATAGGATTATCCGTATTTTGATTATTTGACAAAATTTATTTTAGGTTGTGCGTACTTTCAATGTCCATCAAATTTTCATCTGAGTCACTTGCTAAGTCAGCATCATATGGCATATAATCTGGATCATCGTCCTCATTTTTATTGTTTTCATCCAACATACCCTGATTTTCTTTTCCTCCTATCGAATAGTTCAAGGGTTCCTCAAATAAGTTTTCTGTTATATCACTTTCTTCGGTTGCAATATAAGTTGCATTAAAGGTTATATCTTCACTAACCTGCTTGCATGGCGCGTTCTGCTCGTTAAAATCAGAAAAAACTATTTCTGCCGTTTTAAGATGCATGATTCTTCCTTAATTGAAGCATCTTCTGCTTTCATTTTGGCTGTTTCGTTGCATATATTGCAAGATGTTTGAGAGTTGTGGGAGTGTAGGTTGGGAAACAGCATTGGCCTCTTCTCTTTTCTGGAATCTAATTTCTCCCACTTTTGCTCAAGAAAATCTAGATATGAACTTTGCTGCTTCATATTCCTGGACTGCAATCAGTTTCTCCCTCATTTCTCCCTCCGCGTTTACTGGTCTTATAGATTTGTAACCAAAAAGCTTGCTGTATTTCCACATCTCGTAGTAGATTTGTTTTTGGAAATCTTTGAGCGCCTGTGGATAGGCGAAAAAATCAATCTGTTTATGTCGGCCTTGAATTTCTATAGACTGTCATTATGGTTTTGACTACAAAACTTTAACTTGCTTTGCAATACTTGTTTCAAATGCTGCTGTTACTACCTTCCTCGTCTCCAAGGCTTGAATGGACTGATTTCCCCTTAAGAAAGTAACTGTGAAGCGATTGCTGCCTCTCCATGTTGTCTGACCATAGAACCTGGATTTGGAATATAGCTTGGTTCGGTTGTAGATGAGGACGAGGTAGTGTTTTTAGCTTCACTGTCGTTTACCGCTACGAAAACTTTTTTCTAACTCAACTATTCGGTCAACTTTCGTTTAGCCGAAATCAGTTACGTAAAAATTGTTACCTTGGCAACAATTTCTATGGTAACCAGTACACAAAAACCCAAATCTCGTGGTGAGGAAATGCATAGTTGCCAAGTTATAGATTATTTAATGTTCACTTTAGTTTAGACGAAATTAGTTATGGTAAAACTGTTGCCATGGGAACGCTTGACATAGTAACGAATAAACAAAAAGCCAAATCACATGATGAGGAAATTCGTGGTTGCCAAGTTACAGATGGTTTAATTTAGCTGTAATTAGTTACGGGAAAACTCTTGCCATAGAGACACTCGTCATGGTAACGACTAAACAAAAACCTAAATCCTGTTGTAAGAAAATGCATAGTTGGAAAGTTACAGGTCATTTAATTTTTACTTTGGTTTAGCTGAAATCGGTTATGGAGATGTCGTGATGTCGACTAAACAAAAACCTAAATCTAGTGATAAGGAAATGCGTAGTTTACCCTTATATCTAGATTAACTCTCAACGCAATATCCTCATCTAAACTAAAATGAAAATGAAACCGTCTATAACTTGGCAACTAGGCATTTTCTCACTACGGGATTTGTTTGGTCATTAGCATGACAAACGTTTTCATGGCAACAGTTTCTCTATAAGATCAAGCTACGCTCCTCCCACCCACAACCTAACTACTACAGAGGAAAGCGAGCGCGCCTGGCCGACTTTCGAATTCGCGCGCGCGTATTTCCAAACATCGGCCAGATGCGCCCTTTTTTACCTACATCGTAAGATCACGCTACGCTCGTTCCACCCACCTACTAACCACTACTTGGCAACTACGCATTTCTTCACCACAAATTTGGGTTTTTGTTTAGTCGTTAGCATAATAAGCGTTTCCATGGCAACATTTTCTTTATAATTGATTTCGGCTAAACTAAAGTGAAAGTGATTGTGTGCCTCTTTTAAACTGTTTGCTCAAGATAGGACGTCATCTACATAAAAATCTTCTAGAATTTTTGATGCTTCAGGATATTTTGATTTTTCATCCAAAGCCAATTGGTTTAACGTTCTTATAGCTAAAAATAGAGCTGCTGATGTTCCATATGTGACAGTCGTTAAGTCATATTCTTGGATTTTCTGAGATTTGCCGAATCTTCATAGAATTCGTTGGTAAGGAATACTGTCTTCGTGGATTTTTATCTGTCGATACATTTTTTCAATATCGGTCAAAAATACAACTTGATGTTTTCTTCATCTTAAGAGTATTTGAGAAATGTCTTGTTGTAGCTTTGGTCCAGAAAATATACACTCATTCAGGATGATACCGTTTGAGGTTTTACTGGATGCATCGAAAACTACTCTTAATTTAGTTGTCGTACTGCCTTCTCTGAGTAAGGGTTGATGGCATGTAATACTTCCCCTGTCCGTATTTGTGTAATGGCCTTTCTTCATGTGCCCTAATTTTATGTATTTGTCAATGAACTAGTGGTCTTGTGTTTTTAAGTGATTCCTAATTCTTGTTCTTTGCTTCTCTGATTACATTCTAGAGGCGTTAATTGGCTTTGACTCTCGTCTGTAACTTTTTGACACATTTTTAAGTACTGCTTGGCTTCTTCATATTTTAATTTTAGTTGGTCGTAGTATAGGCATTTAAAATAATTGAATCGTTTATTTCAGAAACAACCTAAGTCACTTTATAAGAATTTTCTGGAGGTAAAAAAGAATGTTTTGAACTAGGACCAGGACTAAGGTTGTTTAAGAAATAAACAAAAATTTTAAATTATCATATAACTAAGGATGTTTACAGAAGTTGGGTTTTTTTGCATTAAATCTGCGATACTCTGAAACTACAATGTTAATGTGATAAACTCAATATGGACAAAAAATGACTTAGGTTGTTTCTGAAATAATCGATTCAATTATGGTTTGGGATGTCTAAATCTGCTAGTAATTCATTATTTTGTTGTACTGCTTGCCATAGTTCCTCTAGCTCACTAAGCCGATTTTCAATGTATTCTTCCGTTTTTCTTTTCCTGGAATCCTTTTTGAATTTGTTAATAGCTGTATTATTTGTTTGCCCAATTTTTCTTATTTCTGGGATAATTTGTTAGCTTTTTCCATTTTATTTAATTTTTTCTACCGTAGACTCTTCTTGACAACACTGTATTTTTTTTGTATAATTTTTCAAAATTCTCTAAACTTTTACTCGAAGGACCATGAATAGATTTCAAAGATAATTGTTGTAATTAATACCACAAGATGGTTTTCATGGATCTCTTTATTATCTTATTAACACCTACATTTATAATATCACAAACAATAACAATAAAAATAACAATTACAATTATTTAATAATTTAAATACACATTCAAAACATATTATTCCAATTTCGACATCGTTCAATGTTTTGCAATTAGTTTTTTTTTTTATTAAGTCAGCATTTTTATTATAATTTACACATCGAACTAGATACGAAATTGGAACGCTGTATGAAATTAAACATTTTAAATAAATAAAATAAATAATTTATATACAGGATGTTGATTTTATTATGTTCAAATCTGAACATTAAATGATCTCTAACTTGGCAACTACGCATTTCCCTACCACGAGATTTGGGTTTTTGTTTAGTCGGTAACATGACAATCGTACCCATGGCAACATTTTTTGCATAACTTATTTCAGTTAAATGAAATTAAACAAAAACCGTAATCATTTACAACTTGGCAACTTCGCATTTCCTCACCATAAGATTAGGGTTTTTGTTTACTCATAGCCCATCACAACTGTTATTATGACAACAGTTTTTTCATAACAGATTTCGGCTTATCGAAAGTTAAGCCGTTTTGCCTTTCCAACTCTACTCTAGCAGTTTCTTGCTGTTTTAAATTAGTTTTTTAATTTTCTTGTTATGCTGGTTTATCCCTTGCTTAAGGTTTTCTTCAATTTGTAGCATACCATTCATAATTTTCACCTCTCCTTGCTACGCCTTTCCTTTTTTCTTTTTCTTCCTTTCTGCGTCTTTCGTTTTCTTTTTATTCTTCTTCCTTCCTAGGCTTCTCTTTTACCTCTTCTTGCCTTTCCTTTTCCCCTTCTTCCTTCGTCCTGCATCTTTCCTTCTCCTCTTTCCCCCTTTATTTTCCTCTTCTATTTTAAAAAACCTTGCCGAGGGCTTGAAGTATCCATCTCTTGTTTCGTACGCAGTGGATTTAGTATTTACTATGAATAAAATGTTTTAGAAAAATTTTATTTTGTATCCGACTGCTGTCACCAATGTTACGCTGGTTTTTGTTAACTCAGTTTATTAACAGCGCAACTTTTGCAATTCAACTATACAACTATAAACTTCATCGTACAACGTCTATCATAAAACTGAAACTGGGACGTTAACATCATCGACTTCTCGATCTTTCTCGAACTTTCCAGATTATTTTTTACACGGAATAACATTTCTAGACTCTTCTCTCTTTTTCTTTTATGTGTACTTCTACTTATGATAACCGCAGCACATTGAAGGGTGATGGGATTTTATTCGTACATTTCCTGTAACAGCTGCAGGCTACTGCAGGGTACAGGATAACAATATTGTTTCAAAATACTGAATAAAATATATCCCTTTTATTAATTGAAAATGAAAATAAGCACTCTAAAGCACCAATAATATCTAATTATGACAAACCGCAGGACACGTCAACTTTTTAGGTAGATTTTAATGCACATAGGCCTAGATTGGATAGTAATCGTTAAAAAATTATTTATATAAATTACATCAGTATTATTGTTTAGCAATAAAAAGGACCAAAATAATCTCTTACGGTATTTCAAACCAATTTAGGTTTTACTTGATGAAAAATCAATCCCATCCAAAACCAGTTATTACTATTGACAAATAGATTTACTAAATTGAGACATATTTTTTATTGGGTCTCATAATAATTAAAAATCTAAATCAAAAATAGTCTTGCTTCAATAACTCACACACTTTTTCCTTTAAAAACAAAACGATATTGTGCTGTAACGCAAAATTATCAATACAACATAATTACTACGATTTTTCATTTTCGATATGTTTTTGTGTCAACTTGTCCAAAATCACTCGCTTGTGAACAATTCAATTCGATTTGATTTGATGGAAGAAAGCACAAAAACCGCGAGAAAAAACTCAATTAAGTAAAGCAATGGTTTGATACCTGAATGAACGTATTTTGAGGAAGAGTAAATCAAGTGTGACGATACATTGTGCGTTCGGTAAATTTTGGAAGCAGAATCGGGTTTAGTGAAGAAAGATAGCAAACAAATTATTGTTTGTATTGAAAGAGGATTGGGATGTTAAAAAGTCACTAGGATTTTAAATTTTAAAAATTAAATGAAGTCCACCTTCCATCATTGTTTCATTCATTCAATATATCTTCAATATTTTCCTATCGTATAAAATGCAGTGTGAAGTCTTATGAAGTACGCCGTTGCCAGCTGTCGCTGTGCTGAAATAAGCAAAAAAACAGGTCCGGTCTCAGGCAAACTTCAACACCGATTTAAATTTTATCTCAAAATTTGTATGTTTAATAATAAATAATAAACAATGAATTTCCGAATTACAAGTTTATAAGTTAACCAATAATAGACAAATTTTACGCAATAGATAAGTCAGATAACTCAGAACTGTCGCCTACATTTACTCTTTTAGTAAGTTCATCAAAGTTTTCTTGGAGATTATCAGCAACCCACATTTTCTTTTTTGTTTTTTCTCTGACATGTGCAATAGAATTACGCCAATTTTATTTAGTGACATGTTCAAATGCTTCATCTATCAATGAAAAAACATCCTGTGTTTTAAAATTAAAGTTGTTCATAGCAATATAGCTCTTTGCCTAATTCTATACAATCTCGATCGGCTTCAGATCGTAATGATACAGTGGTAAGCGTAAAACAGTTACCCCGTATTTTACTTACAACAATTTCTTTAATCTTATATTTGTCGTATTGCTCTCTGTATGCATTGTATGTATATCACTTCTGCTTTGGACATCGCCCAGAGCGGACGTGTGTACATCATTCTGATCGAAAGTAAGGTTAAATTTTGAAACAGTTCAATCCATGACAAGAGCCCTAGTGCTCCGGTAAAAGTTTAAGTGCCGACGAGAAAATATCGTGACGGATACACGTCAACGCAGGTGAGGGCCCCAAACCTGCGCTAATACGTGTATAAATTGTGATATCGCCGCGCAGGATAAACGAGAACATTGGACAAAACCAGGTGCGCAGTGTGTCGATTGAGAGTTTCGGAGTGCCAAATAGAATCTGTTAAACAGTGTGAAAGCCCTAGCGCTCCGGTACAATAATAACATCCGACACGCAGACGCGAAAAAATCGTGTAGTGCACACGTCAACGCAGGTGAGGGCCCCGAACCTGCGCGAACGCGTGCGAAAACGCGATTTCGCCGCGCAGGACGTAAAATATCGACAGGAGCAAAGTGCACAAATCAGTGAAACAAATTCGGAGTAGTGCTTCTATCCATAATAACAAAATTGCCACCAGTAACAATAAATCACAAGTGCCACCTAAACTCGAACTAATAAACCGGTTAGGGACTTCGCGAAACCCGGCATCCTCACTCGGGGTTCCATGTCGGGTAAGTTATAAGGCTGATTCTTGCGCGTCAAGAATCAGCCTTTTTTTCTGCAAAATTTCTTTTCTTCTAACTTTTTTAAAAAGAGAAAAAGGCCGAAGGACAAAGTAACACAGAAATAGACCAAGAAATGGATGATTTGGACAAATCAATTAAATTAGCGGAATACGAAATACAAAAAACCGGAGGAATCTCGCGAAAAGGTTGAGTAAACATAACCCCACCGTCCGGACGCAGACATTCTATTAATTCCGAATCACCAGAAAAATACGAGGGATTTGACCCATTACCGGTTCCAACAAGAAAAAGGACGGCTCAACAAACCAACGAAGCCTCCAAAAAGGGAGACCAGAAAGAGGTCCCATAAGAACAAGATAATAAAAAATTAGAAAAAGAGGAAGAAGAAAAAAATAGAAGGAGGATACAAGAGGATAACCGCCTGAAAGATGCGATTAAAAAATGGCAAGGGAAGAAGAGAAAAAGAGAATACTGGAGGAAAACCGCCTAAAAGAAGAGGCAGAAAAAAGGGCTAGGGAAAAAAAAGAAGACGAAATACTAGAAAATTCGGGCGTTGTGACAAGTGCGGGAACGAGTACGGGAGTGAGCGGCACTCAGGTAAGTGGAGAGCATGACGGACGGAACAGTGAGCCCAAACACTCAGAATCACAAAACATGATAACGACAACGACAACCAAAGACCTGAAAAAACAAGTAAAAGACGCAGTGACACGGACAACACCCGAGGGACGGGGAAAAATCGCGTTCTCTATGAAATAACAAAAAACGGTCATCGCAGCCATGGACGAAATTACAAACTTATACACGGACATACTGACTCTCCTGCTAGTGCAAGAGACGGAGATAAACAAACTACAAAAAGAAAACTTTATACTGAAACAAAACGACAAAAACAAACGAGACAACAATACGACAAACATAGACGACAAACTAAACCAAGTCCAATCAAAGATACTAAAAGCAATAAAGGACAACCCACAAACACTACAACCAGGTACCAAGACACCGATACACACGACCCTCTCAACGAATAACAGCGCTACCCCCCATATCCCAACGACAACAAATGACACCGAATTCCCGGCACTCAGACAAAAAACATACGCCCAGCTGGCAAAAAAACCGAGAAATACAGAAAATAAAGACAAAAAACCATGGACAACACCAGAAACATACAAAAAATTCGACACTATAATAAAAAAAAGGAGGGACAACCGGGAGACACCCTGACGGAATTAAAAAAGGTTATTAAAGCTAAAAACATAGAGGGAACACAAATTAGACACACACGGACAGCAATAGTACTGACTTCACAAACCAAGGACAAACAGGACGAAATTTTTAGACGTACACAAACCTCCACAAAACTGAACATTAAAGACAGAACCAGACATAACGAGCCGACAATCATATTGACAGGTATAAGAAAAGTACTCACACATGACGAAATCACGGACGAACTAAAACTCGATAACTACAACCTAGACAACCTTTTTGGAGATAGACTAAAATTATTGACGATAGTATCAACGAGACCATGCAGGAACCCTTACAAGGAGAACGTGTACATACGAGGACCACTTGACATAATTAAATACTTATTGAAATCAGAAAAAATCTACCTAGACTTCCAGACAATTTACGTAAACGAGGCAACTCAACTGGCACTCTGTTTCAGATACTGCCGCTACGGGCATGTAGCCAAACATTGTAAAGAAACGACGCCCACATGTTACAAATGCAGGGACGGGCACGACGGAAATACATGCGACAAGGACCTAGACAAATACAATTGTATAAACTGCGAACGATTACGACTGACACCACGTAGACATCAAGCCAGAGACACAAACTGCCCGATATACACAAGAAAACTGGACGAAGCAAGGGCACAAACACAATACAACTAACAAAAACACAAAACAAAACCCCCAAACAAACAACACACACTCTCACAAACAAACACAAAAACAGACAAACAAGACGAAACAACGAAAAGGGTTCCTGATAACAAATGAAATTTGTCCAATTCAATATGGGACGAGGTATACAAGCAGCCGACCAATTATTAAACAAAATGATACACGAAAACATAGACATAGGACTAATACAAGAACCCTCTCATACACTTAACGGACAACAAGACTTCGATATAATAAATAATGACAGTAAAGCCCCTATACTAATACACAAAAAATGGACGAACAAAACTATCACACACACAGACATGAGAGACACCAACACGACGACAATCACAATCGAAACAAACACAACAAAAACAAAAATCATAAACATATACGACGAACCTGGAGGTGACATTAACAATAGACTAAACAAACACAAACATAAAATTGAAAACACTACATCACAGATTATAATAGGGGGAGACATGAACGCAAAGAACGCCAGCTGTGGAGGCACAATAACGGACACACGCGGAGAAGACATCATGACTTGGGCAGTACAACACGACATGACAATAAACAATACACACGACAGTCCACCGACATTTAACTCCAACCGAGGCAAAAGCTGGGTACACCTCACTATTACAAGACACATAAACATACAAGACTGGGACCTATCAGACGAAGACACCTTAAGTGACCATCAATACGTTACATTTAACACAGACAAATTAAAATACCACCATACGAGAACAAACAAAACTAAATTTAACATATAAAATATAGACAAAAACACACTACAGAGAGAAATAGAAAAATTGGACTGGACAAACAACGAAGACGACATTTATGAAATAGCTAAACAAACGCAATCAAAAATACAACAAGCACTAAAGAACAGCATAAACGACAACACGACAACAAAAAACAAAAAAAACACAAAGATGGTGGACAACGGAACTAGACACACTAAGAAAGGACACAAACAAAGCACGCAAAAGATACCAGATGGAACAAAATGCACACCTACGACAGACCAAACACGACGACTACATAAGACAAAGACGAAACTACAAAACAAAAATTAAAAACTACAAAAGACAATCACGACAAATCCTAACGGACAACTACCCTAACGACCCATACAAAATAATCGGCATTAAGAAAAAACAGACAAATACCCTTACTACAATAGAGACAGAAAACGGAATATGGACAGATGACAAACACGAAACAATCAAATACATACACACCAAATATTTCCCAACAGACGAAATAGAACAAGACCCACAAGAACAACAAACACTCCGACAAAACATACACAACTACGATAACCACGACATACAACCTGAAATAACAATGACACACTAAAGGATATGAAACCAAATAAAGCGACAGCACAGGACGGAATAAACAAGGAAACTTTACAACTCAGGAGCATCAAAAAGTACAGTCTGGGGTTTTATAAACGATTGGATTTGGAAACAATATATTAACTATTGGGGAAGCACTTCAAAACAGGCACATCGAAAAGCTTTTATAGGCAGACCATGTCCCATAAGAACTGCAGAACTATTCTTTATGAATAGGAACCAGTTAAAAGTGATAACAGGGTTCTTGACTGGGCACGCTCCAGTAAAGGGACACTTGAACAAAATTGGCATGTACAATGGGGAACTCATGTGCCGACTATGTCACAAGAAACCAGAAACGGCCAAACACATGCTGTGCGTATGCGAAGCTCTAGATCGCAAAAGACAGGCACTTATTGGACAACCCCAGGTTGATTCAACAACGTATAGAACCCACTCACCCAAGGATCTGTACAAACTTGTACAAGGTACAAAGGTGACAGAGTGAGTCCTATGAACTAACATGGGGTAAAACACAATAAGCCAATAGGCTTCAGTGTTATTTGGAGACATAGTCAGACAAGCCTAGGAGAAAAAAAAAGTATGTGTGTGTATAATCCTTTTTTTTTCTGTGGCGGGAAAAATGTTTGACATTTTATCTCTCTTGTCAGGTAACAAAATGTCACTTTTTATAGAATTACTTTTTTTCTCCGATTCACCGGAAAAAAGTGTTTTCCCGGGAAAAGTTAGTACTAGAATAAGTAAAGGTATATATTTTAGAATATTTTTTCAATAATATATCGTGGTCTTTCCCGTCAGAGGAAAAATAGTGCAATATACATGGGAAAATATTAAATTTTAGTTCTCGGTTTTTTATCTCACAACACAACCACGAGCTAAAATCTAATTATTTTTTCCCTTGTATAATAAATAACTATTTATTGTACATAAAAAGGTAAGTACGTGTACTAAAATTTATTCTTTAAAAAATAATTTATTCTAAAGACTTTCTATTATTATTTTTAAATAACTTTTTACCTCTAATTACTCAGGGGAAATAAGTCATAAAAAAAGATCTTTTTAATTTGTAAGCTGTTTGGATTAAATAAAATGGACAATATACAAATACATTGGTAATATTCATGGATATTAACTGTATTCCTAAACAGGCTAAACTAGCATGGCAAATATCACCGGTTTAAAATAGAGCGACAAAATTTGGCACACAAGGTATTTGTCACTATAAAGTTAACAAAATCATAGTTTCTGAAACTCTATAGTGGTCTTTGGTCAAAAGAAGATAGTTGCAAAAACTATAAAGTTCCAAGAGGAACTATTTCGCTACTAAAATGCCTGGATACTTAAAGTTTTAAGCGATGATCAATGTTTTGACTTTGGAGAATACTTTGAAAAAATATAAATATTTTTTTTTGTGAATAAACTGGGTTATAAGCTCAACGAGAAGAAACCAGCCTTCGCATTTTTGATATTGCAATAATTGTTACACTCATTATCCACACATTTAATATTTTAGATGTTCTTTCATTTTCTTGTGCCGTTTAAACTTTTGTTCGATACGGTCCTGTTGTTAGGTAACCGAGACTTGTAATTGAATGTTGGGTTTTTGTAGATTCATTCATAAAATACTGCATCGAGACAAATTGATAAAAAGTCTAGTGAAGTCAAGTGTCTGATTATTTAACTTTTTGTGAATCTATTTCCATTAAAGAAAGATCGTACAAGTTTATCAATGATTCTTAAAATAATAAATTCAAGGTATTTGAAATATTTCCTTATGTAGGTGCTTTTTGCTTTCCAGGTGTATGGAATTGATTTTAATATGTAATTTTTAAACAGGTGCAACTTTTTATGGAAACAGAACAGCAGATAACTAAAGAATATTTATGATCTTTAATATTACTACATCTAAAATACAAAATTGGCATAGATTAAAAAAAACACAATTTAAGGAAGTACTTATTTTAGATTGTTACCCACATATTAATAACATCCATTTTATTGTCAACGGTATTTTATATAGTTTTAAATTTATAGCAAATTATTTTAAGTATTTAAAACGACTAAAACTATTTTTAACATCTAATTTTGCTAACTACATGCGCTCATAAACAAATAGATTTACGATTGCACACGCCCAGACATTTATTTTTGTTCAAATAGAATTTGTGATTCCAATTTGCTGATGCATCAACTCTTTAAATAATTAGTATAAAATAATAGGTAGGTACTTGCGCTAGGATAGTGTTTACAAACTGATTTTAATTAAAAATATTTCAAGATAAAAAAACGATATTGAGAAAAACAAAATTATACAAGGTTCTACAAAAAAATTGACATATATTAATATAGATAGAAAAGTTTTTCAATTTTTTAAAATTATTAGTTTTCTTTACAAACACAATAGTGATGCTACAAATAAATGCTATATTATGTTACGAGTTCCAAATAATAGTCATATTTAACTTGTAAAGATAACAAATAATGCACCATATTTTACTATTATGATTAAATTATTTACTACCTTCATGATAATAATAATAATATCTATTTATTCACATAAAGGTACTATATTTATAAATATATCTTTTATCATATTGATAGAATTTATTTTGTGTAAATAATCTTTATAAATTTCAGGTATGCCATTATAAATTTTTCGCGATAAGTAATTGTAACAACGTAAACTAATATTTTTTTGTAATAACTTACATTATCATTTTCTTGTTGTACATGAATGACTAACTTTTTCTAAAAGGTTTTTATTATTGTACATATAGTCCAGTAACTGAAGACCTGAAAATATGCAAAGCTGTCATTAAGTCGGTCGAGATTTCCTTTGTGGCTCAATTCTTAGGTCTTCACGGTTGCTTTCCAGGGCGAAAACTTTTACCAACACTGCTGGGTCGAAAAGAGCTCAAAGGCTCAAAGGCCCCTAAAGTCTGAAAAAATGGTTTCTTGCTAATATCTGCCAAAATATACCAATTAGACAATTTTGTTTAGATAAAAAATGAAGATCGTATCATTACCTATAAAAATGGTCCCTACCATTTTTTTCGCAAGACGAATATTTTTTGCAAAAACGGTCTTTGAAAAAGTCCGAATTTTTGCACTGAATAGAAATGTTAGTTTTTCACTGAATTTCCGCTCGAGGGAGTTGGAAATACATTGATTTTCATGTTTTGGACTTTGGGGACCAATTGTACATGGCACCAGCGGCATACCTCTGCTCACTAAATTATGGGGCCTACGAATGGAAATCCGGGCATGTTGAAAATACGAAATACATAGCAATTCTTATAATTTATCATACGTTAAACCATTCAATGTCATCAGAATCATACTCTTCATCGTCTTGCTCTTGCTCTATTCCTTCCCCTCCTCCACGCGTCCCTTCCCCTTGTTTTTCCAACACCTGTGTTGCTGTTTCGACAGCTATTTCATCCTCCTCCCCTTCAACCCCGTCTGGGTCTTGATCCATCTCTAATTCTTCCGGGAAAATACCTTCATTTTTGTTATAATTAAAACACTGTGTCGACTGACACGAACCACAGACAGGCGAGCATTTCAGTCCGGCTTTCAAACATGAACAATTCTTCTTGCACTGACAAAAAATCATCTTCAAGAGTTCCGGGGGGGCCGGATCCCTTTTACACTTAATTTGATTAATTTTTCCGGTAATTTACACTCACTTTGTAAAGCAAATCTTCTAGAAGTGCCGCTAAAAACTCTGTATCTAAAGGGATTTCTATTTTATGTTTGCTTTAACTTAAGAGAAAGAAGAATAACATTAGTAGAAATAATTATATGATAGATATAGCAACAAAAGACTTACTTAACCCCAAATCTTCGATATATATTCCACTTTAATTCATTTGTGTTAAATATAGAAAAGAAAAGTAATCATTGTTTATTATTGTACTACTCGAACCCAGAATCGTGAATTTTCTTTAACTATACGAAAGAAATATATAACAACCGACAATAACGACTCCAAAAACAACAGAGATTGTATACCAACATAAATAGATGATTAAGGTGAGCGCGTGGCGCGTGGGTACACGTGGTTAGGTTATGATGGAATATCATGGATCTTAGGCGGAGAGCATAAAAATGGGGGAGATAATTCTAACAAACAGTTAAGAACCACGCTCACATACGGGGATCAATTGATAGAAATGGAAAGGTGAGAATATCAGCTTCACTTCAATATGGGTATTAATTTTCAAAAAATAAAACAGCGGGAAACAAGAAGTATAAAAAAAAGTCCGGTTTTCACTGGTGTGATCAGTTTTCCCGATTTCTGTAAAATGGAACAACTTCATTAAAAAAAAAATACATTCGAAAAGTAGACACTCTAAGCTTTAAAATGGTGTGCATTGAATAACAATATAATGAAATATGAGTTTTTAATTACTGCTTGTTTCAAAGATTTCTAGAACTCCGAAATCGTATGAAAAATGCAAATAAACAAATCAATTTGTTTTAAAACGCCAGGAAGATACTGGAAAAAAAATTCTGAGGTCATTCGAGACATCTCAAGATCCCATTTAAAACAAAAATGGGATAAAAAACTATTAAAAGAAATAAAATATGAATGAATTACTATAAAGTGGTCCTAAATAGTGGGAAAACGCAACTTTGACCCCTTTTTTAATGTTCTTGACAGGAAATAACGGGCTTCAAGGCACATGGATCGATACCTATGGGTTTTCCCATTGTAATGAACTTTAAATCATCAAAAAATATAAATTTTTGACCGAGTTCTAAAACAATTTGTCCACCCGTTTACATGCTAATCAGCATTGCTATATAGATAAAGCAGGGGCTGAACGAGGGGACATTTAATTGCGATTATATCAAAACGTGTCGAATTCACAACAAAAATGATAGGAATCATTTTTGTAGATAATGATAAGATCTTTCTTTTTTATCTAAACAAAAATTCTCTAATTTGCATATTGTGGAAGATATTGGCGGGAAACCAGTTTTAGGGTCCATTTTGGGCTCTTTCCGACGCAGCAGAGTTGGTAAAAGTTTTTGACTGTAGAAGCGACCGCCAAGACCTAAGAATTAAGCCACAACGGAAATCTGGACCGACTAAATGACAGGTTGTGGTCCCTTCAGTTACTAGACTAATAATAATTTGATGCATAAACAACTGTCTCAGGTCCAGTATACCAGATTCGAAAAATAACACATTGGAAGGGGTGGGTGGCTCAGTGGTAGAGTCTCTGTCTGTGGATCTAAGGGTCCCAGGTTCGAATCCCACCGTTGGCCGGGCTTTTTTTATTTAATTTAATTATTTAAAATTAATTCTAATACCTTGGTAGGATTCCTTACTCGACCATTCATTGTTGGATTCTAATTAACAGTGCTGTTTCTAAAGTGGCGCTTGGAAACAGTAACAAAGCCTATACCGAACACAAGGCGAAATAACCCTGGTAGTTGAAGCCGATGACACACAAAGAAAAACATATTGGATGGGTAAGTGGGTATTTTATTAAACATTATTTTTAGAATGCGTTTTTGAATTATGTCAAGTTGTTTTAGATATCAAAATGCAGCACCGCCCCAACCCAGTATAGCATAACGAAGTCTTGATTCAACACTAAAGAATAGTACAGTATTTTTAAGTGTTTTTGTTCTAAACAGTTTTTTAAATATTTAAAACGGTATAAAAGTTGTCTTAGTAGTTTAGTTATATTTTCAATATGTATATCAAACCTTAAGTGTGAGTCCATAGTAACTCCTAAATATTTATAACTGCTATTAGATTTTAATGATTTTTTTCTGTATTCTTTTGAATAGTTAACGACTGATAGGTAGGGAGACATCTAGAATTATTTGAAAATGGCATAAAATAGGTTTTTTCATAATTTACAGTTAGTAATTTGTGTTTAAACCAATCAAAAACTTTAGATAAATATCTTTCTGCTTTGATTTTTAGACGGTCCCAATCACTGTCGGTATATAAAACGGCGCTGTCATCTGCAAAACTAAATAATTGCTCACTAGAATCTGATGTAAGAATATTATTAATATACAATGTAAACAAAATTGGTCCCAAAACAGTTCCTTGTGGTAAACCGTAGTTAACTATTTTTTTCTTTGATAAATATCTTGTCTATTTATAATACCATAATACAGGTTTATTTATTTCCAAACATTTTGTAATTTCATAAACAAGTTTTCCTATAGCATCATTTGTTGATAAACCTTCTCTAAATTCAAATTGTTTTTCAATCGTTACAAAATGTGGATAATTTATTTTTTAAAGCTTTTTCGAATATTTTAGTCAGTACAGTTATAACTGAGATTGGCCTGTA
>OV651819.1:75301525-75377876 GCA_927349885.1 Psylliodes chrysocephalus | reverse complement strand
AAAATCGAAAATCGAAAATCGAAAATCGAAAATCGAAAATCGAAAAATCGAAAATCGAAAAATCGAAAATCGAAAATCGAAAATCGAAAATCGAAAATCGAAAATCGAAAATCGAAAATCGAAAATCGAAAATCGAAAATCGAAAATCGAAAATCGAAAATCGAAAATCGAAAATCGAAAATCGAAAATCGAAAATCGAAAATCGAAAATCGAAAATCGAAAATCGAAAATCGAAAATCGAAAATCGAAAATCGAAAATCGAAAATCGAAAATCGAAAATCGAAAATCGAAAATCGAAAATCGAAAATCGAAAATCGAAAATCGAAAATCGAAAATCGAAAATCGAAAATCGAAAATCGAAAATCGAAAATCGAAAATCGAAATCGAAAATCGAAAATCGAAAATCGAAAATCGAAAATCGAAAATCGAAAATCGAAAATCGAAAATCGAAAATCGAAAATCGAAAATCGAAAATCGAAAATCGAAAATCGAAAATCGAAAATCGAAAATCGAAAATCGAAAATCGAAAATCGAAAATCGAAAATCGAAAATCGAAAATCGAAAATCGAAAATCGAAAATCGAAAATCGAAAATCGAAAATCGAAAATCGAAAATCGAAAATCGAAAATCGAAAATCGAAATCGAAAATCGAAAATCGAAAATCGAAAAATCGAAAATCGAAAATCGAAAATCGAAAATCGAAAATCGAAAAATCGAAAATCGAAAATTCGAAAATCGAAAATCGAAAATCGAAAATCGAAAATCGAAAATCGAAAATCGAAAATCGAAAATCGAAAATCGAAAATCGAAAATCGAAAATCGAAAATCGAAAATCGAAAAATCGAAAATCGAAAATCGAAAATCGAAAATCGAAAATCGAAAATCGAAAATCGAAAATCGAAAATCGAAAATCGAAAATCGAAATCGAAAATCGAAAATCGAAAATCGAAAATCGAAAATCGAAAATCGAAAATCGAAAATCGAAAATCGAAAATCGAAAATCGAAATCGAAAATCGAAAATCGAAAATCGAAAATCGAACAAATCGAAAATCGAAAATCGAAAATCGAAAATCGAAAATCGAAAATCGAAAATCGAAAATCGAAAATCGAAAATCGAAAATCGAAAATCGAAAATCGAAAATCGAAAATCGAAAATCGAAAATCGAAATCGAAAATCGAAAATCGAAAATCGAAAATCGAAAATCGAAAATCGAAAATCGAAAATCGAAAATCGAAAATCGAAAATCGAAATCGAAAATCGAAAATCGAAAATCGAAAATCGAAAATCGAAAATCGAAAATCGAAAATCGAAAATCGAAAATCGAAAATCGAAAATCGAAAATCGAAAATCGAAAATCGAAAATCGAAAATCGAAAATCGAAAATCGAAAATCCAAAATCGAAAATCGAAAATCGAAAATCGAAAATCGAAAATCGAAAATCGAAAATCGAAATCGAAAATCGAAAAATCGAAAATCGAAAATCGAAAATCGAAAATCGAAAAATCGAAAATCGAAAATCGAAAATCGAAAATCGAAAATCGAAAATCGAAAATCGAAAATCGAAAATCGAAAATCGAAAATCGAAAATCGAAAAATCGAAAATCGAAAATCGAAAATCGAAAATCGAAAATCGAAAATCGAAATCGAAAATCGAAAATCGAAAATCGAAAATCGAAAATCGAAAATCGAAAATCGAAAATCGAAAATCGAAAATCGAAAATCGAAAATCGAAAATCGAAAATCGAAAATCGAAAATCGAAAATCGAAAATCGAAAATCGAAAATCGAAAATCGAAAATCGAAAATCGAAAATCGAAAATCGAAAATCGAAAATCGAAAATCGAAAATCGAAAATCGAAAATCGAAAATCGAAAATCGAAAATCGAAAATCGAAATCGAAAATCGAAAATCGAAAAGCGAAATCGAAATCGAAAATCGAAAATCGAAAATCGAAAATCGAAAATCGAAAATCGAAAATCGAAAATCGAAAATCGAAAATCGAAAATCGAAAATCGAAAATCGAAAATCGAAAAATCGAAAATCGAAAATCGAAAATCGAAAAATCGAAAATCGAAAATCGAAAATCGAAAATCGAAAATCGAAAATCGAAAATCGAAAATCGAAAATCGAAAATCGAAAATCGAAAATCGAAAATCGAAAATCGAAAATCGAAAATCGAAAATCGAAAATCGAAAATCGAAAATCGAAAATCGAAAATCGAAAATCGAAAATCGAAAATCGAAAATCGAAAATCGAAAATCGAAAATCGAAAATCGAAAATCGAAAATCGAAAATCGAAAATCGAAAATCGAAAATCGAAAATCGAAAATCGAAAATCGAAAATCGAAAATCGAAATCGAAAATCGAAAATCGAAAATCGAAAATCGAAAATCGAAAATCGAAAATCGAAATCGAAAATCGAAAATCGAAAATCGAAAATCGAAAATCGAAAATCGAAAATCGAAAATCGAAAATCGAAAAATCGAAAATCGAAAATCGAAAATCGAAAATCGAAAATCGAAAATCGAAAATCGAAAATCGAAAATCGAAAATCGAAAATCGAAAATCGAAAATCGAAAAATCGAAAATCGAAATCGAAAATCGAAAATCGAAAATCGAAAATCGAAATCGAAAATCGAAAATCGAAAATCGAAAATCGAAAATCGAAAATCGAAAATCGAAAATCGAAAATCGAAAATCGAAAATCGAAAATCGAAAATCGAAAATCGAAAATCGAAAATCGAAAATCGAAAATCGAAAATCGAAAATCGAAATCGAAAATCGAAAATCGAAAATCGAAAATCGAAAATCGAAAATCGAAAATCGAAAATCGAAAATCGAAAATCGAAAATCGAAAATCGAAAATCGAAAATCGAAAATCGAAAATCGAAATCGAAAATCGAAAATCGAAAATCGAAAATCGAAAATCGAAAATCGAAAATCGAAAATCGAAAATCGAAAATCGAAAATCGAAAATCGAAAATCGAAAATCGAAAATCGAAAATCGAAAATCGAAAATCGAAAATCGAAAATCGAAAATCGAAAATCGAAAATCGAAAATCGAAAATCGAAAATCGAAAATCGAAAATCGAAAATCGAAAATCGAAAATCGAAAATCGAAAATCGAAAATCGAAAATCGAAATCGAAAATCGAAAATCGAAAATCGAAAATCGAAAATCGAAAATCGAAAATCGAAAATCGAAAATCGAAAATCGAAAACGAAAATCGAAAATCGAAAATCGAAAATCGAAAATCGAAATCGAAAATCGAAAATCGAAAATCGAAAATCGAAAATCGAAATCGAAAATCGAAAAATCGAAAATCGAAAATCGAAAATCGAAAATCGAAAATCGAAAATCGAAAATCGAAAATCGAAAATCGAAAATCGAAAATCGAAAATCGAAAATCGAAATCGAAAATCGAAAATCGAAAATCGAAAATCGAAAATCGAAAATCGAAAATCGAAAATCGAAAATCGAAAATCGAAAATCGAAAATCGAAAATCGAAAATCGAAAATCGAAAATCGAAAATCGAAAATCGAAAATCGAAAATCGAAAATCGAAAATCGAAAATCGAAATCGAAAATCGAAAATCGAAAATCGAAAATCGAAAATCGAAAATCGAAAATCGAAAATCGAAAATCGAAAATCGAAAATCGAAAATCGAAAATCGAAAATCGAAAATCGAAAATCGAAAATCGAAAATCGAAAATCGAAAATCGAAAATCGAAAATCGAAAATCGAAAATCGAAAATCGAAAATCGAAAATCGAAAATCGAAAATCGAAAATCGAAAATCGAAAATCGAAAATCGAAAATCGAAAATCGAAAATCGAAAATCGAAAATCGAAAATCGAAAATCGAAAATCGAAAATCGAAAATCGAAAATCGAAAATCGAAAATCGAAAATCGAAAATCGAAATCGAAAATCGAAAATCGAAAATCGAAAATCGAAAATCGAAAATCGAAAATCGAAAATCGAAAATCGAAAATCGAAAATCGAAAATCGAAAATCGAAAATCGAAAATCGAAAATCGAAAATCGAAAATCGAAAATCGAAAATCGAAAATCGAAAATCGAAAATCGAAAATCGAAAATCGAAAATCGAAAATCGAAAATCGAAAATCGAAAATCGAAAATCGAAAATCGAAAATCGAAAATCGAAAATCGAAAATCGAAAATCGAAAATCGAAAATCGAAAATCGAAAATCGAAAATCGAAAATCGAAAATCGAAAATCGAAAATCGAAAATCGAAAATCGAAAATCGAAAATCGAAAATCGAAAATCGAAAATCGAAAATCGAAAATCGAAAATCGAAAATCGAAAATCGAAAATCGAAAATCGAAAATCGAAAATCGAAAATCGAAAATCGAAAATCGAAAATCGAAAATCGAAAATCGAAAATCGAAAATCGAAAATCGAAAATCGAAAATCGAAAATCGAAAATCGAAAATCGAAAATCGAAAATCGAAAATCGAAAATCGAAAATCGAAAATCGAAAATCGAAAATCGAAAATCGAAAATCGAAAATCGAAAATCGAAAATCGAAAATCGAAAATCGAAAATCGAAAATCGAAAATCGAAAATCGAAAATCGAAAATCGAAAATCGAAAATCGAAAATCGAAAATCGAAAATCGAAAATCGAAAATCGAAAATCGAAAATCGAAAATCGAAAATCGAAAATCGAAAATCGAAAATCGAAAATCGAAAATCGAAAATCGAAAATCGAAAATCGAAAATCGAAAATCGAAAATCGAAAATCGAAAATCGAAAATCGAAAATCGAAAATCGAAAATCGAAATCGAAAATCGAAAATCGAAAATCGAAAATCGAAAATCGAAAATCGAAAATCGAAAATCGAAAATCGAAAATCGAAAATCGAAAATCGAAAATCGAAAATCGAAAATCGAAAATCGAAAATCGAAAATCGAAAATCGAAAATCGAAAATCGAAAATCGAAAATCGAAAATCGAAAATCGAAAATCGAAAATCGAAAATCGAAAATCGAAAATCGAAAATCGAAAATCGAAAATCGAAAATCGAAAATCGAAAATCGAAAATCGAAAATCGAAAATCGAAAATCGAAAATCGAAAATCGAAAATCGAAAATCGAAAATCGAAAATCGAAAATCGAAAATCGAAAATCGAAAATCGAAAATCGAAAATCGAAAATCGAAAATCGAAAATCGAAAATCGAAAATCGAAAATCGAAAATCGAAAATCGAAAATCGAAAATCGAAAATCGAAAATCGAAAATCGAAAATCGAAAATCGAAAATCGAAAATCGAAAATCGAAAATCGAAAATCGAAAATCGAAAATCGAAAATCGAAAATCGAAAATCGAAAATCGAAAATCGAAAATCGAAAATCGAAAATCGAAAATCGAAAATCGAAAATCGAAAATCGAAAATCGAAAATCGAAAATCGAAAATCGAAAATCGAAAATCGAAAATCGAAAATCGAAAATCGAAAATCGAAAATCGAAAATCGAAAATCGAAAATCGAAAATCGAAAATCGAAAATCGAAAATCGAAAATCGAAAATCGAAAATCGAAAATCGAAAATCGAAAATCGAAAATCGAAAATCGAAAATCGAAAATCGAAAATCGAAAATCGAAAATCGAAAATCGAAAATCGAAAATCGAAAATCGAAAATCGAAAATCGAAAATCGAAAATCGAAAATCGAAAATCGAAAATCGAAAATCGAAAATCGAAAATCGAAAATCGAAAATCGAAAATCGAAAATCGAAAATCGAAAATCGAAAATCGAAAATCGAAAATCGAAAATCGAAAATCGAAAATCGAAAATCGAAAATCGAAAATCGAAAATCGAAAATCGAAAATCGAAAATCGAAAATCGAAAATCGAAAATCGAAAATCGAAAATCGAAAATCGAAAATCGAAAATCGAAAATCGAAAATCGAAAATCGAAAATCGAAAATCGAAAATCGAAAATCGAAAATCGAAAATCGAAAATCGAAAATCGAAAATCGAAAATCGAAAATCGAAAATCGAAAATCGAAAATCGAAAATCGAAAATCGAAAATCGAAAATCGAAAATCGAAAATCGAAAATCGAAAATCGAAAATCGAAAATCGAAAATCGAAAATCGAAAATCGAAAATCGAAAATCGAAAATCGAAAATCGAAAATCGAAAATCGAAAATCGAAAATCGAAAATCGAAAATCGAAAATCGAAAATCGAAAATCGAAAATCGAAAATCGAAAATCGAAAATCGAAAATCGAAAATCGAAAATCGAAAATCGAAAATCGAAAATCGAAAATCGAAAATCGAAAATCGAAAATCGAAAATCGAAAATCGAAAATCGAAAATCGAAAATCGAAAATCGAAAATCGAAAATCGAAAATCGAAAATCGAAAATCGAAAATCGAAAATCGAAAATCGAAAATCGAAAATCGAAAATCGAAAATCGAAAATCGAAAATCGAAAATCGAAAATCGAAAATCGAAAATCGAAAATCGAAAATCGAAAATCGAAAATCGAAAATCGAAAATCGAAAATCGAAAATCGAAAATCGAAAATCGAAAATCGAAAATCGAAAATCGAAAATCGAAAATCGAAAATCGAAAATCGAAAATCGAAAATCGAAAATCGAAAATCGAAAATCGAAAATCGAAAATCGAAAATCGAAAATCGAAAATCGAAAATCGAAAATCGAAAATCGAAAATCGAAAATCGAAAATCGAAAATCGAAAATCGAAAATCGAAAATCGAAAATCGAAAATCGAAAATCGAAAATCGAAAATCGAAAATCGAAAATCGAAAATCGAAAATCGAAAATCGAAAATCGAAAATCGAAAATCGAAAATCGAAAATCGAAAATCGAAAATCGAAAATCGAAAATCGAAAATCGAAAATCGAAAATCGAAAATCGAAAATCGAAAATCGAAAATCGAAAATCGAAAATCGAAAATCGAAAATCGAAAATCGAAAATCGAAAATCGAAAATCGAAAATCGAAAATCGAAAATCGAAAATCGAAAATCGAAAATCGAAAATCGAAAATCGAAAATCGAAAATCGAAAATCGAAAATCGAAAATCGAAAATCGAAAATCGAAAATCGAAAATCGAAAATCGAAAATCGAAAATCGAAAATCGAAAATCGAAAATCGAAAATCGAAAATCGAAAATCGAAAATCGAAAATCGAAAATCGAAAATCGAAAATCGAAAATCGAAAATCGAAAATCGAAAATCGAAAATCGAAAATCGAAAATCGAAAATCGAAAATCGAAAATCGAAAATCGAAAATCGAAAATCGAAAATCGAAAATCGAAAATCGAAAATCGAAAATCGAAAATCGAAAATCGAAAATCGAAAATCGAAAATCGAAAATCGAAAATCGAAAATCGAAAATCGAAAATCGAAAATCGAAAATCGAAAATCGAAAATCGAAAATCGAAAATCGAAAATCGAAAATCGAAAATCGAAAATCGAAAATCGAAAATCGAAAATCGAAAATCGAAAATCGAAAATCGAAAATCGAAAATCGAAAATCGAAAATCGAAAATCGAAAATCGAAAATCGAAAATCGAAAATCGAAAATCGAAAATCGAAAATCGAAAATCGAAAATCGAAAATCGAAAATCGAAAATCGAAAATCGAAAATCGAAAATCGAAAATCGAAAATCGAAAATCGAAAATCGAAAATCGAAAATCGAAAATCGAAAATCGAAAATCGAAAATCGAAAATCGAAAATCGAAAATCGAAAATCGAAAATCGAAAATCGAAAATCGAAAATCGAAAATCGAAAATCGAAAATCGAAAATCGAAAATCGAAAATCGAAAATCGAAAATCGAAAATCGAAAATCGAAAATCGAAAATCGAAAATCGAAAATCGAAAATCGAAAATCGAAAATCGAAAATCGAAAATCGAAAATCGAAAATCGAAAATCGAAAATCGAAAATCGAAAATCGAAAATCGAAAATCGAAAATCGAAAATCGAAAATCGAAAATCGAAAATCGAAAATCGAAAATCGAAAATCGAAAATCGAAAATCGAAAATCGAAAATCGAAAATCGAAAATCGAAAATCGAAAATCGAAAATCGAAAATCGAAAATCGAAAATCGAAAATCGAAAATCGAAAATCGAAAATCGAAAATCGAAAATCGAAAATCGAAAATCGAAAATCGAAAATCGAAAATCGAAAATCGAAAATCGAAAATCGAAAATCGAAAATCGAAAATCGAAAATCGAAAATCGAAAATCGAAAATCGAAAATCGAAAATCGAAAATCGAAAATCGAAAATCGAAAATCGAAAATCGAAAATCGAAAATCGAAAATCGAAAATCGAAAATCGAAAATCGAAAATCGAAAATCGAAAATCGAAAATCGAAAATCGAAAATCGAAAATCGAAAATCGAAAATCGAAAATCGAAAATCGAAAATCGAAAATCGAAAATCGAAAATCGAAAATCGAAAATCGAAAATCGAAAATCGAAAATCGAAAATCGAAAATCGAAAATCGAAAATCGAAAATCGAAAATCGAAAATCGAAAATCGAAAATCGAAAATCGAAAATCGAAAATCGAAAATCGAAAATCGAAAATCGAAAATCGAAAATCGAAAATCGAAAATCGAAAATCGAAAATCGAAAATCGAAAATCGAAAATCGAAAATCGAAAATCGAAAATCGAAAATCGAAAATCGAAAATCGAAAATCGAAAATCGAAAATCGAAAATCGAAAATCGAAAATCGAAAATCGAAAATCGAAAATCGAAAATCGAAAATCGAAAATCGAAAATCGAAAATCGAAAATCGAAAATCGAAAATCGAAAATCGAAAATCGAAAATCGAAAATCGAAAATCGAAAATCGAAAATCGAAAATCGAAAATCGAAAATCGAAAATCGAAAATCGAAAATCGAAAATCGAAAATCGAAAATCGAAAATCGAAAATCGAAAATCGAAAATCGAAAATCGAAAATCGAAAATCGAAAATCGAAAATCGAAAATCGAAAATCGAAAATCGAAAATCGAAAATCGAAAATCGAAAATCGAAAATCGAAAATCGAAAATCGAAAATCGAAAATCGAAAATCGAAAATCGAAAATCGAAAATCGAAAATCGAAAATCGAAAATCGAAAATCGAAAATCGAAAATCGAAAATCGAAAATCGAAAATCGAAAATCGAAAATCGAAAATCGAAAATCGAAAATCGAAAATCGAAAATCGAAAATCGAAAATCGAAAATCGAAAATCGAAAATCGAAAATCGAAAATCGAAAATCGAAAATCGAAAATCGAAAATCGAAAATCGAAAATCGAAAATCGAAAATCGAAAATCGAAAATCGAAAATCGAAAATCGAAAATCGAAAATCGAAAATCGAAAATCGAAAATCGAAAATCGAAAATCGAAAATCGAAAATCGAAAATCGAAAATCGAAAATCGAAAATCGAAAATCGAAAATCGAAAATCGAAAATCGAAAATCGAAAATCGAAAATCGAAAATCGAAAATCGAAAATCGAAAATCGAAAATCGAAAATCGAAAATCGAAAATCGAAAATCGAAAATCGAAAATCGAAAATCGAAAATCGAAAATCGAAAATCGAAAATCGAAAATCGAAAATCGAAAATCGAAAATCGAAAATCGAAAATCGAAAATCGAAAATCGAAAATCGAAAATCGAAAATCGAAAATCGAAAATCGAAAATCGAAAATCGAAAATCGAAAATCGAAAATCGAAAATCGAAAATCGAAAATCGAAAATCGAAAATCGAAAATCGAAAATCGAAAATCGAAAATCGAAAATCGAAAATCGAAAATCGAAAATCGAAAATCGAAAATCGAAAATCGAAAATCGAAAATCGAAAATCGAAAATCGAAAATCGAAAATCGAAAATCGAAAATCGAAAATCGAAAATCGAAAATCGAAAATCGAAAATCGAAAATCGAAAATCGAAAATCGAAAATCGAAAATCGAAAATCGAAAATCGAAAATCGAAAATCGAAAATCGAAAATCGAAAATCGAAAATCGAAAATCGAAAATCGAAAATCGAAAATCGAAAATCGAAAATCGAAAATCGAAAATCGAAAATCGAAAATCGAAAATCGAAAATCGAAAATCGAAAATCGAAAATCGAAAATCGAAAATCGAAAATCGAAAATCGAAAATCGAAAATCGAAAATCGAAAATCGAAAATCGAAAATCGAAAATCGAAAATCGAAAATCGAAAATCGAAAATCGAAAATCGAAAATCGAAAATCGAAAATCGAAAATCGAAAATCGAAAATCGAAAATCGAAAATCGAAAATCGAAAATCGAAAATCGAAAATCGAAAATCGAAAATCGAAAATCGAAAATCGAAAATCGAAAATCGAAAATCGAAAATCGAAAATCGAAAATCGAAAATCGAAAATCGAAAATCGAAAATCGAAAATCGAAAATCGAAAATCGAAAATCGAAAATCGAAAATCGAAAATCGAAAATCGAAAATCGAAAATCGAAAATCGAAAATCGAAAATCGAAAATCGAAAATCGAAAATCGAAAATCGAAAATCGAAAATCGAAAATCGAAAATCGAAAATCGAAAATCGAAAATCGAAAATCGAAAATCGAAAATCGAAAATCGAAAATCGAAAATCGAAAATCGAAAATCGAAAATCGAAAATCGAAAATCGAAAATCGAAAATCGAAAATCGAAAATCGAAAATCGAAAATCGAAAATCGAAAATCGAAAATCGAAAATCGAAAATCGAAAATCGAAAATCGAAAATCGAAAATCGAAAATCGAAAATCGAAAATCGAAAATCGAAAATCGAAAATCGAAAATCGAAAATCGAAAATCGAAAATCGAAAATCGAAAATCGAAAATCGAAAATCGAAAATCGAAAATCGAAAATCGAAAATCGAAAATCGAAAATCGAAAATCGAAAATCGAAAATCGAAAATCGAAAATCGAAAATCGAAAATCGAAAATCGAAAATCGAAAATCGAAAATCGAAAATCGAAAATCGAAAATCGAAAATCGAAAATCGAAAATCGAAAATCGAAAATCGAAAATCGAAAATCGAAAATCGAAAATCGAAAATCGAAAATCGAAAATCGAAAATCGAAAATCGAAAATCGAAAATCGAAAATCGAAAATCGAAAATCGAAAATCGAAAATCGAAAATCGAAAATCGAAAATCGAAAATCGAAAATCGAAAATCGAAAATCGAAAATCGAAAATCGAAAATCGAAAATCGAAAATCGAAAATCGAAAATCGAAAATCGAAAATCGAAAATCGAAAATCGAAAATCGAAAATCGAAAATCGAAAATCGAAAATCGAAAATCGAAAATCGAAAATCGAAAATCGAAAATCGAAAATCGAAAATCGAAAATCGAAAATCGAAAATCGAAAATCGAAAATCGAAAATCGAAAATCGAAAATCGAAAATCGAAAATCGAAAATCGAAAATCGAAAATCGAAAATCGAAAATCGAAAATCGAAAATCGAAAATCGAAAATCGAAAATCGAAAATCGAAAATCGAAAATCGAAAATCGAAAATCGAAAATCGAAAATCGAAAATCGAAAATCGAAAATCGAAAATCGAAAATCGAAAATCGAAAATCGAAAATCGAAAATCGAAAATCGAAAATCGAAAATCGAAAATCGAAAATCGAAAATCGAAAATCGAAAATCGAAAATCGAAAATCGAAAATCGAAAATCGAAAATCGAAAATCGAAAATCGAAAATCGAAAATCGAAAATCGAAAATCGAAAATCGAAAATCGAAAATCGAAAATCGAAAATCGAAAATCGAAAATCGAAAATCGAAAATCGAAAATCGAAAATCGAAAATCGAAAATCGAAAATCGAAAATCGAAAATCGAAAATCGAAAATCGAAAATCGAAAATCGAAAATCGAAAATCGAAAATCGAAAATCGAAAATCGAAAATCGAAAATCGAAAATCGAAAATCGAAAATCGAAAATCGAAAATCGAAAATCGAAAATCGAAAATCGAAAATCGAAAATCGAAAATCGAAAATCGAAAATCGAAAATCGAAAATCGAAAATCGAAAATCGAAAATCGAAAATCGAAAATCGAAAATCGAAAATCGAAAATCGAAAATCGAAAATCGAAAATCGAAAATCGAAAATCGAAAATCGAAAATCGAAAATCGAAAATCGAAAATCGAAAATCGAAAATCGAAAATCGAAAATCGAAAATCGAAAATCGAAAATCGAAAATCGAAAATCGAAAATCGAAAATCGAAAATCGAAAATCGAAAATCGAAAATCGAAAATCGAAAATCGAAAATCGAAAATCGAAAATCGAAAATCGAAAATCGAAAATCGAAAATCGAAAATCGAAAATCGAAAATCGAAAATCGAAAATCGAAAATCGAAAATCGAAAATCGAAAATCGAAAATCGAAAATCGAAAATCGAAAATCGAAAATCGAAAATCGAAAATCGAAAATCGAAAATCGAAAATCGAAAATCGAAAATCGAAAATCGAAAATCGAAAATCGAAAATCGAAAATCGAAAATCGAAAATCGAAAATCGAAAATCGAAAATCGAAAATCGAAAATCGAAAATCGAAAATCGAAAATCGAAAATCGAAAATCGAAAATCGAAAATCGAAAATCGAAAATCGAAAATCGAAAATCGAAAATCGAAAATCGAAAATCGAAAATCGAAAATCGAAAATCGAAAATCGAAAATCGAAAATCGAAAATCGAAAATCGAAAATCGAAAATCGAAAATCGAAAATCGAAAATCGAAAATCGAAAATCGAAAATCGAAAATCGAAAATCGAAAATCGAAAATCGAAAATCGAAAATCGAAAATCGAAAATCGAAAATCGAAAATCGAAAATCGAAAATCGAAAATCGAAAATCGAAAATCGAAAATCGAAAATCGAAAATCGAAAATCGAAAATCGAAAATCGAAAATCGAAAATCGAAAATCGAAAATCGAAAATCGAAAATCGAAAATCGAAAATCGAAAATCGAAAATCGAAAATCGAAAATCGAAAATCGAAAATCGAAAATCGAAAATCGAAAATCGAAAATCGAAAATCGAAAATCGAAAATCGAAAATCGAAAATCGAAAATCGAAAATCGAAAATCGAAAATCGAAAATCGAAAATCGAAAATCGAAAATCGAAAATCGAAAATCGAAAATCGAAAATCGAAAATCGAAAATCGAAAATCGAAAATCGAAAATCGAAAATCGAAAATCGAAAATCGAAAATCGAAAATCGAAAATCGAAAATCGAAAATCGAAAATCGAAAATCGAAAATCGAAAATCGAAAATCGAAAATCGAAAATCGAAAATCGAAAATCGAAAATCGAAAATCGAAAATCGAAAATCGAAAATCGAAAATCGAAAATCGAAAATCGAAAATCGAAAATCGAAAATCGAAAATCGAAAATCGAAAATCGAAAATCGAAAATCGAAAATCGAAAATCGAAAATCGAAAATCGAAAATCGAAAATCGAAAATCGAAAATCGAAAATCGAAAATCGAAAATCGAAAATCGAAAATCGAAAATCGAAAATCGAAAATCGAAAATCGAAAATCGAAAATCGAAAATCGAAAATCGAAAATCGAAAATCGAAAATCGAAAATCGAAAATCGAAAATCGAAAATCGAAAATCGAAAATCGAAAATCGAAAATCGAAAATCGAAAATCGAAAATCGAAAATCGAAAATCGAAAATCGAAAATCGAAAATCGAAAATCGAAAATCGAAAATCGAAAATCGAAAATCGAAAATCGAAAATCGAAAATCGAAAATCGAAAATCGAAAATCGAAAATCGAAAATCGAAAATCGAAAATCGAAAATCGAAAATCGAAAATCGAAAATCGAAAATCGAAAATCGAAAATCGAAAATCGAAAATCGAAAATCGAAAATCGAAAATCGAAAATCGAAAATCGAAAATCGAAAATCGAAAATCGAAAATCGAAAATCGAAAATCGAAAATCGAAAATCGAAAATCGAAAATCGAAAATCGAAAATCGAAAATCGAAAATCGAAAATCGAAAATCGAAAATCGAAAATCGAAAATCGAAAATCGAAAATCGAAAATCGAAAATCGAAAATCGAAAATCGAAAATCGAAAATCGAAAATCGAAAATCGAAAATCGAAAATCGAAAATCGAAAATCGAAAATCGAAAATCGAAAATCGAAAATCGAAAATCGAAAATCGAAAATCGAAAATCGAAAATCGAAAATCGAAAATCGAAAATCGAAAATCGAAAATCGAAAATCGAAAATCGAAAATCGAAAATCGAAAATCGAAAATCGAAAATCGAAAATCGAAAATCGAAAATCGAAAATCGAAAATCGAAAATCGAAAATCGAAAATCGAAAATCGAAAATCGAAAATCGAAAATCGAAAATCGAAAATCGAAAATCGAAAATCGAAAATCGAAAATCGAAAATCGAAAATCGAAAATCGAAAATCGAAAATCGAAAATCGAAAATCGAAAATCGAAAATCGAAAATCGAAAATCGAAAATCGAAAATCGAAAATCGAAAATCGAAAATCGAAAATCGAAAATCGAAAATCGAAAATCGAAAATCGAAAATCGAAAATCGAAAATCGAAAATCGAAAATCGAAAATCGAAAATCGAAAATCGAAAATCGAAAATCGAAAATCGAAAATCGAAAATCGAAAATCGAAAATCGAAAATCGAAAATCGAAAATCGAAAATCGAAAATCGAAAATCGAAAATCGAAAATCGAAAATCGAAAATCGAAAATCGAAAATCGAAAATCGAAAATCGAAAATCGAAAATCGAAAATCGAAAATCGAAAATCGAAAATCGAAAATCGAAAATCGAAAATCGAAAATCGAAAATCGAAAATCGAAAATCGAAAATCGAAAATCGAAAATCGAAAATCGAAAATCGAAAATCGAAAATCGAAAATCGAAAATCGAAAATCGAAAATCGAAAATCGAAAATCGAAAATCGAAAATCGAAAATCGAAAATCGAAAATGGAAAATCGAAAATCGAAAATCGAAAATCGAAAATCGAAAATCGAAAATCGAAAATCGAAAATCGAAAATCGAAAATCGAAAATCGAAAATCGAAAATCGAAAAATTGAAAAGTGGAAAAAACAACAGTTAGTTCTATGTTTAATAAAAACTTTCCGTTCTACACTTAACTTTTATTTCATAAAGAAACCATAATGGTCGTGGACAAAGTATAGTATTAGACTAGCAATTTATGGCCATTATTCACTCGGGTGATTTGCGTTCCTCGCGTACGGTTAGGGACGCAAACGTCACCCTGCGTGAATAATGGCTACCATAAATTGCTCGTTTAATAATATACTATTATAATTGTACATATAGTCCAGAAACTGAAGACCTGAAAATATGCAAAGCTGTCATTAAGTCGGTCCAGATTTCCTTTGTGGCCTAATTATTAGGTCTTTACGGTTGCTTTCAAGGGCGAAAACTTTTACCAACACTGCTGGGTCGAAAAGGGCTCAAAGGCTCAAAGGCCCCTAAAGTCCGAAAAATTGGTTTCCCGCTAATATCTGCCAAAATATACAAATTAGACAATTTTGTTTAGATAAAAAATCTGATGTGTCCAACACATGACTTTCCTATCTAGTTATTATAGGCATTTTCCGGTTATTTTGTACAACCTATTGCAGCATCTCTATAAATGTTTAGAGGATAAACAAAATATATACATTTTACACATACATTTACCTCGAAACATTTTTCTATAGATATTCATTGAAAATTAAAATACTAAAAAATTTAAATTTAGCACTTTTCCTACAATTTTTCCATTACGGTCCATTTTAAAAAAATCATGTATGAACAAATATTATAGAGATCGATATCGCAAACAACTTTTATTTCAACAATTTTCATAAAAATCAGAATTTTGCACATTTTGTCAAATTTTTCGAATACGGACCATTTCAGGAAATTTTTACATAAAACAAAAATTATAGATAATAATATTAGAAGTAACTTTTATTTGAACAATTTTTTTCTCCAAACATAAATAACAGATATATTCCATAAAATATAAAAACGGCCTCCCATAAAGTACCCCCCCAGATGTTCCGACTTTGTCCAAAATCTAATCATTTTACGTCAGGCCAAAATAAAACTTAAATTTAAAATTTAATGCTTTTTTCTTTATCCGTTTTTGAGTTTTCTTCAAATTTCGAAATTTACACATTTTCTCAAATATCTCGAATACGGTCCATTTTAGAGAACTTATCTATAGAATAAAAATTATAGAGAATTATATTACAAACAACTTTTGTTTGAACAATTTTTATAAAAAAAAATATTTTTTTACATTTTGTCAAATTTCGCGAATACGGACCATTTTAGGAAAATTTTGTATATAACAAAAATTATAGATAATAAAATAAGAAGTAACTTTTATAAAAAAAATTTTCTTCCCCAAACGTAAATAACAGATATATTCGATAAAATATAAAAATGACTACTTATAAAGTACCCCCCCAAATGTTCCGACTCTGCCCAAAATCTAATCAGCTCATAAGACGCTGGAACAAAGCTTAAGTTTGAAATTTGGTGTTTTTCCGTGTATCGGTTCATGAGTTATGCGTTATACAGACACACACACACACACACACACACACACACACACACACACACACACACACACACACACACACACACACACACACACACACACACACACACACACACACACACACACACACACACACACACACACACACACACACACACACACACACACACACACACACACACACACACACACACACACACACACACACACACACACACACACACACACACACACACACACACACACACACACACACACACACACACACACACACACACACACACACACACACACACACACACACACACACACACACACACACACACACACACACACACACACACACACACACACACACACACACACACACACACACACACACACACACACACACACACACACACACACACACACACACACACACACACACACACACACACACACACACACACACACACACACACACACACACACACACACACACACACACACACACACACACACACACACACACACACACACACACACACACACACACACACACACACACACACACACACACACACACACACACACACACACACACACACAGACATCATCGCGAAAATAGTCAAAACGGATTCAGGGGACCTCAAAACGTAAAAATCCGTCGAAAACTCGAGGTCGAAAAAATCATGATTCCTATACTTTCCTTATATCTGTATACAGATAGGAAAGTAAAAATTAAGATCGTATCATTACCTATAAAAATGGTCCCTACCATTTTTTTCGCAAGACGAATATTTTTTGCAAAAACGGTCTTTGAAAAAGCCCGAATTTTTGAACTGAATAGAAATGTTAGTTTCTCACTGAATTTCTGCTCGAGGGAGTTGGAAATACATTGATTTTCATGTTTTGGACTTTGGAGATCAATTGTACATGGCGCCAGCGGCATACCTCTGTTCACTAAATTATGGGGCCTATGAATGGAAATCCGGGCATGTTGAAAATACGAAATACATAGCAATTCTTATAATTTATCATACGTTAAACCATTTAATGTCATCAGAATCATACTCTTCATCGTCTTGCTCTTGCTCTATTCCTTCCCCTCCTCCACGCGTCCCTTCCCCTTGTTTTTCCAACACCTGTGTTGCTGTTTCGACAGCTATTTCATCCTCCTCCCCTTCAACCCCTTATGGGTCTTGATCCATCTCTAAATCTTCCAGGAAAATACCTTAATTTTTGTTATAATTAAAACATTGTGTCGACTGACACGAACCACAGACAGGCGAGCATTTCAGTTCGGCTTTCAAACATGAACAATTCTTCTCGCAGCCTGTCTTGCACTGACAAAAAATCATCTTCAAGAGTTCCGGGGGGGGGGCCGGATCCCTTTTACACTTAATTTCATTAATTTTTCCGGTAATTTACACTCACTTTGTAAAGCAAACCTTCTAGAAGTGCCGCTAAAAGCTTTGTATCTAAAGGGCTCTCTATTTTATGTTTGTTTTAACCTAAAAAAAAAGAATAACATAAGTAGAAATAATTATTTGATAGATATAGCAACAAAAGACTTACCTCAACTCCAAATCTTCGATATGTGGAATCACTTTAACTCATTTGTGTTAAATATAGAAAAGAAAAGTAATCATTGTTTATTATTGTACTACTCGAACCCAGTATTGTGAATTTTCTTTAAATATACGAAAGAAATATATAACAACCGACAATAACGACTCAAAAAACAACAGAGATTGTATACCAACAAAAGCAGATGATTAAGGTGAGCGAGTGGCGCGTGGGTACACGTGGTTAGGTTATGATGGAATATCATGGATCTCAGGCGAAGAGCGTAAAAATGGGGGAGATAATTCTAACAAACAGTTAAGAACCACGCTCACATACGGGAATCAATTGATAGAAATGGAAAGTATTAAAAAAAAGTCCGGTTTTCCCTGGTGTGATCAATTTTTCCGATTTCTGTAAAATGGAGCAATTTTATTAAAAAAAAAATACATTCGAAAAGTAGACACTCTAAGCTTTAAAATGGTGTGCATTGAATAACAATATAATGAAATATGAGTTTTTAATTACTGCTTGTTTCAAAGATTTCTAGAACTCCGAAAACTTATGAAAAATGCAAATAAACAAATCAATTTTTTTAAAACGCCAGGAAGATACTGGAAAAAAAATTCTGAGGTCATTCGAGACATCTCAAGATCCCATTTAAAACAAAAATGGGATAAAAAACTATTAAAAGAAAAAAAATATCAATGAATTACTATAAAGTGGTCCTAAATAGTGGGAAAACGCAACTTTGACCCCTTTTTCAATGTTCTTGACAGGAAATAACGGGCTTCAAGTAGTGATGGGTAGCTGGGAAATTTCCCCGGGGAATTTTCATTGGGAACGGGAAAATTCCCGGGAATTTCCCCAAACACTAATTCCCGGGAAAAAAACGGGAATTTTTCTATTCAGTGAAATTCAAGAGAGCTTAGCGAAAAACATACCGCTCTCAGTGTTACAGAAAAATGAGGAAAAAAATTTTATGGATAAATATTTGGAAAGAGAAGCTTATGCGCTTACATCTATCCATAAAGGATCTTGTCTATTAGATCCAAAGGCGCAAGGTTGCTACTTAATTGCTAAAGAACAACTCGATGCCATTAAACACTTAGTTAGCTTCGCAAGAAGTTCACATTTCTCTGATGATGCCATTTCTCCAATGAGCTTGTTGAAATTTCCAATTATAGAGCACATGAAGGTATGTAGGCGAAAGATTTTATTTGGACTGCTTCACAGAATGTAACAACACCTGTCGTTTGGTGGAAGGGAATTATTGGACAGAACAATCAGCTTTTAAAAGCGGCAGTAAAAATTATTTCTGTTCCTGCTACTTCAGCTTCGACTGAGCGAACTTTTTCCACATTTTCTGCAGTTCAATAAAAGAAATGGAACAAGCTAACAACTCTGCGTGCAATAAAATTAACGTACATTGCCCATTACTGGCGAACGCGTAACAAAGACAGCTGTACAGGATGTACCACGTTTTGTCAAGTGTCCGTCTATTTCCAGTTTGACTCAAGTAACTGGAAATGTTCAGCATTCCAACATGATAGTGCCGGAAGCAGAGATACCTAGACCTTCAGGCCTTTCAAAATCACCAGTACATTTTGAGCTAGAGACAGAGACGGAGACATAAACTTCTTCGGAGGAATCTGATTTTGATGAGGAAGACGTGGCCGATGAGGTTAATAGCTCAGAAACTGAAGTTTAATTTTGTTTTTACATACTTTGAAGGGGTAAGTGGATGAAGGGGTTATTTTATAAGAAATATTTTTTGAGCAATTAACTTTATAATTAGATTCATTGGCATTTTTAGTGAAAAATGTCTTTAATATGCGTTTTTTTGTTAGTAAGTGTGTTTATCAACTAATTAGACGTACAAGACCAGACCAAGATAAGGCACATATAAACTTAATTAATTCTTAATCAACATACAAATAGGATTAAAAATGTTACATAATCCCTTCATCTACTTATCCCTTCTTTTCATAATACTCAACAGTTTTATATTCTACTAGGCAGATATTTTATTTGTTTTTTAAATTTGTTACCAAAGAAAACTTTTTTTTTAACAGAAAAGGATATTTAGATTTAATTTTTTATTTGAGTTGTTATAGTAAGAAGATATATTTTTTAATTTGTTGCCAAAGAAAATGAGTTGTTTTCAAAAAAAAATTGATATTTTAATTTAATTTTTATCTTGATTGCGTCTTGCGTAATGAGTAGATGGAATAGAATATAAGCTGAAATTCACAAAAATGTATCGGGAATTCTTGGGGAAATTCCCGGAGAAATTCCCAGGAAAATTTCCCGGGAATTTCCCGAACACTTGGTTCCCGAAAATTTACCCATCACTAGCTTCAAGGTACATGGATCGATACCTATGGGTTTTCCCATTGTAATGAACTTTAAATCATCAAAAAATATAAATTTTTGACCGAGTTCTAAAACAATTTGTCCACCCGTTTACATGCTAATCAGCATTGCTATAGAGATAAAGCAGGGGCTGAACGAGGGGACATTTAATTGCGATTATCTCGAAACCTGTCGAATTCACAACAAAACCGATAGGGATCATTTTTGTAGATAATGATAAGATCTTTCTTTTTTATCTAAACAAAAATTCTCTAATTTGCATATTGTGGAAGATATTGGCGGAAAACCAGTTTTAGGGTCCATTTTGGGCTCTTTCCGACGCAGCAGAGTTGGTAAAAGTTTTTGACTGTAGAAGCGACCACCGAGACTAAATGACAGGTTGTGGTCCCTTCAGTTACTAGACTAATAATAATTTGACGCATAAACAACTGTCTCAGGTCCAGTATACCAGATTCGAAAAATAACATATTGGGAGGGGTGGGTGGCTCAGTGGTAGAGTCTCTGTCTGTGGATCTAAGGGTCCCAGGTTCGAATCCCACCGTTGGCCGGCCTTTTTTATTTAATTTAATTATTTAAAATTATTTCTAATACCTTGGTAGGATTCCTTACTCGACCATTCATTGTTGGATTCTAATTAACAGTGCTGTTTCTAAAGTGGCGCTTGGAAACAGTAACAAAGCCTATACCGAACACAAGGCGAAATAACCCTGGTAGTTGAAGCCGATGACACACAAAGAAAAACATATTGGATGGGTAAGTGGGTATTTTATTAAACATTATTTTTAGAATGCGTTTTTGAATTATGTCAAGTTGTTTTAGATATCAAAATGCAGCACCGCCCCAACCCAGTATAGCATAACGAAGTCTTGATTCAACACTAAAGAATAGTACAGTATTTTTAAGTGTTTTTGTTCTAAACAGTTTTTTAAATATTTAAAACGGTATAAAAGTTGTCTTAGTAGTTTAGTTATATTTTCAATATGTATATCAAACCTTAAGTGTGAGTCCATAGTAACTCCTAAATATTTATAATTGCTATTAGATTTTAATGATTTTTTTCTGTATTCTTTTGAATAGTTAACGACTGATAGGTAGGGAGACATCTAGAATTATTTGAAAATGGCATAAAATAGGTTTTTTCATAATTTACAGTTAGTAATTTGTGTTTAAACCAATCAAAAACTTTAGATAAATATCTTTCTGCTTTGATTTTTAGACGGTCCCAATCACTGTCGGTATATAAAACGGCGCTGTCATCTGCAAAACTAAATAATTGCTCACTAGAATCTGATGTAAGAATATTATTAATATACAATGTAAACAAAATTGGTCCCAAAACAGTTCCTTGTGGTAAACCGTAGTTAACTATTTTTTTCTTTGATAAATATCTTGTCTATTTATAATACCATAATACAGGTTTATTTATTTCCAAACATTTTGTAATTTCATAAACAAGTTTTCCTATAGCATCATTTGTTGATAAACCTTCTCTGAATTCAAATTGTTTTTCAATCGTTAAAAAATGTGGATACTCTATTTTTTAAAGCTTTTTCGAATATTTTAGTCAGTACAGTTATAACTGAGATTGGCCTGTAATTATTTATATTTTTTACTTTACCTTTTTTATGTATAGGGGTTAAACTGCGATTTTAAATTCATCTGGAACTTTACTGGAAATAAATGTTCTATTTATGATATGAAAAATTGGTTGTACTATTAAATCAGCAGCTTCTTTGAAAATTTCTGTTTTTATGTTATGAAATCATCCTGGATTTTTTATTTTTTAGAGACCTGATAATGTCAAGAGATTTTGGGTTTATCTCAGTGAGTGGTAAGGGGTTATTTGGTTTTGTAATATTTTTAGCATACGATTCTCCAATATTAAAAAAAAATCATTTGCCTCTGCAATAGTTTCAGTGGTGTTACGAGTGACTTTTTTAGTGGTAACTATCTCTTTCAGTTCTTTTTTGTTGTCATTTACACAAATATTTTTAACGACATTCCATACATTTTTAAAGTGTTCTTGTTAATATTGATTAGGTTTTTTAAACAAATACTTTTTGAGTTTTTTATCAATTTTTGCAAGTTTTTCTTATAATCAAAGTAGATGCTTTTTTTGCTCATTTTTTGGATCTAATTTAAAGATATGATATAATCTATTTTTCTCATTGACTGAATTTACAATACCTGTAGTAATCCATTGCTTGCATTTAATGTTACTTTTTATTTTTTTGATAAAAGTATTTTTTGTTACTAATTCCTTCAATAATGAAATAAACGCACGTACCAAAGTATAAACATATGTTGTGTTATGAAAATTAGTCCACTCATAATGATTTAAATCATTTCTCAAGTTTTCATAATTTGTATAACATACATTTTTACTTTCCTATCTGTATACAGATATAAGGAAAGTATAGGAATCATTTTTTTCGACCTCGAGTTTTCGACGGATTTTTACGTTTTGAGGTCCCCTGAATCCGTTTTAAATATTTTTCCGATGATGTGTGTGTGTGTGTCTGTGTGTCGCATAACTCATGAACCGATACACAGAAAAAGACCAAATTTTAAACTTAAGTTTTGTTCCAAAGTCCAATGAGTGATTAGATTTTGAGCAGAGCCGGAACATCTGGGGGGGTACTTTATACGTGGTCATTTTTATATTTTATGGAATATATCTGTTATTTACGTTTAGGGAAGAAAATTCTTCAAATAAAAGTTACTTTTAATAATAATACCTATAATTTCTGTTTTATACAAGATTTTCCTAAAATGGTCCGTATTCGAGAAATTTGAGAAAATGTAAAAAAAAATATTTTTTATAAAAATTGTTCAAATAAAAGTTGTTTGTATTATTATCTAAAATTTTTGTTTTCTACAAAATTTTTCTAAAATGGTCCGTATTCGAGAAATTTGACAAATTGTAAAAAAATACTTTTTTATAAAAATTGTTAAGACAAAAGTTGTTTGTAATATAATTCTCTATAATTTTTAATTTATACATAATTTCTCTAAAATGGACCGTATTCGAGATATTTGAGAAAATGTGTAAATTTCGAAATTTGAAGAAAACTCAAAAACGGATAAAGAAAAAACATTAAATTTTAAAATTAAGTTTTATTTCGGCCTGACGTGAAATGGTTAGATTTTGGACAAAGTCGGAACATCTGGGGGGGGGGGGGGTACTTTATGGGAGGCCGTTTTTATATTTTTTGGAATATATCTGTTATTTATGTTTGGAGAAAAAAATAATTCGAATAAAAGTTACTTCTAATATTATCTATAATTTTTGCTTTATGTCAAAATTTCCTGAAATGGTCCGTATTCGAGAAATTTGACAAAATGTGCAAAATTCTGATTTTTATGAAAATTGTTGAAATAAAAGTTGTTTGCGCTATCGATCTCTATAAATTTTGTTTATACATGATTTTTTTAAAATGGACCGTAATGAAAAAATTGTAGGAAAAGTGCGAAATTTTAATTTTTCAGTATTTTCGTTTTTATTGAATATCTATAGAAAAATGTTTCGAGGTAGATGTATGTGGAAAATCTATATATTTTTAGTTTATCCTCTAAACATTTATGGAGGAGCTGCAATAAGTTGTACAAAATAACCGGAAAAAGCCTGCAATAACTAGATAGGAAAGTCATGTGTTGGACACATCAGATTTTTATTAGAATTTTTAAAATTTGAATAGGTAAACCTAGTATTGTAGCCCTATAATCAGTGATGTTGTTTTCAAATACCATTGAGATACATTCAAATTCGAAATTTGGAATATTATTTTTCATAAAAATATGATCAAGACAGTTACCTGAACCATCAGACATTAGTCTCGTATTTTTGTTAATCATTAAGATAAAATTATATTCACTTAATAAATTCAAGTAATTATTTACAGTATTATTTTTAAGTTCATTTTTATGTTTATATCACCTACCAAAAGATAAGAAAAGACCTGTAACTGTTTGGTTTGATCTAGATAATATCCGAGTTCATCTATAAAAATGTCTTCACTAGTTGATGCAGACCTGTATAAACTAGTTATAATTATATTTTTATGTTTTTTCAATACATATATTTATCTATAAAGCTTTACAATAACCAATAAAGATATTTGTATAAGTATAATCCAATGTTTTTTTTTTTTTAATAAACCACTACCCCATCATTTTTGTTAAATTCCCCATCTCAAAACCTGGAAATTGGAACAAAGTAGTATCGAGAATTTTAAATGATTCTGTAAGAACTATACAGTCATACTCACAATTTATTTGACTAAGTAGTATTTTTAATTCATCTATGTTTTTATTCAAGCTGTTTATGTTTTGATGATATAATTTAAAATATACCCCATCCTTTCTGTCATCCCAACATGTATTATGATTACTTACATTTAAAATATCCAGAATATTAACTGGCCTGTAATTTATATCACGAATATAGTTATATGTTTCCATTTCAAAGGAAAGATTAAGATTCAATAAAAATAACTTTTACCTAAAAATAAAATATGATTAAAAGAAAATTTCAAAATATCTTCAAAATTCACCAAATAATATTTGAGTACATTTAAAAAAGGAAAAAAAAAATAGTATTAGATAAATTTTATAAAATGTTCAAAATTCTGATTTTTAAGAAAATTCTTAAACTAAAAGTTGTTTGCGATATCGATCTCTATAATTTTTGTTGATTTTTCTAAACTGTAGGCCGTAATGAAAAAATTGGAGGAAAAGTGGTAAATTTAAATTTTTCAGTATTTTCATTTTCAATGAATACCTATATTGATAAACACCCAGTATATGTATTTCCAAAAATATCCAAAATCTACCAAATCTCAAAACTTGGCGGGTTCAAAATCTAGAAAATTTATGAATTTGTATAAAAAAAATAAAAATAATTAAAAATCAATTGAATTAAAAAAAATATTTTGTTTCTCTTCTCTGGCTGTTGTGTTCCTACTCCTAGTCCTGCTCCTGCTCCTACTCATGTTCCTACTGTTAGTTCTTTTGTCTGCCCTGGCTTCTCTGTTCTCCTTTCGTTGTTTTCCTATAATATCTCCTGCTACTCTTATTTTCACTCTGGTTATTCCTGGGTTCTGTTAACTGCTACACTTTTTCCTTAAATTCAAATAAAACTTTTCTTTACCTTTATTTTTCTTTATTTCTTTATATCTTTATTACAACTCTCCAACTTTAATATCAATATACAATTCTAAATGTACTTTCCTTTAATTTTCTATCTGACAAATTCTAAAATCCCCTCTGACAACTAAAAGTTTTGATGACAATCCATTATCTTAAAAATCAAATCAACAACAACCTTGATAATTTTACAATAAAATTGTTTTAGACTCTAAACCGTCCAGCTAACTTCAATTTTGACATTTTAATTTTAAATTTCGTTATCTGCGAATTTCCCTTATCAAATCCCCCAAATTTAGTGTTAAATATTATTACTTTTAAATATAATATTAAACACAAAATTTCCAAATAATTATCCTTAAATTATCCAAATAACCAATAAATACCCAATCTCACATATATTAATTTTAAATTTTCAAACCTTTTATCAATTTAAATTCATGATTTTTCTATTTTTTAAACCTTCGAATTTATACTATTACTATTGTAACTATACATACGACTAACACAATACAACACTCAAACGTACCAATACTAACAACATAGAAAATATTTAACATTTAACACACATATCTATATAAATCTTGTATATGAAAAATTCCTCTTATTCCTTCATTATTCATATATTTTTATATATAACTATTTTTCCCTTTCCCATTGTCCACTATAAATGGCCCTTCAAACGGAAACACCAGTCTCACACATGTTTTTTTTTATCAGATACTCTTAGTGCTCTAACAATTACTAAATCTATTGATCTATCTATATATCTATCTCTATTTTATTAATTTTACCTATTCAATTTCCAAGTTCTCAGATAATTTTTAATTTCCCTTTCGTCCCCGAACCAAATTTTACTACTTTTCTTTCATCTTCGTCCTCACTCTTTCTTTTTCTGTTAATCTTCTATTCTTCATTATCTTCTCCACTTCTTTCCTACATTTTATTTTCCTTTTCGTTTGTTCTATATCTTCAGCATTTTTTTTTTAAATTAACTTTCGTTTTTAGACTTTTATATTTCTTTTTCCTTCCTTCGTTTTGTTTCATGGTTATATCTATCTTATTTTTTGCTTTCTTTTTGAATTTTTTTCCATTTATTTTTATTTTATTTTTCTTATCTTGCCTTCTATTTTCCCCTTCATTTTTTGTCCTAATTTGCTTTATTTTCTTTCTCAACCTTTTTTGTGATTTTTCAATTTTAAGTTTACTTTTAACACTATCAACACTTTGTTCAATGACATTTATTTTTCTTTTTAATTTCATTTGTTGATCCATCTTCTCTTGAGAAGATGTATTTTCTATATATTCTGGATTTGATATTCTTTTGTCCTGATCCTCTGCCTCCGATACTATCTTTTCTATATCTGTAGATATTTTTTCTTGTGCTATTTTAAATTTCTTATTTTCTTCATTTTCTACTTCATCAATTATTCCTATCACTTCTATTTTTACATTTTTCTTCATTTCTTCAATTTTTACATTTGTTTTCATTTCTAATTCTTCAAATTTCTTCATAAGTTCTTCTTTATCTTGTTTCCTGTTTTCTTTCATACTATCCAATTTATTGTATATTTCCATAGAGTTTTTCTTCATTTCCATCATTATTGCCGCAAACATGTTTTTTAAAACTCCCTCATCTTCCTTCTTACCTCCATCTTCCTTTTGTTGCTGCCCTGATTCTTGGTTTTTTTCTTCTATGTCTGTATTATCTAAATCTCCTTGTCCTACTTGTTGTAAATACTCTTTCTCGTCTCCTGCATTGTCTTCCATTGTTCCAAGCTTCTTTCCTCCTCGCAAATCCATATACTTTTTACACTTTCAACTTTTATACACTTTTATATAACACTTTTAACAAAACTTTAACTTGTCTATATAAATTTATGTACTTTTTTGTTCTCCCTAATGTAATTTTACCCCAATTTAAAATTTTCTATCCTAACTGATTGAATTTATTTAAATAACATTCCAATTTCCAAATACTATAGATTGTCTCATACACCATTCACACTGTTCCTGTCACAAATAAAAAATCAACAATTCAAATATAAATAAAAAGTCTTACCAAATCAATTTTGTACAAATTTCGTTCCCTTGGCTTTCCAAACTCTGTCTGCCTTCTTTTCTTTTTTATATTCCCCTCAAATATTTATATAGCCGTACACGTTGGGCGCCACTTGATATGGAAACACCCAGTATATGGATTTCCAAAAATATCCAAAAACCACCAAATCTCAAAACTGGGCGGGTTCAAAATCTAGAAAATGTATAAATTTGTATAAAAAAAATAAAAATAATTAAAAATCAATTAAATTAAAAAAAATCTTTGCTACCGTCAATATTAGAGACAGTAATTTTTTCACTTTTTCCATAAAGATTAAGTAAAACCATAATATTTTTACACTTTTTAATCTTCTATAAGTGTGCACTAACCTAATTAAAACAACAAATATTATTAAAACACATTTGTAAGTTAAAAGATTAAGAATATGAATTTATTCATGACATTCTCACGTAGCCATATTGTTTTTAATTTTTTCGATTTGACAGTCACACTAAGAGCGCCTGTACGTGATTTTAGCGATGTTGCCAATTGCTTCTTGTTATTTGTACTAAATAAATATATTCATGGTAATACCGTTCTATATTATTTTTTGTTTATGAATAATATGACAACTAACATTTTTTTTTTTTTTTTTTTAATTTGGTGTCATCGGCGTCGACTACTACGGCCATTAGCCTCGTGTTCTGTGTAGGCTTTGTTACTGTTTCCCAGCGCCACTTTAGGAACAGCACTGTTAATTAGAACCCAACAGTGAATGGTCGAGTGGGGAATCCTACCAAGGCATCAGAATTAATTTTAAATAATTAAATTAAATGAAAAAATCCCGGCCAACGGTGGGATTCGAACCTGAGACCTTCCGATCTCAAAGTCATGACTCTAACCACTGAGCCAACCCATCCCCCAACTAACATTTTTATTTTTATAAATGTGGTGTTGTCAAACAAAGTAAAAAAACGTACATAGCAAGAATGACAGTGGCGAAGCCGCCACCCTTAGATTATACAAACCTTAGATGGAACATAAGACACTGCGCATAATCCCATTTCAAAATGATTCACACCCACCAATCACAGTTGAGAACATCACATGTCAGACCGTTGTCCATCCAAATTTAATGTGTCAACGAGAATTAATTTGTTATTTTAGTGACTTAAATTTTGGAAATTAACGTTGAAAATGCCAAGATGTGTTGTAAAAAGCTTTATTTATAATAAGCCTGTGAAATGTGACGGAGATAAAAGAAACTTATATTTATTTCGGTGAGATATTTAGTTTTTAAAGATTCTGTCGACGTCCATATTTGTTGATTTGAAAATAAACAGAATCGGACTTGGTCATTGGTACATGTTATAAGTAGCAAATAAAGGTTATTATTATAAACTGTTTACTATTTCTTGTTTCATAGGGAATCTTTTTTTAGGAAGTGAAAAGAGAAACATACAATCAAATACAAAAATATCAATTTCATTGCCAATTTATTCGTTTCAAACTTCACAACTGGTTTCAATAGTTTTCTCAAAACTATTTATTTAGTAATTATCTATAACAGTGTTACTCAAAGTGTAAAGCCAAAGTTTCCGCGAAGAAAATAATCACAATAAAAAAAACAGTACTATCGCCACAAAATGGAGGGACCTGGCTTGAGGACCGTTTTTTGGGAAGTAATTTTTTTAAGTCACTAAGAGGAAGGATATGGTTTTGCTTTAGGACTTTTTTTTAATTAATTTTTTATGGGTGAAATGGATTTGGGATAATTTTTGCAAGGAATCTTTGGAATAAATCAAAAATAAATGATGCTCTTGTACATTTTCAGCCTGAGTTGCCGATTAAATTATTCGTAGATGCATCAAATGTGGGAATAAGGGCCATGATATGTCATGTTTAAAAAAAAAAAAAATTGAAAAATGTATAGCTTCTGCTTCGCGTACCTTATCAAAGTCCGAACAAAAATATTCCCAAATTGAAAGAAAGGTCCTTGCAATAATTTTTGGCTTAAATAAATTTAAAGAATATTTATATGGACATTTGCATAAAGTAGAACATTATGCAACTGATTACGAAAAGTTGATTATGTCACCAGTTACGAAATGAAAATAAATAAAACTGCCTCTTTTTTGGTTTCTAAGTTGAAAAATCGTGAAATCGAGAAATTGAGAAATCGAAAAATCGAGTAATCGAAAAATCTAAAAATAAAAAATAGAAAAATCCAAAAAACCAAATATCGAAAAAGAGGCAATGAATAGTGACATTTCGCATTTGAAAATATGACATTACGTTTAAAAACAAAAAAGAAAACAAAAAAAAAGGTGTAAATTGCGTTTAATTTTTAAAATAACACCGTTATTGAAAACTGCCCAGAAATGTTGGGGGTAAAATTTTGACGTACTTCTTTAAGGATAATGGGTAAAAATGTTTTTTTTTTTCAAATTTCTCGCGGGTAATGTCAAAAATTAGATCGGCAACACTGCACATGTCCCTTATTTTTATTATTACTATTGAAAAAAAACAAAACTTCGTAGGGCAATCAAATACAACAATTTTCTAAAATATTTGATTGGAAGTTTCTACACAAGAATGATGGTGAATCATTTTTCAACACAATTTTATAAATAATCAAGTCAAAATTAGAAAAAATCTTGTATATAAACACGTTACGAAATGCCGTTTTGTGTAAGTCGTTCATGTTGCGGGAACTCGCTCTGCTCGTTTTGCAAATATTTACTCGTTACACAAAATAAGGCATTTCGTAACTGGTTACATAAATAACTATTAATTTACTTTCTAATATTTTAATTCATTGAACGGTATTTTCTCTTAGAACAGTAGGCTTATGTCAAACAAACTTAAAATATTATAACGAACGAAAAGGTAACCCATTTCTAATAAAATTTAGTTATTTATTTTATTTTGGTGTGATCGTAGAAAAAATCTTGTGTGTAATTCGAGCAAAAAGTACTTTTACTTAGGGTCGATTTCACCGTTTTGTTAAAAGAAGTTTAAAATACTAAACGAAGATTAAAATGACATTTTTATATTAACAAAAACGAAGTTTAAATTACTAAATGGAGTTTAAAATTACATTTTTACATTAACAATGTCATTTTAATCTTCGTTTAATAATTTAAACTTCGTTAAACACAACGGTGGAATCGGCCCTTGTTATACAGGGTGGCTCACGCTCAACGGGACGGAGCTTTATGGGAAAACGACCAAAGATATAAAAAATTCGTTTGGGAGGAATACGTAGGTTACAGACGGCTACAATTTAAAATTTATTAGATGTATACAGGATGTCCCACATAAGAGAAAATATACAAAGTTATATTATTTTTAATGGAACACCCTGTTTTTTATTTTAGAATTAAAAACTACATCAAAAATAATGTCAGTTAACTAAAGGTTTCCTATTACTATTATTTTTAGTTTTCGATTTATTTGAATTTTTAAGGAAAAAAGTCTCCCAGAAATTAATTGTTTACTCTTGTTTGAATAATTTTTAAAGAACTAATTTTTTTTTTCTTATGTGGGACATCCTGTATACATCTAACAAATTTTAAATTGTAGCCGTCTGTAACCTACGTATTCCTCCCAAACGAATTTTTTATATCTTTGGTCGTTTTCCCATAAAGCTCCGTCCCTTTGAGCGTGAGCCACCCTGTATATTGATAAAGTGTTATTGCCCTCGTCATACATGAATCGTGCTAACAAATAAAGTCAAACAAACGTCTCATAATTTTTCATCTTTTAATTACCCACCAAAATTAGGTACTACAATACAAATATTTAAGTCCGGCCCAGAACATCTCCCTACTCCTTCCACCCAGTTTTTCGGTTTTTGCAAAATTCGCGCAGCGAGAAATGCTTCCTATGTTACCTCTACCCTTTCTAACCTCTTTGCCGCCACCCTACGATAAGTCGTTGCTTCGTTTTCTTGTTGCATATTTATGGACTGGTATGCGCAATCGCAAAAAATTATGTGAAAAATTTTACGTTTTCAATTTAATTTGAGCTGTGTCCAGACCGTTGGAGTCTATGCCGGTCGGCGTAGCCAGGTATGGGTTAATGTTTTTTGGTGGCGGCAAAGCCACCCTACGATAAGTCGTGGCTTCGTTTTCTTGTTGCATATTTATGGACCGGTATGCGCAATCACAATTTTCCATTAACTACTAATTTTATCACAATCCGGCAACGTTGCAATTATATTTTCCAAATTTGACAGAAACCATCGAGTTTCGATATTTACAGTCATCAAAATGCTGATTTTTATAGAAATTAAATAATTTTTTTTTGTTTATATAATGCATTTACCGCAAATTTTTTTTTAATGTACTATCTAAAATACGCTCTTTCTGATAAAAAATAAATTTCTTTAAAATTCCACTGTCCCTAAAGTCGACGGGACCCAAAATCTTCTGATTCTCTTCTCTGGCTGTTGTTTTCCTGCTCCTACTTCTGCTCCTACTGTTAGTTCTTTTGTCTGCCCTGGCTTCTGGCTTCTCTGTTCTCCTTTCGTTGTTTTCCTATAATATCTCCTACTACTCTTATTTTCACTCTGGTTATTGCTGGGTTCTGTTAACTACTAAACTTTTTCCTTAAATTTAAATAAAACTTTTCTTTACCTTTATTTTTCCTTATTTCTTTATATCTTTTAATACAACTCTCCAACTTTAATATCAATAAATTCTAAATGTACTTTCCTTTAATTTTCTATCTGACAAATTCTAAAATCCCCTCTGACAACTAAAAGTTTTGATGACAATCCATTATCTTAAAAATTAAATCAACAACAACCTTGATAATTTTACAATAAAATTGTTCTACACTCTAAACCGTCCAGCTTTGCTAACTTCAATTTTGACATTTTAATTTTAAATTTCGTTATCTGCGAATTTCCCTTATCAAATCCCCCAAATTTGGTGTTAAATATTATTACTTTTAAATATAATATTAAACACAAAATTTCCAAATAATTATCCTTAAATTATCCAAATAACCAATAAATACCCAATCTCACATATATTAATTTTAAATTTTTAAACCTTTTATCAATTTAAATTCATGATTTTTCTATTTTTTAAACCTTCGAATTTATACTATTACTATTGTAACTATACATACGACTAACACAATACAACACTCAAACGTACCAATACTAACAACATAGAAAATATTTAACATTTAACACACATATCTATATAAATCTTGTATATGAAAAATTCCTCTTATTCCTTCATTATTCATATATTTTAATATATAACTATTTTCCCCTTTCTCATTGTCCACTATAAATGGCCCTTCAAACGGAAACACCAGTCTCACACATGTTTTTTTTTATCAGATACTCTTAGTGCTCTAACAATTACTAAATCTATTGATCTATCTATCCTCTATTTTATTAATTTTACCTATTCAATTTCCAAGTTCTCAGATAATTTTTAATTTTCCTTTCGTCCCCCAACCAAATTTTACTACTTTTCTTTCATCTTCGTCCTCACTCTTTCTTTTTCTGTTAATCTTCTATTCTTCATTATCTTTCCCACTTCTTTTCTACATTTTATTTTTATTTTCGTTTGTTCTATATCTTCAAAAATTTTTTTTTAAATTAACTTTAGTTTTTAGACTTTTATATTTCTTTTTCCTTCCTTCGTTTTGTTTCATGGTTTTATCTATCTTATTTCTTGCTTTCTTTTTGAATTCTTTTCCATTTATTTTTATTTCATTTTTCTTATCTTTCCTTTTATTTTCCCCTTCATTTTGTTTCCTAATTTGCTTTATTTTCTTTCTCCACCTATTTTGTGATTTTTTAATTTTATGTTACTTTTAACACTATCAATACTTTGTTCAATGACATTTATTTTTCTTTTTTATTTTATTTCTTGATCCAACTTCTCTTGAGAAGATCTATTTTCTATATATTCTAGATTTGATATACTTTTTTCCTGATCCTCTGTCTCCGATACTATCTTTTCTATATCTGTAGATATTTTTTCTTGTGCTGTTTTAAATTTCTTATTTTCTTCATTTTCTACTTCATCAATTATTCCTATCACTTTTATTTTTACATTTTTCTTCATTTCTTCAATTTTTACATCTGTTTTCATTTCTAATTCTTCATAAGTTCTTCTTTATCTTGTTTCCTGTTTTCTTTCATATTATCCAATTTATTGTATATTTCCATAGAGTTTTTCTTCATTTCCATCATTATTGCCGCAAACATGTTCCTTAAAACTCCCTCATCTTCCTTCTTACCTCCATCTTCCTTTTGTTGCTGCCCTGATTCTTCGTTTTTTTCTTCTATGCCTGTATTATCTAAATCTCTTTGTCCTACTTGTTGTAAATTCTCTTCCTCGTCTCCTGCATTGTCTTCCATTGTTCCAAGCTTCTTTCCTCCTCGCAAATCCATATACTTTTTACACTTTCAAAAAATTTTTTTAACACTTTTATATAACACTTTTAACAAAACTTTAACTTGTCTATATAAATTTGTGTACTTTTGTGTTCTCCCTAATGTAATTTTACCCCAATTTAAAATTTTCTATCCTAACTGATTGAATTTATTTAAATAACATTTCAATTTCCAAATACTATAGATTGTCTCGTACACCATTCACACTGTTTCTGTCACAAATAAAAAAATCAACAATTCAAATATAAATAAAAAGTCTTACCAAATCAATTTTGTACAAATTTCGTTCCCTCGGTTCTCCAAACTCTGTCTGCCTTCTTTATATTTTTTATATTCCCCTCAGATTTTTATATAGCCGTACACGTTGGGCGCCACTTGATATGGAAACACTTAGTATATGTATTTCCAAAAATATCCAAAAACTACCAAATCTCAAAACTGGGCGGGTTCAAAATCTAGAAAATTTATAAATTTGTATAAAAAAAATAAAAATAATTAAAAATCAATTGAATTAAAAAAAATCTTGTTTCTCTTCTCTGGCTGTTGTGTTCCTGCTCCTACTCCTGCTCCTACTGTTAGTTCTTTTGTCTGCCCTGGCTTCTCTGTTCTCCTTTCGTTGTTTTCCTATAATATCTCCTACTACTCTTATTTTCACTCTGGTTATTCCTGGGTTCTGTTAACTGCTACACTTTTTCCTTCAATTCAAATAAAACTTTTATTTACCTTTATTTTTCTTTATTTCTTTATATCTTTATTACAACTCTCCAACTTTATTATCAATATACAATTCTAAATGTGTTTTCCTTTAATTTTCTATCTGACAAATTCCAAAATCCCCTCTGACAACTAAAAGTTTTGATGATAATCCATTATCTTAAAAATCAAACCAACAACAACCTTGATAATTTTACAATAAAATTGTTCTAGACTCTAAAGCGTCTAGCTTTACTAACTTCAATTTTGACATTTTAATTTTAAATTTCGTTATCTGGGAATTTCCCTTATCAATATATAGAAAAATGTCCGGAAAAAGCCGGTAATAACTAGATAGGAAAGTCGTGTGTTGGACACATAAGCTTTTTTATTAGAAGAGTTGTACCACTTTTATATGAGGTCGTCAATTTTACGACATATTAGTGTTCTTGGGTTAAAGAAGAAATAAAGTTAAATGTAGACTTTAAAAAAATAAATAAGCAGCTAATATAATATAAGCATACTCACCGTTGAATAAAATAAACTAAGAAAAGCTATTGAGAGAAAGGTCACGCAGAACAGCATATTACATAACCAAATTTTGGTAGGAATAAAACAAACCTAGACTTTCTTTTAAAATTAAAAACTTAACAAGTAAACTGTCCAGTAAGCAGAAAGATTATAACTTTAAGAAATCTTAGTTACAGGTGTATTAGATTAGATTTAGAATAAACAACATTTAATTTGATTAATTTTAAATAATAAAAAATTAAACTTGATAAATTTCAATTTGATTGACATTTTGCTAACTGAAATAAGTCCTTTTGGAAAATATTTTAGCCTATTTAGCGCAAAAAAAACATCATAAATTCAGTCCCTGTCTGCAAAATGTTCCTAAGGCAACAATTAATCATTGACAAGGGGGGTAGCCATGTGTGAGTTGAGGTGAAATTCTATTATAGATATGTTGATGATATTTTGATTTTGTGGTCAGGTAACTTAGACTCATTAAATGACTTCTTGACTTATATTAACGACTTACATTTTAATATTAAATTCACATTAGAAATTGAAATAAACAAATCTATTAACTTTTTAGATCTTAAAATCTCACACAATAATAACAAGTTCAACTTTGACATCTATAGAAAGCCAACACATACAGGCACAGTTATAGACAATACCTCTAACCATCCAGCAACACATAAATTGGCTGCCTTTAATTGCTACTTAGAGAGGCTATTAAACGTTCCTCTGTCTACGGAAAACTTTAATAAGGAACTAAATATAATTAAAACTATTGCTATAGATCACAACTTTGAACTAGATATTATTGATAAAATGCTAACACATAAACAAAATAAAATTCAACAAAATTTAGTTTATATTAACAATCCTAATATGGTACATGAACTAACCACCAGTAAGAAATACATTTCTCTTACCTTTATTGGAAAAGCATCCTATAAAGTGGCTAGCTTACTCAAAGACCACTTTAAAGTATCTTTCAAAACCCCCTCTTCATTACATAAGTTATTTGTTCATAATAAAGATAAATTAGATCCCTTTGACTTATCTGGAATTTATAAATTAACTTGTACATCTTGCCATTCTTTCTATGTGGGACGCACATTTCGAAATTTCAAGATCCGTTTAAAAGAACATTTACGTTGTCTTAACCAAAATACAACAAGTTTTTCACATTTTGCCAACCACCTACTGGACTCAAATCACGACTTCGATTCAACTGAAGGTTTCAAAATCCTTCATAGTTCCTACAATAGATTTACTCTTAATAGCTTCGAAAACCTCGAGATATTGAGACATTTAAAGTTAAATCCTGTTGGTTGCTTAAATGCCCAGATATTGTCAGAAACTCCTCCTGTTTTCTCAACACTAATCTAAATTTATCGTTCTAACTTCCTTTTTAACCTCCCCCCTTTATATCTATTCACATATCTTCTTGCAAGGGGTACATTTCAGTAAGTAATTTTTATATTTTTTATTAACCGACTTCAAAAAAGGAGGAGGTTATCAATTCGTCGCGATATTTTTTTTTTTTTATGTATGTTCAGCGATTATTCTTTAACACGGTGTCCGATTTCAATGATTCTTTTTTTGTTAGAAAGGGGGTACTTCAGGGGTGGTCCCATATAAATTTAGTCAAAATCTAATAATTGGGTCCATGAGAAAATCCTCAAACTCTTCATTTTTGATGTATGTTTAGCGATAATGCTTTACCACCTTGTCCGATTTATAGGATTCTTTTTTTGTTAGAAAGGGGCTACTTCAGGGGTGGTCCCATATAAATTTGGTCAAAATCTAAAAATTGGGTCCATGAGAAAATCCTCAAACTCTTCATTTTTTATGTATGTTTAGCGATAATGCTTTACCACCTTGTCCGATTTATATGATTCTTTTTTTGTTAGTAAGGGGGTACCTCAGGGGTGATCCCATATAAATTTGGTTAAGATGTGGTGATGGCATCTGCACGTTTTTGAAGTCGGTTTTTTTAAATTTTTAATTTACACTTGTATTTTTTCCTATAAGAAACCAACGAGCACGTGTAAAGATTAGGTTAGATTGTCTGATATCCACATGCGTCATTTTCTTCTTTTATTCTTCAGTTGCTTCACAACAGTTAACCCAGTCATTTCTTCTTCTTTCTTCTTCCTACAACATCACATACACTTGGTGATTGGTTCATGGCCCAAATCTTATATAATAGATAATAAATAATTCTTCACTCATAGTTTACATCTTATTAACTATACCCTGTCATAAGTTTACCCAAGAATTTTTTCGTTATAATACTTACCACCACCTGTAGAGGCCTTAACTTGACAGGTCTCCTTTCAAAAAATGTTAGTTTTTTTAAAAAACAACAATGTTTAAAATAGGCCTTATCTTTTAATCTGTTTAATGTATGTGATTTGTTTTTGTATAGTCTTGAATATTTTAAATTTTTACTATAATTGACTAATATTTGTTTTTTCAAATATTTTTAACTTTTTATTACGTGTAAATCGGTTCATTTTACAATTTATTTCAACCCAAAATTGATGAAACTTGTTTTTGTAGTATTCCCTAGTGGATGGAGAGTATGGTGAATTTTCTCTTTTTTATTATTTTATATATCGTTTTGTTTCCAAGTTAACACACCTTACACCACATATTCTCCTTTCCACTAGGCGAGCCTGAAGATGAAGTGATGCCACTTCGAAACCTGTCGCACTCAATGTTTTGTTAAATAATTAAACATTGACTTTCCTTGTGAGATATAAAGGACTTTTTCTCACCCTTCACCTTAAAACAATTAATCACATTCCATTTTCTTTTTTCATTAGTAAGGTAGTAAGAGCAGTTAACGCTTTTACTTGTTCTATCATTACCAGACAGACGGCTTTGCTAAACAACTGTATTAAATAAAAATATGCAAATTGGTGTGAATTTCGAGCCATTATCGTTGAACGGAGAACTCTCATCTCCAATTTTCCAATTTCCACTTTGGGCCTTGTGTCCCTGATGGTGACTACTGTGAACAGACGGACGCATACGGTGATTTGCAAATTGCATCGTTAAAACGCTGACCATGTCGGGATCGATGAATGCGTAGGTGCCTCTCTCGTTACTCTCGTTAACGATGACCAACAGGGGTGAACAAGGGGTGGTGTTTGAGTAAGAGTAGGTATGGGAAGCTTTCTTTAACTAGGTATATTTCAGAAAATAGAATCAATTATTTTTTATTTTTATAATTAAATCGGATTATGCAGAAACATCGCATGTCTAAAATTTAAATTTTTGGGAGAAGGAAAAAACATTCTATTTTTTTTAAGCGAATTTATCTTTGACGTATATTATTACGTAACTCTGTATTAAACCATTTTGGATAGCTGGATATTTTAAATGTTTTCACCGGCACAAACAAAGATACTGCTATATTTAGTATATTAGATAATTCTGCTTATGCTTCATCAATGCTTGATGAGTTTAAATGATTTTTCCAAATGATACTAGCGAAATTGTTATTAAGACCAATATAATCAGCATTTTTTAAGCCATAGTAAAATTCACTATAACATATTGAATTATTATTGTTCTTGTAATGTGATGATAACTCTTTTTAAAAATAGGATCAGATGCTTCAAGTATCTTTAAAATACAAAAATTTAAAAAAACTGAAACTAAAAATGTATTTCTATTATTAGGAATGTTTATCAATTGAAAAAAATGTAGAAAAGCATAACTCTGAGCTACACGCATAGCATGAGAACCTTGAGGGAAATTTACTAATGCTTCATCTTCACTGTTATCCCAATATAATAATAATAATAATAATAATAATAATAATAATAATAATAATAATAATAATAATAATAATAATAATAATAATAATAATAATAATAATAATAATAATAATAATAATAATAATAATAATAATAATAATAATAATAATAATAATAATATTAATAATAATAATAATAATAATAATAATAATAATAATAATAATAATAATAATAATAATAATAATAATAATAATAATAATAATAATAATAATAATAATAATAATAATAATAATAATAATAATAATAATAATAATAATAATAATAATAATAATAATAATAATAATAATAATAATAATAATAATAATAATAATAATAATAATAATAATAATAATAATAATAATAATAATAATAATAATAATAATAATAATAATAATAATAATAATAATAATAATAATAATAATAATAATAATAATAATAATAATAATAATAATAATAATAATAATAATAATAATAATAATAATAATAATAATAATAATAATAATAATAATAATAATAATAATAATAATAATAATAATAATAATAAAAATAATAATAATAATAATAATAATAATAATAATAATAATAATAATAATAATAATAATAATAATAATAATAATAATAATAATAATAATAATAATAATAATAATAATAATAATAATAATAATAATAATAATAATAATAATAATAATAATAATAATAATAATAATAATAATAATAATAATAATAATAATAATAATAATAATAATAATAATAATAATAATAATAATAATAATAATAATAATAATAATAATAATAATAATAATAATAATAATAATAATAATAATAATAATAATAATAATAATAATAATAATAATAATAATAATAATAATAATAATAATAATAATAATAATAATAATAATAATAATAATAATAATAATAATAATAATAATAATAATAATAATAATAATAATAATAATAATAATAATAATAATAATAATAATAATAATAATAATAATAATAATAATAATAATAATAATAATAATAATAATAATAATAATAATAATAATAATAATAATAATAATAATAATAATAATAATAATAATAATAATAATAATAATAATAATAATAATAATAATAATAATAATAATAATAATAATAATAATAATAATAATAATAATAATAATAATAATAATAATAATAATAATAATAATAATAATAATAATAATAATAATAATAATAATAATAATAATAATAATAATAATAATAATAATAATAATAATAATAATAATAATAATAAAATAATAATAATAATAATAATAATAATAATAATAATAATAATAATAATAATAATAATAATAATAATAATAATAATAATAATAATAATAATAATAATAATAATAATAATAATAATAATAATAATAATAATAATAATAATAATAATAATAATAATAATAATAATAATAATAATAATAATAATAATAATAATAATAATAATAATAATAATAATAATAATAATAATAATAATAATAATAATAATAATAATAATAATAATAATAATAATAATAATAATAATAATAATAATAATAATAATAATAATAATAATAATAATAATAATAATAATAATAATAATAATAATAATAATAATAATAATAATAATAATAATAATAATAATAATAATAATAATAATAATAATAATAATAATAATAATAATAATAATAATAATAATAATAATAATAATAATAATAATAATAATAATAATAATAATAATAATAATAATAATAATAATAATAATAATAATAATAATAATAATAATAATAATAGGGGGTGGGTTGGCTCAGTGGTTAGAGTCATGGCTTTGAGATCGGAAGGTCTCAGGTTCGAATCCCACCGTTGGCCGGGATTTTTTCATTTAATTTAATTATTTAAAATTAATTCTGATGCCTTGGTAGGATTCCCCACTCGACCATTCACTGTTGGGTTCTAATTAACAGTGCTGTTCCTAAAGTGGCGCTGGGAAACAGTAACAAAGCCTACACAGAACACGAGGCTAATGGCCGTAGTAGTCGACGCCGATGACACCAAATTAAAAAAAAAAAAAAAAAAAATAATAATAATAATAATAATAATAATAATAATAATAATAATAATAATAATAATAATAATAATAATAATAATAATAATAATAATAATAATAATAATAATAATAATAATAATAATAATAATAATAATAATAATAATAATAATAATAATAATAATAATAATAATAATAATAATAATAATAATAATAATAATAATAATAATAATAATAATAATAATAATAATAATAATAATAATAATAATAATAATAATAATAATAATAAATAATAATAATAATAATAATAATAATAATAATAATAATAATAATAATAATAATAATAATAATAATAATAATAATAATAATAAATAATAATAATAATAATAATAATAATAATAATAATAATAATAATAATAATAATAATAATAATAATAATAATAATAATAATAATAATAATAATAATAATAATAATAATAATAATAATAATAATAATAATAATAATAATAATAATAATAATAATAATAATAATAATAATAATAATAATAATAATAATAATAATAATAATAATAATAATAATAATAATAATAATAATAATAATAATAATAATAATAATAATAATAATAATAATAATAATAATAATAATAATAATAATAATAATAATAATAATAATAATAATAATAATAATAATAATAATAATAATAATAATAATAATAATAATAATAATAATAATAATAATAATAATAATAATAATAATAATAATAATAATAATAATAATAATAATAATAATAATAATAATAATAATAATAATAATAATAATAATAATAATAATAATAATAATAATAATAATAATAATAATAATAATAATAATAATAATAATAATAATAATAATAATAATAATAATAATAATAATAATAATAATAATAATAATAATAATAATAATAATAATAATAATAATAATAATAATAATAATAATAATAATAATAATAATAATAATAATAATAATAATAATAATAATAATAATAATAATAATAATAATAATAATAATAATAATAATAATAATAATAATAATAATAATAATAATAATAATAATAATAATAATAATAATAATAATAATAATAATAATAATAATAATAATAATAATAATAATAATAATAATAATAATAATAATAATAATAATAATAATAATAATAATAATAATAATAATAATAATAATAATAATAATAATAATAATAATAATAATAATAATAATAATAATAATAATAATAATAATAATAATAATAATAATAATAATAATAATAATAATAATAATAATAATAATAATAATAATAATAATAATAATAATAATAATAATAATAATAATAATAATAATAATAATAATAATAATAATAATAATAATAATAATAATAATAATAATAATAATAATAATAATAATAATAATAATAATAATAATAATAATAATAATAATAATAATAATAATAATAATAATAATAATAATAATAATAATAATAATAATAATAATAATAATAATAATAATAATAATAATAATAATAATAATAATAATAATAATAATAATAATAATAATAATAATAATAATAATAATAATAATAATAATAATAATAATAATAATAATAATAATAATAATAATAATAATAATAATAATAATAATAATAATAATAATAATAATAATAATAATACGATACGATACGATACGATAAGTTTATTGACCACTTTGAAATATACAGGTATTTTTGAAGTCCAAATATTAAGCAAAAGTATAAATAAATACATTAAAATTAGTTATAAAAATAAATTACAATTACATTGAGTAAAATTACATAGAAATAGGTTAAAATAACATAGAAGTAAAAGTATAAAAAATATATAAAATAGTTTAAACACACAAATTTAAGATACATGATATGACTTTTTTTTAAAAGAAGTTCAAATATTCTTGAATGCTGTAGAAGCAGTGCTCTAGTAAAAATGCTTTAACATGTTTGTGGAACTGCTTTTGATTTAATTTTTTAATGTCAACAATTGTAGCTAATTTGTTGTAGAGATTTACGTCGAGCTTATTTATTTCTGACACTTTTAATCTAGAAAATGGTACTACAAGGTTTTCTGCCCCTCTCGTATTGTAACTATGTACATCGCAATGTTTGGTCCTCATAGAAACATCCCGATGAATCATAGTTAAGGTTTCAAATATGTAAATACATGGAAGCGGAAGAACCTTGTACTTTTTAAACAGCTCTTTACAATGCACTCTGTTTCTGGCAGCATCAATGATGCGCACAGCAGCCTTTTGTAAAGTAAAGACTCTGTGGGTACCATTGGCTCTACCCCATAGTGTGATGCCATAAGAGAGGTGACTATGTACAATTGCAAAGTAAATTGTGCACATGACATTGTTACTGCTTATAGAACCTCGTAGTTGGCGTAATACAAATATTTGAGTGGAAAGTCTTGAACACAGCCTCTCTATATGATCAACCCACGTAAGTGCAGTATCAAAGGTAACGCCTAATAATTTAACTGGTTCAGACTTTGCGGCACATTTATCAGAACTGAAAAGTATATTTTGTGTCTTACTGTTATTAAGTTTCAATTTATTTGCCGTAAACCAATCCTTCGCCAAATTTAGGTTTGCTGTACTCATGCACTCTTCACCTTTAGTCAGCAAAGTAGTGTCGTCAGCGTACAGAATGACTTGACTCCTCTCATTAACTGATTTGGGTAAATCATTTACGTACAAAATAAACAATAATGGGCCCAAAATTGAACCCTGAGGTACTCCACTCTTGACTCTGACTAAGAGGGAGTCAAGGTTCTGGTAGCTCACGTATTGTTTCCTATCCTCCAAATAGGATCTGAACAGGTTGAGTTCCTTATTTCTTAATCCATAAAACTCCAATTTACTACATAAAATATCTATGTTTACGCAATCGAAGGCCTTAGTCAGATCGCACATTACAGCATGTGTGACAAATCCTTCATCAAGACCTTCGACTATGTCTGCAAGTATACTTTTTAAAGCTAGAATGGTCGACTTCTCTTTTCGAAATCCAAATTGACACGATGATAAAATTTGTTTGTTTTCTAAATATAAAGTCAATTTTTCTTTCAGTAAAATTTCTAATACTTTTGAAATGGATGGTATTATTGTAATTGGTCTATAGTTATCAACCTGATCAGCATCTCCTTTTTTGAGGATGGGAATAACTTTAGCAACTTTCAAGGCTTTAGGCCAGCTACCTTCATTTATGCACATATTATACAAAGTGGTCAGTGGTGTAACTAGTGAGTTAAGGGCTGCTTTGAGCATGATGGCATTTATGTTGTAGTAATCCAGACGGTTTATTTTTTAAAGATAAAATAGCCTGCCTTACGTCACTCTCTAAGACTGCAGTCATAAAAAAAGATGATGAGGACCTTGAAAGGTTATTCATATAAGAAATAGGACTCATACTTGGATCTTCTAGATCGGCCAAAATTGATTCGGGTATATTTATAAAAAAGTTATTTAACATTTCCGAGTTTAAGGAAGTTATATTTTGAGTTTTCTTTTTATTATTTCTCTCTTGGTTCACTATACTCCAGATAGCTTTATTTTTGTCACCTGCAGAAGATATAAATTCTTCATGGGATTTCTTTTTTTCTCTCTTTAAAGATTTCCGATACTGTTTGCGAAGATCGCAGTATAAATACCAATCAGTTGGAGAATTTGAAATTTTAAATGATTTTCTAAGTTTTTCAACTTCTCGGCGCATTTCCCTTAGCTCATTAGTGTACCATTTTATTTTTTGTTTATTACAATTTAATAGTTTAATAGGAAAACAAATGTCTGCTTTTTGGGATAAAATATTTACAATATAATCAGCATACTCATTTAGACTTAAATTGCATATATCGGGCCATATTATTTCACTAACTTCACTCGCGAACTTTATTATTCCACTCTCGTTAACAACTCGTTTCTTATAACAGACGTTTTGCGATGACGATTCTATTTTAAAAAAAAAGATAAACACCAGAATGGTCTGAGACAAATGGTTCATAGACTCCTGATATGAGTTCTTCTCGATTTAAATTTGTTATTATGTTATCTAAACAATTTCTACTGTTCAAAGTTATTCTCGTTGGAATATGTACCAAATGTCCCATACCATACATAGAACATATATTTCTTAATTGACTTGCATACTCAGTATCTCCATCAAGGTTCAGGTTTATATCACCTGCAATAACGACCGTCTTATACTTATTTGTAAGGTAGTCTAGTACATCATAAAAAGCCTCAATAAATATAGATAAATTCCCTTTGCTTGATGACCTATATAGAGTCAGAACAGCACAATTTTTATTTTTAATTTCAGCGGCACAAAATTCGGCATCAATACTACGACTGAATTGTGATACAACGATGTTTTGCATTACAATTTGTTTATTAGCAAAAATAGCTACACCACCATGCAGCTTTCTATTTTGCCTACAAAAACTTGATACTAACGTATAATCATATAGAACAATATTTTTCAGATTTTCTGCATCTAACCAATGCTCGGAAATACAAACTATGTTAAAAGGATTTTCTTTTAAAATAACATTTAAATCTTCAATTTTATTACTAATACTCTGGACATTGAGGTGAAATACTGAGTAATTAAAGTTAGAATTATAAAATAAGGATGTGTTTAACGAGAACGAATTTTTAGGACTTCTCCTGTCCATCAGTTTCTTGCTCATATCTGAAACTTCTTGAAAAATGTTTGGGACGAAAAAAACGATTTATAACCACATAACTGGGCCAGATTTCACGTTTTAAGATGTTATCGGATTCCTCAGATGGTACCGTAATTTTAAAAGAAGAATATAATTGCGGACTGCGAGAATTCAGCTTCTGAATTTCTATGTTCGGTGCATACTTTTTCATATAATTTAATAGTTCGGTTTGGTCCGTATCAGGTTCTAAGTTGGTAGCATGATAATGTCTTAAAGTATTTCTATGTGTGACAGCTGCTTTGAAAGGACAGTCAGCTAATAATAATAATAATAATAATAATAATAATAATATTAATAATAATAATAATAATAATAATAATAATAATAATAATAATAATAATAATAATAATAATAATAATAATAATAATAATAATAATAATAATAATAATAATAATAATAATAATAATAATAATAATAATAATAATAATAATAATAATAATAATAATAATAATAATAATAATAATAATAATAATAATAATAATAATAATAATAATAATAATAATAATAATAATAATAATAATAATAATAATAATAATAATAATAATAATAATAATAATAATAATAATAATAATAATAATAATAATATTAATAATAATAATAATAATAATAATAATAATAATAATAATAATAATAATAATAATAATAATAATAATAATAATAATAATAATAATAATAATAATAATAATAATAATAATAATAATAATAATAATAATAATAATAATAATAATAATAATAATAATAATAATAATAATAATAATAATAATAATAATAATAATAATAATAATAATAATAATAATAATAATAATAATAATAATAATAATAATAATAATAATAATAATAATAATAATAATAATAATAATAATAATAATAATAATAATAATAATAATAATAATAATAATAATAATAATAATAATAATAATAATAATAATAATAATAATAATAATAATAATAATAATAATAATAATAATAATAATAATAATAATAATAATAATAATAATAATAATAATAATAATAATAATAATAATAATAATAATAATAATAATAATAATAATAATAATAATAATAATAATAATAATAATAATAATAATAATAATAATAATAATAATAATAATAATAATAATAATAATAATAATAATAATAATAATAATAATAATAATAATAATAATAATAATAATAATAATAATAATAATAATAATAATAATAATAATAATAATAATAATAATAATAATAATAATAATAATAATAATAATAATAATAATAATAATAATAATAATAATAATAATAATAATAATAATAATAAATAATAATAATAATAATAATAATAATAATAATAGTAATAATAATAATAATAATAATAATAATAATAATAATAATAATAATAATAATAATAATAATAATAATAATAATAATAATAATAATAATAATAATAATAATAATAATAATAATAATAATAATAATAATAATAATAATAATAATAATAATAATAATAATAATAATAATAATAATAATAATAATAATAATAATAATAATAATAATAATAATAATAATAATAATAATAATAATAATAATAATAATAATAATAATAATAATAATAATAATAATAATAATAATAATAATAATAATAATAATAATAATAATAATAATAATAATAATAATAATAATAATAATAATAATAATAATAATAATAATAATAATAATAATAATAATAATAATAATAATAATAATAATAATAATAATAATAATAATAATAATAATAATAATAATAATAATAATAATAATAATAATAATAATAATAATAATAATAATAATAATAATAATAATAATAATAATAATAATAATAATAATAATAATAATAATAATAATAATAATAATAATAATAATAATAATAATAATAATAATAATAATAATAATAATAATAATAATAATAATAATAATAATAATAATAATAATAATAATAATAATAATAATAATAATAATAATAATAATAATAATAATAATAATAATAATAATAATAATAATAATAATAATAATAATAATAATAATAATAATAATAATAATAATAATAATAATAATAATAATAATAATAATAATAATAATAATAATAATAATAATAATAATAATAATAGAATACGAATACGATTTATTGACCAACTGTAAATACATTAGAATTTGTGTAGTCCTTACATAGTAGCTTATGACTAAAGATTATTAAAAACAATACATATAAAATTACAAGATACATTTTAAAAATAATATAATTATAGGTCCAATATTAAAACACTTAAAATTTTAGTCAGAACATAAAAGTTACATAAATAGTTTATTTTTCATATAATTATCCTAATATTAAAAATTAAACATTTAATGCCATATAATCAGCTACGCTGTAAAAACATTTTTCCAATAAAAACTTTTTTACAAATATATAAAATTGTTTTTGACTCATTGCTTTGATATTCTGATTTATATGCAAATCCAAGAGCTTGTTATAAAGCTTAATATCCAATTTGTTGCACTCTGTTTGTCTTATTCTAGAGTATGGAACAATAAGTCGCTCCGAATAATAATAATAATAATAATAATAATAATAATAATAATAATAATAATAATAATAATAATAATAATAATAATAATAATAATAATAATAATAATAATAATAATAATAATAATAATAATAATAATAATAATAATAATAATAATAATAATAATAATAATAATAATAATAATAATAATAATAATAATAATAATAATAATAATAATAATAATAATAATAATAATAATAATAATAATAATAATAATAATAATAATAATAATAATAATAATAATAATAATAATAATAATAATAATAATAATAATAATAATAATAATAATAATAATAATAATAATAATAATAATAATAATAATAATAATAATAATAATAATAATAATATAATAATAATAATAATAATAATAATAATAATAATAATAATAATAATAATAATAATAATAATAATAATAATAATAATAATAATAATAATAATAATAATAATAATAATAATAATAATAATAATAATAATAATAATAATAATAATAATAATAATAATAATAATAATAATAATAATAATAATAATAATAATAATAATAATAATAATAATAATAATAATAATAATAATAATAATAATAATAATAATAATAATAATAATAATAATAATAATAATAATAATAATAATAATAATAATAATAATAATAATAATAATAATAATAATAATAATAATAATAACGTCTTTATTTGTACTATAATAAATAAATACATGAGTACATTTGCGGGGCGAGATTTAGCCTAAGGCTATTCTTCAACCTAACCCCTTCATTAAATATATGATAAAGAGTTTTTATAAAATACATTAAAGAGATAAAATAGATACTTAAATTACATAAAGATATATGAAATACAATAAAATTCAATAAAATACAATAAAAACAATAAAATACAATAAAATAAATAAAAAGAAAACATTAGCAAACATCTAGAAAATGTTTACAATTTTAAAACTTTTAAAACTTTTACTGGCCTTGTTGGTGGAGTAGGTCATTCTTTACCTTGCGCTTAAATGTACCAGGCTGTAAACTTTTTATATTAATGCTCAATGAATTAAAGTGTCTGACGGCATTGTATATGAAACTCCTTTGAAAAAGGGAAGTAGTATGTCTAGGCATAGATAATGTCATTTGCCTTCTAATATTTAGATTGTGTAGCTGTGTTCGATAGATCAACTTGTTGTTAAGGTATTCAGGACCAGATGAGTTCATTAGATTAGTAAATAATAGATATATAAATTTTTTATATTTAACCATTCCAGTTCCATGAACGACTCTGAAATATGATCATATTTACGAAGACCATAAATGAACCTGCAGCAAGTATTTTGAACTTTTTGAATGCGATTTGCTGTGACAACGTCAAGACAAGGGTAATAGACAATAGCACAATAACTGAGTTTACTTATAATAAACGTTTCACATAGATATTTCTTCATTTTCCTGTTAAGTATAAACTTATTGGCATAAAGAAGTTTTAAACGATGGTAGCATTGGCTAATTAAAACATTTACATGTTCTACAAATTTTAAGTTTTCGTCCGTAATCAAGCCAAGATTTTTTCCACAGTTTACAATGGGTATGAGTTCATTATTAATGGTAAGACTCAAGTTGTTTTTTATATTTTGTCTGTAACTATGTGGGCTAAAAATCAATAATTTAGACTTAGATGGATTAATACGAAGATTATGTTTTAAGCAATACTCATTTATGTTGGAAAGATCTCGATTCATTCGGGTCTTAGCTCTAACTACATCTTGTGGCTTGAAGCGGTGTACAATTTGGGTATCATCAGCAAAAAACTGCAAATTGCTCGACTCCACATTTAGTTCTAAGTCTGAAGTGTAAATTAATAATAGCAAGGGTTCCAAAACCGATCCTTGGGGAACACCTGATTCGATTTCTCTAAGAGTTGAGGACTGTTGATTGATTACAACTTTTTGAAAGCGATTTTTAAATACGTTTTAATGAATAGGATAGGTTTGTCAGTAAAACCATAATAGCTGCATTTAAAAATTAAGAGTAGATGATTTATTGTGTCGAAAGCTTTGGTAAAGTCGAGCAGAGCAAGTGCTGTTGCTTCTTTACTATCTAGGGCTGTAATAATGGTATCTGTTAGATGGCAAAGAGCTGTGGTGGTACTATGTTTTTTGCGAAAACCTGATTGGTGAACCGGCAATAAATTGTTGACACTAACATATTTATAAACCTGATCGTACACAATTTTCTTAAGAACTTTGGATAAAATGGGAAGTAGGCTTATTGGTCTTAATTCAGTATGAGAAATAGGGTTCGCAATTTTTAGAAGAGGTATTACTACTGCTCTTTTCCATTGATCTAGAAAGTAGCAAGTTTCTAGGCAGCAATTTATAACATGTGTCAAATACAACGAGATTGCCGGTAAGCAAAGTTTAATCATTTGAAGAGTAATTCCGTCAGAACCACTCGAATTTGACGCAATACTATTTATTACCCTAATTATAGTATCTTCATCAACAAGTGTAAACTCAAATTTTAAGGAATTATTAACGCGATTAGTTCGGTAGTGTAATATTTTTTCAGCACATGCTTCATTACTATTTTGAAAAATAGAAATAAAAGTATCATTTATTTTGTAAGGATCCGCTAAGTTAGAGGGGATATTTTTATCTTTATTACTCTGTATACCCATATCCTTTAATGTTTTGAAAAATTTAGATTTATTTTGTTTACTAATATTTCGAAGATTGGCTGATTTTTCGCTTCTAACGGCATTTAGAGCAAAGTTCCGCATCCTTTTATATTCTTTCCAAGATTCGGAAGATTTGTTGCGTTTAAATTCTAATAAGGCCTTGTCCCGTTCTTTAAGAATTAATTTAATATTTGGTGTCATCCAAGGTGCATAGGTTTTGCTAACACGTATTTGGCGATATGGACAATGAGCGTTAAATAAGTTTAAAATATTTCTTGTTAAGAACCGAACTTTGCTTTCAATGTCATTAAAGTAAATAATTTGATCCCATGGTATCGTAAATAGATCATATCGAAAAGTATCTAAATTTAAATGGTTAAAATCCCTAAAAGTTACAAATCTTTCTTTTTTGACACAAGCATCAATTTTAAAAATAGCGTATGCGAGACGATGATCGGAAAATAGATCTGCGTTAATTGTACCGCTTTTTAAACATGTATTTGTATTGTCAACAAAAATAGGGTCAATCAAGGTCGCTGATGTTTCGGTTATTCTAGTAGGTTCTGAAATCACCTGTTTTAATCCATAGGCGGAGAGGCAACTATTTATGTCGTTATTTGGATTCAAGAGATCAATATTAACATCACCAAGAACAAAAATATTTTGATATTCTGGTACAACTGATGTCAGCGCGTTTTCGATCAAATCAACAAAAGCGGGAATAGAGCCTTTTGGAGGACGATAAAAAGCACAAACAGCATAATATGAATTATTAATCTTAATTTTTATCCATAATTGCTCTAAGTCCGAATTAGCATCCGATGAAACATACTGGCAAGTAAATTGGTTTTTTACAAATATACCAACTCCACCTCCACGACCAGTCCGATCATGACGGAAAAACTTGTAACCATTAATTTTTATAAATGACAGTGGTATATCCGCGGATAACCACGTTTCTGATACTGCAACTACATCAAAGTTATTATCATATATAATTGAGCAAAGGTCACTAAAACCAGACAATAAAGACCTAACATTGATATTACCTATTTTAATATTACTATATTTAGTTTTGTTATTCATAAATTATGTTAGATTTTAAGTTATTTATATGATTTTGAAGGACCCAACAATTATTTGTCTCTTTGGTACTATGGTTAACGTCATGTCTGGTTTTATGTTTGATATTATAGTTTACACAGTTTATACATTTTTTAAAATTTGATCCACATTCATTTATAGAATGCTCTTCCGAGCAATGAGGACATACTTTTTGATGTTTACAGATTTTGGAGATATGGCCTATACCTGAACACTGATAGCATCTAATTACTCTTATATAATCACTGACTGAACAACGTTTCCACCCCAGATACAGGTACGATCTCTCCAGAATTTGTTTTCGCAGCTTAGGACATACTTCTATAATAACATCTTGGGATTTGCTATGGGAATATTTCAAAATCGTAACTATTTTTAGATCTTCAGTAGTAAATGGTTCCAATTGATTCATAGAAAAAATATTTTCAATAATATCCTCATGCGACTCCAAACTACTACTACTTGCATATGTTTTATGATTAATCGGGGATTATATTTCTGAGACTCACTTATGTTATATGAAGATCCAACCTTTTTTTGAATTGACGTCTTTAACTTCTCTAACGATAATTCATCCTCACAATTTAGTACAACACCATTTTTTATCTGTTTAGTGCTATTAATGCAAACATTTAAATCAGCAAGTTTGACACGTCTCTGGATAATCGCTAAGAATATCTATATTGGAATTTTCCTTATTTGTACTTTTTATCACCAGACTAAACGGAGTTACTTTATTATTCATCGTTTTTTGAAGAACATTACTATAAGAAACAGTAGAAGTGGTACCAGCATGTATTGGTAAAAATGAATTGTTTTGAGTAGCAATTTTATCAGACAGTTCGAAGTTGTTTTGTTTCAGGAGCTCATTATTTTGTTTAAGTTCAGTGTTTAAATCTATTAAAAGTTCGTTTTCACGTTTTAAGTAAGATACTTGGTATTTGAGTGAAGTGAGATCATCTGGTGTATTAGTGTTATGAAAATCTGAACATGACTTACATTTCCAATCTCTTCTTGTTGTTAAAAACAGTTTCGCTACTTGTTCGAAGCACTTGGTATGTAACCTTACACTACATTTATCGTTAGCACATTTTATACAAGTTTTTCTGATACTACTTAGACATATATCACATAATTTTTCGCCTTTTTGGTCAGAGCGATCAGCAGGCAGGTCTGTGTCGCCCGCCATCTTTAATTGTAAATATGCTTCAAGTAAATTGAAATCACCAAATATGTAAATCTTCTGCTGATTATTTCTTTGAAAAATGTCTTCTACTGTCCTACAATGTTGCTCATACACTACTTCTAAGGATTTCGGAGGAATGTATACTCCCCCAATAATAAATGTTTCATTCCCAATTGAACATTGCAGATAAAGTTGTTTTACCGATTTGTGTAGAGGATTTAACACAGTTACTTTGCTAGAATCTTTTATAATGATTAATATTCCTCCCTACCTAGATTTGTCACTGGTTTCACTACATCAATCACTTCTGGAGATTGTATATGCTGGTATTTTAAATACAGTATCTAAAATATCTTTGGATAACCAACTTTCGACTAGAATTAGTAAATCATAATTTGAACATAGAACGGAACCTATGAGATCTTGAATTTTAGTACGAAGTCCTCCTTAATTTTTGTAATATATTTGTAATGGGGATAAGATTAGTTTTTTATGGCCATTTTTCAATTTTTGGGATGCCATTTCTGTATCTAATACCAATATCACTTTCTCTTTTCTCACGCCTTTCCTTTAAATTTTTCCACGTCTTATTATGTCCCTTTGTACTTTTGTGAGATCGTTGTTTATTTTGATGGAAGAATGTTGTAAATTTCGTTTACATCTTACCAGATCTTTAACTGCGTTGTTATTTATTAGAATAGCTTTGAAAGGTCGAGGTCTAGCCCCTCCTGGTTTACCCACTCGAATAATTTTAACCAGATCCCTGATTATTTCTTCCTTGCTCATTAGATTTAGAGTTTCTTCTATTCTTTGTCTATCCTCTGTTATTCGTTCTTCGATATTTCTGGATTGGGATTCAGGAATATTAAAAAACATAACATTATTGGCTTTTATAATTCTTTCATTAATCTCTGAAAACATTTCCTCACACAATAAATTTGATGTACTAGGATCCTGCTCTAAATTATCTACTTTCTTTATTAACTCTTCAATTTTCCTATCTTTTTCTTGTAGAATTTTATCATTGGCCTGTTTAAGTTTATTTACTTCCGTCTTTAATTAATCAAACATAACTTTTCAAAACTGGTACTAGCAGCAAACTTTGTTCACAGTCTTCACAGAAGAATTTTAACTTTCTTGTGTCTGAGGAAAGCTGTAGGCACCTAACTTCTGTAGCTGTTACATTAGCAAAAGTTATATTAAGAAATCTTTTGCAGCCATCATACTTAAAAGAAGATTTATCTTCATTCACATCCTTCTTACATTTCATATATGTACTCATGGCTATTTATTATAACATTTAGGTAGTAGGATTTTATATTAATATTTTTAGGCAGGAGAGTACCTAATATTTTGGACAACAATGGGAAAAAGAAGAGTTCAAGTTCAAGGTCCATATAAACAATAATTCAAGTAAAATAAATATCTAATATCTATTAGCATTATTTTAAACTGTAAGTATTTTTTTTTTCTTTAGTTTATTTTAATTTTAAAATCTCTGTTGCACAAAAGTATTGAGTCCATAACACCAGTTGCATAATAACTTGCTGTCAAAGGCGAGACCTAGATACTCCACCACTGTTGCAAAGTTTAATTTTGTGTTTAGGAGTTGCTTTCCATTGTAGATCTTTAAAGACTATAAATCTTCCAGCACCTCGTCCATCCATCTTATTTTTGGTCTGCTTTTCACTTTCCTCCTATATTTACCACATTTCATTAGCCTTTTAAGTTTTATTTTGTTTTTAAACCATCTTAGTCTAAATCCTCTAATTATTGCAAAAATCATGCTGGACCATAATCTCTAAAATACTCTACTTCTGCAAGACAAATCACGATTTATTATCCTGGCCATGGTTTCCATTTAATACGGGTCCATAACGGGATGTGCCCAATTATTTATTCAAAAAGAATTATGACTTCTAAAATAGAACGTGTCTTAACTTCCAACACGCAAGATGTCGTAATTCGGATGTCGGTCGGCGATTTTTATAAGTTTCGTTGTTTATTTTTCATTTTCAGTGTAATGAACTATGAAGCGCGGTAAAATTAGAACATTTATGGGCCGTTAATTTGAAATCTGACAGCTAACGGTTCTGCATTTTCACACTTTAGTTTACAATATTTTTAATGCGATTTCTTTCATCTTTTTTTCTTGTGTATATTATTTTGGCTTCTGAATTAAATAATTGTTTTATACGGATGAAAATGCTGCCTGAAAATAACTATAATGAAATTCTTGGGAAGGTAAAAATGTTTTTCTAAATTGTTCACCTTAAAAAAAATGTCCCAAGAAGCGTAATCAGGACACATTTTGAATGGGAAGGGGCACAACGGAATTTTCTTTCATAAATCTAAAATTTATGAAAGAGGTATAAAAATATTTTTTCTAGTAGTGTTGAAATAGTGACACTTTTTTCCGCACTAGTAAATTTGTTAAGTTTTTGGGGAGTATACTGACATTTGAATATTTAAAATATATATTTGTATAATTGTAGTTTACAAAATGACTGAAAAATTAAGAAATTTATTAGATTTCTGCTATAATTTTTAATTGCCTTGGTCAGAGATAAGGGAGGCCCTGGTATAAGCCTCATCAAATAAATGTCAAATAATAATAAACATCTGATATTTTTTATTTGTCACTTTGAATCACCGTAGCAACAAAAAAAAATAAACCTGTCAGTCAAAACCCTACCTTGTCAAAACCAATTTTAACGTCGCATCTTTTTCTAGAAGATAATTTTTAATGGATTATTCAGATGAAGATTTGCCAGAGTCAGCTTTGGAAGCGGCTAGAACTGCAAACTTGGATATATTACCATCAAAATCCCGTTATGGGTATGAAAAGGAATATATTTTGTTTGAAAACTGGTGCCAGAATAAGGGAATTAAAACTTTTAAAGAAGACATTTTTTTGGCTTATTTCGCTGAAATTTCCAAAAGTTTTTTAAGGTCACGGCATACATAAAAAACAAAACATTAGATTTAGACCAAAAAAGGCAAAATTTTTCTCAAAAGAAGACATTTTTAAGTTTATAAATGAAGCGCCTGGCCAACTTTATCTTCATATAGAAGTCGCTACGATTTTTGATTTGGCGGGTGCATGTAGGAGAAAAGAATTAACAAAGATGTCCTTAGATCATATTAATGACAAAGGAAATATTTTATTGATAAATATCCCAGACACAAAAAAGACATTCTTTCAGAAGCTTTGCAATTTCTGAGGAAGCTGGAAATGGAAAATTGCTCAAATTGTTTAGAAAGTATATGAATTTAAGAAAGCCTGAAACCCCTCATAAGCAATTTTTTGTGAAATATAAAAAAGGAACTTGCACTGTACAATGTATCGGAATAAACACCTTCAGAAAAATGCAATCAGAGACTGCAAGTTATCTGAGGCTTCCAAATCCTGAATTATATACGGGCCACAGTTTCCGACGTTCCGCCGCCACAATGCTTGCAGATTCCGGAGAAGGAATAAAAAATATTAAACGCCTCGGAGGTTGAAAATCTTCAAGCGTCGCAGAAGGTTATGTAGAAAGATCACCAAGTTTCCAAAAGAGCCTATCGAATAAAATATTAAACTTTAATGACGCTGTCGTTGGCCCTTCCACAAACAAATAATTATTGAGAGTGAAAGCAGGTAGAAATACGACCAAATCGAAGGCGTGCTTATTATTTTTGAGAGGGTACAATTATTTAAAATATTCATACAATTTCTTTTATTTATTTCATGAAAACTTTGCAATATCGTAATTTACCTAATCGTTGTAGTCATTAGTGGGGCTTTATGAAAACAGAATAATAATTGTGGTAATTATAGTAGGAACCAAATAAATTAAGAATATTAATAAAAATCACAATATATATTTCAAATTAAAAATAAGAAAGATACCTAATCAGGGGTTGGTTTGGTGACAGAAACAATATTATCAATTTTACTATTTTAATAATGAATTTAACTTTATTTCACAAATTAACGTATATTTATATATTATGTCGCGGCCGAAGTCAGTAAGGAACTGTCTCTTAAGTTTCTTCTTGGGTTACACATACAGAAGTATTACTTAAATTTTAAATTAAAATCATAATGACGGATATTGCATATCCAATGCAATTGATATTTTTATTTTGTTTTGTTTAGTTATTTTTAAATTTTTATATTTTTTAATCTTTTTATATTATATTTAGTTTTTAATTTACTTCGCTTTGTCTATAAAATTTTTGTAATTTTTTAATGACAATAAAGCATACCTCTATATATATATATCTCTCTCCCGGTTTACCTGCAGTTCCTCGAAACTAGGCAGCCTTACCCAAGAAACCCTAATTGGGTTCGGCCAACATTAAAAGACATTATAAAGCTTAAATTACTATTTGATTGGTACTTAAATCATAAAAGTTTACACGCACCTATCATTTCGGAAATCCCTAAGTAAGATAATTAGTTTGGATATAACCTACAGGATTATGTTTTCTTGACCGCCAAACATAATAATAATGTTTATTTCAAATTTATGTAACAATGTACAAATTGATACAATAATAATAATAAAATAAATAAACATTTGTATCCTGCTGAGACATTGTTCATGTCTGTGTAAGGAATTAAAAATACAAATTTATATAAAAATTTTTAAATGGTAATAGTGAATGGTAAAAATAAAAATTATATCTAAATATATAGACTTCTTTTTGTGTACAAATTTTCTTCTAATCTTCAACCTCAGATTCGTCACTGCTGCTACCGCTATCATCAAAGTTAATTATGATTGGTTCAATATTGTGTTCAATACGGTTGTCTACGTCCCACATTTTTTGCTCTTCTTTTAAAACATGCTGAATGCATTTCTTCCAGTCTTCTGCAGAAACATTTTGAATGGCTTCTTGTAGGTAACGTTGCACGTCCACTAATTTAAATGTTCTGTTTTCTCGTGCCACATATTCTTTTACTTGCGCCCAGATTAATTCTATTGGGTTTAATTCGCAGTGGTACGGTGGTAACCTTAATACTGTAATTCCACGACTTAACGCCATTTCATCCACTGCGAATTTTTTATATTTGTCTCTGTGTAATTTTGTTAACTGAAGTAGTTCTGCCTTTAAACTATCTTTTTTATATTGGATGTTTTTAATAATTAACCATTCTTGAATTGCTCGTTTTTTCCATTTTTTGCATAGTTTTAGAACGGTGTAGAAATATTATTATTTAATGTTTAAACACTTATTAGCACTAATATTTTCACCAATTGTTCTTACAACACGTCGATTACTTACTAACTTAACTGTAAAACTTACAATTCACACCGTATAATTCAAAACCCGATGTTACGCTCGTGGTTAGAAATACACTACTGAGAACGTCATCGACGAGATGGATTTTACGCGCAACAGACAAAGACACAAATATCGCTCCGTACACCGATGCCATTAGTTGTAACAAATACTGAACAATCCATAAAATAATTAATTTTAAATGATCAAGAAATGTATAAGTATTACTCATTACTGATTTTTGTTATAATTAATATCTTTTATTAGTACTATGATTGTATATTATCTATAATTTGCCACAACTTACAACTCTACTACTTACTCTATTTTGATTCTGCTAAAAACTAGTAAGGTAAAATTGAGATATGACAACACGGTTCACTCTCAATCATTATTTGTTTGAGTATAGTCAGCAGCTGTCACCAGTAAAGACTTTCAAAATGACCTCTTCCAGCCAAGTTCTTATCACCACGATTGCAACAATTAGTGCAGACAAAGCAGTGGATAACCGAAATCTTACTTTATTGGAAAATATTTTAGCCTCTGCAATTAATTTGCAGAATGCTACAAATTGCACGTTCAATATTAATATTAAAAATAATTAATTTGTTGATATGTATTTAATAATAAATGTTTCTTTATGTTAACTATTGGGTTTTTTCCACACGCTAGTAGAAAAAATAGTGTACCTAACACGTGCGTAAAGTGACTTTTTCGCACGCGATTGCTGGCCGAACTCCGCTAACGCGTCGTTAGACAGCTACATCTCAGATAAACAAACGCAGATGCAGATATACTAGATATGTCCGATGTGGATAAATAAACGCTCGAGATGTAAAAAATGCATCGGATGTGGATATTCAAACGCAGCATAAATGTAGTAACATTTTGTAAATTGTTTTCTTTTATTCCTAAATTATATTTGTAGCCAATATTAGCATAAAAGTTAGCCTGCCTGATTTAGTGAAATTTAAAAAGCCATGTATGACAATCAACAAATTTAAAACATCAAAACTGATTTTCGAATGGTTTTAGATGAAAAAAAAAATGGTATTTAATAAAAGTGTTTCTATTGAATAGATCTTTTAATTTCTGAAATAAAAATGGTATGCTTTTGACAAAAAAAATTGTGAAGCGTCACGACGCCCAGCGTCGCTTAATTATAACTTCCATATCCATTCCAATTTTAAGCATCAATCGGTGTTAATAATTTGCTGCAGCCGTTTACGAGACAAACTCATTTCTCATGATAAAAGAATCACCCTGTACATTAGGATGGGCCGAAAAAATGAAAGTTAAAATTTTAAATTGCTATAGCATTTAAAAGTCCGCGTTTCATTATAAAACTACTTGTAGTTTTTTAAACAAATTTAAAATTATATTTTCAGCCCTCTACCAGCCCCAAGAAGAGCTAAAAATAAAATTAAAATTATAGTAGTATCGCAATCGTCACGAAATAATAAATCAAAATTTTATGGGCGTTTTACAGCACAGGTGGCTCAAACAAAATCTGTGATTTTAAATAACCGATAGTAAAAAGGCATAAAAATCTTTAGATAATTTTACCTGTGCGTAAAAATAGGCTACCATTATTTTAATCCCTTTTAATATTTTGATGAGCGCACGGTTGGATAAAGTAGAGGGTATTTGTTTGTATTATTTTTTTGTTACTATTTTAAACATAAATAATTATAATTTAAGCGCCGGGGTGCTTGTTTTAGGTGAGTGCCCTCGCCACTCACACCTGAAAATTTTTTTGGTTGGCTGGGGCCAATTTTTTCTTTTTTTGTTTTTTTTTTTGTTGTAACATATTAATATGTTCACCACTTTTTTGACATGCTTCTGTTTTGCTTGCGTTTTTGCAGTCTGCACGCTTTTGAGCTTTTTCTAATAGTTTAGTTTCTGGCAGCGTTAATTGGGTGGTCTCAACGCCGCGCCGCCAAACCTTACTCCTATTTTACTAATATGATTATAACATTTAGATATAAAATAGATATGCTTACCTACTCTCAAAATGTGAAAGTCTCTAAATCACTATATTCACTTTATGAGTCATTATTTACTGATATTGTTAAAGGTGGCACTGTAGTATCGACATCCAGGATTTTGTTCAGATTCCGTATGTTTTCTTCTTTTAACACATGCTCGTTTGCCTTTTGTCATTTTTCCTTCCTAACAAGTGATATGGGGCTTTCTAACAATGCTTCTACATCTTTTAACTTAAATGTCGTATTGTGTAGACCTACCTATTCTTTAGCTTGTGCCCATATCAGTTCAATAGGATTAAATTTACAGTGATAGAGAGGAAGACGAACAATATTAATACAATGTGTTTTTGCAAGTTCATCCATTATGTAACGTTCTGGAGGTTTATTTAATATTACAATTTCTAGTAGTTTTATTTTTATTGATTTTTCTGGAAAGTTAATATTTCTATCTGTTAGCCACTTAATGATATCATCTTTCTTCCATGAAGTATTTGGCACACGTCCAATAAGACGGTAACTAGCGTTTTCCATTACCATAACCAAACCCTTTTGTAAATGTTCTATCATCTGATCAAAATATTCTTCAAAAACATCAACGTTCATATCTTCATGGTAGTCTCCATTTTTTTTAAAACGAAATATTGAAGAACCACGTTTTTAAAACCCGTCATTACTTCCAATATGAGTTATAATTAGACGTCGTCCTTTACCGGACGAAACCTTCAATCCTGTAGATAATACTTCCAAAAAAACCTGTCGCGAAGATTGAATTGTAACGTTCAAAAACGACGTTAATTAGTTCCCACCTCTATTCAGAAATTCGTTTAATTTTTAAAGGTCTAATGTTATCAATTTTGTCTGTCTTTTGTGTTGCATACCTGTAGGGTCTATAAATGGAATAAATTATTAATTTCTTAAATAAACCTTAAAGGTTTATTTAACTTTTGCAGGTTTAGGTATTTACTACAATAACATAATTTTAATATTTTGTCGTTCGTAATTTGGATATATCAAATTTGAATTTTGAGTCCGTTACTCCCACCACCCGTCATGTCCTGCCGATGGGCCACATACTTTCCTGATTTTTGAACTTGAGCTTGGTACCTCGTGTTTGTTAGTGTGCAGATCGCTAAAAATAATTTTATGGTTTTGTATGCCATCCATCTTGGGATTTATTATTTTAGCATATATTTGTTACAGAGAATTTTCTTAGTTGCATTTGTAGATTTATTGGTTTTGAATATCTCTAGTAATTTCTTCATTGAAGGATTTGTGCCGCTAATCGCGTTGTTTCTATTATCAAGCTGTAAAATCAGGTATGTACATCGTAGTTGTTTTTTTTTATTATTGGGCATTTTTTTAAAATAAAGTAATATTCTATTTTGAGTAATATCTGTATTACTGATAAGTCATTTTGAGGGTTTTAATAGTAAATTAAAAATTATTAATTTAACGTATATCGTTAAAAGTACTTTGGCCTAATATTTTATTATTTCTTCCTTTTAGAGAGGATAATAAGGCCTTAAACCACTATATAATTTATTGGAGAGCACACCAGTTCTAGTTGGGTGTGTTTTAAATTATTAACTATTACCGAAGGAACCCCTTGGCCAGGGTAAGAATTTATATTATTTAAATGTTATTTCTTGATTATCAAAAATCGCTTATGGTGGGCCGATCCCATCTCTATAGGCATTTGCATATTGTTTCGTTGTGGAAGTCTTTTGGTCACTATTCTCAATGTTTTTGATTATTTTTTGTTAAAATATTTTGAGGTCGATTTAAAAATAAATTAAATCAGCTGTTTCTATAGATTATGTTGGAAATTTGCCGTTATGATTTAAAATATTGCAATTTGCAGTATTTACTTTAAAGTCAGTTATATGAAATAAGTTATTGTTTTATATTACCGGTAATATTTTATTGGTTGTTAATTTTTCTTTTTTACTTTTAATTTAATTTGGAGAAACAAAAAAAAAACTACTTACATTTAAAAATACATTTAATAAGTATTGATTTCTGAAATTCATAGAATAAATATTTTTGATTTTGTTTGTTTTATCTAAATAAATATCAGGGTAGTAACTGTAAATTTTTCTACTAGGGTTTTTATTATCCCCTTCCTGGAGTCGTCGATTTTCTTTTGGAGTGGGTGATTAATTTGACTCAACGAATTCTCCTGGAAACTAGATTTTCCTTTCTTGGATTTTTTTTGGATTGTGATTTTGTTGCTGTAAACGTTAACCAAGGAACTCAAATAAGAAGAAGCTGTCTATTCCTGAGTGGAAGGAATCACGCAAGTTTTTCTTTTTTTTTTTTTTTGTTATTGCTATTAGCATTATGTCTCATTTTATTTATTTATTAGCTTATTAGATTAGTTAAAAGCTAACGATTATTTTCAATCTTGTGGCTAAATTCGTCACTAGCTTATTAAGCTTAACTTATAGTTACTCTTTATAAAGTTTTACTTAAATATTGGTTCACAAGTATTACTCAGTTTATATTAAACATTGTTTGCGTCGCTTACCTGGCTTACAGTTAGGCTGGTAATTTGTAAACTGCGACTAAGGTCTCGTGATATTAATAACTTTTTTTAATTGTTTTTACTCACGCATGCGCCTGATCTCAAGCGGTGTGTGCCATAACTTCTCTTTCGTACGAAAAGTTGCTACATTACTTAGCGGCCTTAGCAACCAGTGTAATATAATTTTAAGTAGGTACATAACTAATTATATATCAAGTGTAAAATGTCTGTGGATATATGATTTTTATTTTCTGTCTCAATCTGTAATGTTGTAAATATTTGAATACGGATTTTTAATGTTGATTTATTGAAATTGCTTCTATTATTAAAACCATTTGAATTGGACTTACGAGTTTATTTTACTGCGAGTACATTGAGACTTTTGCGATATACTCTTTGGTAAATTGGGGGTATATCAAGAATATTTGGGGTTAACTTGTTTTCAATTTATCTGGCGCCCTATTAACATCAGTATAATTTTTGTGGACCGCACGACCGTCTCCACTAGAGTTTTAGCCGCGAGTCATCCCAGACTGTCATCGTATTGATGTACGTCTCGCTTGTAAATTTCGTTACAGAATTTTTGTGTCCTGCTACATTGTACTAACTGTATAAACTTCATTTTAATATTTCTTGCCAAGTAGGTCAATGATTTTTTTTTTTCATTGTCGCATCTTCTTTAAAACGGGATTATTCTTTTGTTATTCCCTAAGTTTGGCAGGGGCTCACTCATCGTTGATTACAGTTGTTCTTAGTAGTCCACTTTTTTTGGATTCTGCTTTGTTACATTGAGAGCACTCTGCTGGGCACGGTCTTCCAGAAAGAGAATTGGCATTTCTGTGGCTTATTTTGGCTCTATATTCGATCTTAAAGTCGTACTCTTGAAGTCGTTCAATTCATCTGACGATTTGACCCTTTTGGTTTTTGAACTATATCAATTACTTAAGATCTGCATGATCGGTACAAATTAAGAATTTTCTTCCATATAGTTATTGGTAAAAGTGTCCTATCTATTTCACAACTGCCAGGCGCTCTCTTCTCGTGACGCAGTTATTTCGCTCATGTTTCGAGAGCACTACTAAAATAACCCAGTACTCTTTCTTTTGACCCTTGAATATGTTAAAATATTTCTTTAATTCCTACATTACTGGCATCAGTATCCAGAAAAAATTCTCCCTCTGGTAGTGGGTAGCCTAGTATTGGCGCTGTTGTTAAATGTTTCTTTAGTGTTTTAAAGGCAGTTTGGCAGTCTTTATCCCAGCAGAGTTTTCTTGATTCTTCTGTGAGTCATGTTATTGGCTTAGAAATATCTGCAATCTTCCTGATAAATCTTTGATAGTACGTAAATAGCCTAAAAAACCTTCTTATTTGATGTTTATCACGGCCACTCTTTGATAAAAGCGACTTTTTTCTTATCTACAGCCATGCCATCCTTGCTGACTATATGACCCAGGTATTTTGCTTTATTTTTAAATAGTTAAGCATCAGTTGGACAACTTGAAGTCCTTTAAAAACACCTTTTAAATATTTTAGATGTTCATCAAATGTCTTCCCCAAGACTATGTCGTCTAAATAATCCAGGCATGATTGCCAGTATACCCTCTCAAATGTCTCAACAACGATGATGCCAAAAAAATCGCTGATGCTGCGAAATTATTATTTCAACCAGTCACTGTGTCAATGTTCATCGGAGATTTATGATCCAACCCTCATTAGCTAGTACAGCAAAAAATTCGTGAAAATTTCTACTTCAGATAAATTTTTATTTGCATCAGACTTTAATGAAAAGCATAAGATGGCAAAAGAAATACAAAAAAAAATAGTTCCGCATTAAAACCAGGTCCAAGCCAATACAAGGCACCTTCTTTAAACTACAAGCGCCCGAATTACAAACAGAGGAAAAAGGAAGATACATACAGACCCTCCAGGAAAATGGCGAGATTTCAGAAAAAAGGATGGGAAATGAAGAACAAGAAATATGCCAAAAATTAGGTTCAGAACATTGTTTAAGAATAGTTGGCATAAACTAACAAAAAATAAAATTATCCAGGGTTACAAAATACCTTTTAACATACCTTCCACATAATTTAAAAATGCAAACAGATATAAAAATAGAAATTAAAGAACTTTTAAAAAAGGGAGCTATAAAAAAATGTAAGTTCAAAAAAGGGTAATTTATTTCTTCATATTTTTTAAGGAAAAAGCCTAACGGTTTATATAGATTTATATTAAATCTTAAAAGGCCAAATAAATATATCACTCCCTTCAAGCTTGAAGATCATAGAGTAGTACAAAATGTAGTATTTAAAAATTATTTTATGGGTACTCTTGATCTAAAAGATGCCTATTTCTTATTGCCGGTTGATAAAAATCATAGAAAGTACTAAAGATTAATTCGTAACAAATGTATGTATGAACTTTGTTGCCTTCCATTCGGTTTAAATACGGCTCCGTATGTGTACACAAAATTACTGAAACCGGTAATACAAAAGTTATTGGTGAAACGTTTGAATCCTGCAAACAAAATATTGAATATACCTTAATTATTTAAAAAATCTGGGTTTCAAAATAAATTATGATAAATGTACCTTAATATCCTCACAAAAATGTAAATTTTTGGGTTTTATATTTAACTCTTGAAATATGAGCCTTTCTAAATATGAATCTTGCCTTACCTTACCTTTCGAGAAAAAACAAAAACAATTGCATTATTGAAAAAATTTAAAACTATAAAAACATGTACTGTACGAAAATTTTCACAGTTAATAGGTACATTGATCTCTTCCTAGCCAGCAGTTCCATATGCATTGTTACATACAAGATAATTTGAAATAGAAAAATATAGAGCTCTTAAAAACTGAGATTACGTCTCATCTCTACGAGTAATAATTAGTGCAACCCTGGTGCAGGAATGTAACTGGTGGATTTCAACTCTTGCCAAACACCACAAACTTTTTTTAACACCCCGGATTTACTCTTGAAATATTTACAAGTGGAGAAAGTACGGGAGGACATTGGAGAGAAAGAATAGGAAAAACACATTAACTACCTAAAACTAGTAGCCGCATTTTACGGTCTAAAGTGCTATGGTAAAATGGCTAGTAATTGTCACATACTCTTAAGAGTCGATAATATTACAGCAATTTCAGCAATAAATCGAATGGGCAGTATTAAATATTATGCATTTAAATGATATAGCATATAAAATTTGGCAATGGTCCGGAAAAAATAAAATATTTTTATTTGCCTTATATGTAAATACCCAAAATCTAGAATTAAAATCAATGATACGGAATTTTCACTTAATGAAATTATTTTCAAAGATATCGTTGCAAAATTAGGCGAACCTGAAATCGATTTGTTTGCATTTAACATTAATAACATGTCAAAAATACGTTTCATGACACCTAGATCCGGATTGTGTAAATATTCATGCTTTTACAATTACATGGTCTAACATGTTCTTTTATGCTTTTCCTCCTTTTTCTATTATACTTAGAGTTTTAAATAAAATTATGAAAGAAGCCGCAACAGGTATAGTTGTAGTACCTTATTGGCCTACACAACCGTGGTTTCCCCTTTTTAAAAAATTAATTTCTTCCAAAATACTATATTATGGACCATCTAAAACGTTAATTATTTCTCCTTCTAGAACACTACGCCCTCTAAACAAGAATCTTATCCTGGCTGTCGCGAGACTCTCAGGAGGTCTCTTCACAAAAGAAACTTACCAACTTCAAGTATAACAACATTAATATCGTCCCTCACTTTAAACACTTAACGCCAGTATAACACTTCCTTATCAAAATGGTGGGACTATGCAATTTCTCACAATTTAAAAATATTTAATCATTTGGGTTCTGTTTAGAATTTCTACAACACGAATTAGAAAAAGGCGCATCATACTCTACTCTAAATACTCATCGAGCGGCATTAGCACTTATAATAGAGATACACAAAGACGAAGGAAAACTTATAACCCGTTTCATGAGAGGAGTATTCAAATTAAAACAAATTTTTTCCAAAATACACAAATACTTGGGAACCTCAACAAGTTTTATCTTATTTGAGCAAACTTCATTCACTTTCAAAACTCACACTTGAGAATGTAACCCTAAAGATGGCCATGTTAATGGCACTTACTTCTGCACAAAGGGTGCAAACTCTATCCAAAATTAAAGTATGTGATATTCATCTTCATGGAATCGAAAAAATTGAAATAGTTATTACCGATCTATTAAAAACAACAGCACCAAATAAACATGAATCAGCTCTGATATTTCCTTTTTTTTAAGAAAAACCGGAATTATGCGTGGCTTCAGTAATTTTACATTATCTAAAAATCACTGAGATCAATATTTGTTTCTAACACACAAACGACCACATCAAACCGCAACCACTCAAACAATAAGTAGATGGCTCAAAACCATTCTCGCTAAAAGTAGAATCGACATAAAATTATTTCAAACACAGCCATGCTTCAACTTCGGCAGCTGCTAGGTATGGAGTGGATATAGAAACCATTAGAAAAACTGCAGGGTGGAGTGAAAAATCCCAAATGTTTAACAAATTCCATAATAAAAGCATTAAACCAATATTTGGGAGAACGGTACTCTCCTCTATGACATAATTTTTTTTGCAATTATGTATAAATATATTATGTAGGTATATTGACTATCTTTTTATGTTGTTTGTTACTAGAATATATTTAATTACGTAATAATATTTATATACATATTTTGTATAAATTGTCTTTTTGACAGATTATTATTATTATTATAATTATTATATTCACTGTTATTAATTAATTAAAAAGCAATATACTATTAAAAAACTGTTATTTTCGTATTTTATTTAATTTCCATTTCACACTAAACAACACTTCCTTCATATCGCATTTCTTTAAACAGCTACAAAGTGTTATATATTGGAGAACAGACAAGTAAAATATAATTAAAAAATTGAACGACTTACCTTAAGGAAGTTCGATCTAAATTATATGAACTTGTCTGTTCTCCAATATATAACCTCCTACCCCTCCTAATACTTTTTAGATTTATGCTTTCCAACCCCTTTTGGTATCATGTACGAGAGGTTTATGAATACTGGGTGAGAAAAATTCATTTCTATATACGCTGTGGCACAACAATATCACGAGAGATATACTACAAAGTGTTATATATTGGAGAACAGACAAGTTCATATAATTTAGATCGAACTTTCTTAAGGTAAGTCGTTCAATCTTTTAATTATACTTTTCATAGTCACGTACAGGACATATCAATATGGCTCCTGTGACTTATTGTTTATTATATGTTTTTTATGTATGTATATTTTTAAATTATATTTGTAAACTTATTGATTCATAATAATAAACATTCATTCATTCGTTCAGTCTACCGGTCACTGGTTCTTAAACTCTAAAGCCAATCTACCTAATTTAGTTTGATCAATAATTGCTTGCAATCATATTTTCAACAATTTTATTATTGAAAAACTTTTTTTAGCTTCAGCTGTATTAACTGGAGTCAATATATTATTTGAAGCACGATATAAACATTAGGATAAAAGTTTTTATTATAATGTCATTGGCCCACTTGTTTTTCCATATTAGTGTTTTTATTTCAGATACATTTTTAATAACTTTATTCAATGTCAGAGATAAAGGGAGAAATTAAAAATCGTAATTTAGCCACCCTATCAAATAACTTCCCAAATCTTATTTCCATAAAAAGATAATTATAAACTGTTAAGAAGATAGTCCTTTGATAATATTCTTTATATGCATGGTATTATGGTATGTTTTCTTGCTTGATTTGTTTTGAGAAACGACGCAGTTATGTCAATATTTTCCTAGTCTAGAAATGCTCTTAATTTTTTAAATATTTTATTAAATTCGCTTGATGCCACTTTAAAAAGTATATTTATCATTTACGTCAAATAAGTCACATGTAGGACTTTATTTTTTAAAAAGAGTGTTAACAATTTTTGACAAATAAAAATATTTATGTTCTCACTTAGCCCCAACTCCTATCAATATTTCAGTAATTAGATCTCTGAAAGTGTTATTATATAATTATATTATCTATATCTAAACAAATAAGTCAACCGACGTAAGATCGGGTGAGCCCGCAGGTCATTCAATTTATCTGTGTCTTAACCAATAATTTATGTCTTTTAATTCCACAAGTGTTTCTACACGCGTTTCAATCAACACTCTTGATCTTTAGCTAATCAACGCTATGGTTTGTAGTAATTAATGTTCTCAGCTGTTCTCTTTTAACCTGCGGATACATTGTTCGTTACGTTGCGTGCAAATCCAGGTCGTAATCGTGAGTGAAATATCCGCGATGGGCGTCAATTTGGCCTAGCCGATTTCCATTAAACCATTCCCTACCGGCATAGAACACATCAACAAAAAATATTTAGGTCCGTGAGTCTTTTTTTTAACCTCAAATACTGTAGTAACTAATTGCATACCATTGTTAGGTTTTATAATGATGTTGTTAATAATATAATAAACTGGATATGACAAAAAAATAAATAAGTAACAAGAAACTGTCAATATTTTTTTAAATATTATTTTATTAAACTCTGTAAAATAATGTCAAAAAGAATACCAAAATTTATCATCATCAGATAAAACGAATGGGGCATGTTCAAAAATTTTTAAATTTTTTTTATGAATAGTAGAGTAAAATAAAACTACATTTTTTAAAATTTTTTTTTATCTATTCATTTGCCGGAGTTATGAATTTTTTTAAAATTTATGACGTCACCGGGAATAGACCAATAGGAGCTAGCGCAAAACGTTGCCGGCTAGAAGGTTTACGAGAACTGATGTACGTTCGTTTGTGTACTCCTTCTTACTTTTAGACTTCTAAAACATCGTTAAACAAATATCTTTTAAATATATAATATCAAATGTTTTTTGAAAGTATTATTTCTGTTTAAACTTTTACCATATTTAAAGTTTCATTGTTTTAAAAGTCACTTAATAATTCAGAAAATGGCAAAATGGCAGCACTGTGTATGGCATCTGTCATCATAGTGTCTCGATCAAGAATTTATTTGGAATTTGAGTGTTTAATTTTGTACTTTTTATAAATATTATGACTACGAAAAAGTGTTTTGTTCCAGAATGTGATATTGATTCACATTCATCTTCAACAATATTTATTAGTGTTCCTAGAAATTTGGAAAGAAGAAAATCAACCTTCTACTAGCGATGTTTCTCGTGAACTTTTTAATAAAAATACACCGGATTATCAAGATGTAGCAGCAATTTCTGCTAATTGTCCCCTTCAGGAAATTGAAAATGAGGCTACTATAAATTCTTAGGCTGGAAGAAAATGCAAAATCCTGAAAGTTTTGAAGATACCGAATTTATTCATCATTTTGTGGAAGAACTAGTGATAAAGAAAAATGTGGGTATTTAAACAAACTGGTTCCTGGATCCCATATAATGGCAGATATGGGTTTCAGAATATTCAGCTACTTGAAAACATGGGATGCACTTTAGTAAAGCCACACCTAGTGTATCACAGAATGAAAAAAGTTCTCCAGAAGATGTACAATTAAGTAAAAGAATAGCATCTCTAAGAATACATGGGGAAAGAGTTATAAGAAGGGTTAGTTAATTTAACATGTTAAAACCACATTCGTGTGTGAATTTTAAGCAAGTACATTTACTTAGTAATATCTGCATAATTGCTTTTTAACTTACAAGAACCTATTTTGTAAGAGTAAATATTAATTTAATAAACTTTTTTGTTTGTTTTTTAATTTAATTTACCTAATTATCACATTTCAGGGATTATGAGTTTTTAAACAGCCAATGTAATTTTTTATAAAATTTTAACTTTTCGAGCAAATCAAAGAGGAATGAGTAACCTGTATATGCATAGATTTTTTTGGGACTAAAACTACCAAAACAAAGGCACCTATTTACAGCAGTTTAAAATTAAACATTTTGACAAAAACGCCTATGTCACAGTGATAAATATTAAAAACAACAAGTTCAGTTGAATGTGGTAGCAAAGTCTATATATTCCAATAAATCGGGTAACTACATGTGGTATCACTGGTGATAAATTTAAAAATATCACAATTCTTGCCACCTTTTTCAAAAAACCAGAAAGTGTGCCTTCTTATCAATCCTTTATGAAAATGACAACAGTGATAAATGTGAAAAAAAAAAAACATTTAAAGTTGCTATTCGTTATTACGATAGTAAAACATGTTTGCAGTTCCGTTTATTTTTTATGAAAATCTAGGTAAAAACAACCAATGTCAAAGGGTTATAATTTTTTTTCTGTCGAACCAAATATATCACAAAATTAAAAATTGATCATAGGTCAAGCTAAAGTAATACCTTTATTGATAGTAGCTTTAAAAAAGGAGAAAGAATAATATTGACTTAAGTTATTATTATTAACATTAATGATTTTTAATAAAAACTCTTCAATTATTGTTTACAAACAAAAACATAAAAATCTGTAAAAATTTTATTTATTAACCTTTTAATAAAAAATGAGAAAAATGAAGTAAAAAACAATTTACAAATAAAAATATATATACAAATCCTAAGAATATAAAAGTACTGATTTATTTTCCTGTAGTGGGTGAAGAGGTTTCTTTAACAATCTAGTCAAGTGTACATCAATATTTACGCATTTTGATAAATTAGAGCCTTTCCAATAACACTGAGTAGATGTTACAGATGTTTCCTCACTTCTTCTATGAAGCCACATATTTACAACCAACTGAAAAAAATAAAAGGGTTAGATATGCAGTTACAAAATAAGTATATAACCAGCTACAAAATGCCTTATTTTATGTAACAAGACGAGCAGAGCTTTACTAGCTCTGAACGAATCCAGTAAAGAATCTCGGATTTTCAAAACTTAAAAAAAACAATCTCACCACATTTTCACATTTTTGAAATATTATAGAGCTTTGCGAAAAAAACTGCTATTTTTAAAAATACAATTTTTTGTTTAAACAGCTATGTCTCATTTTAGGCTATTGAGTATTATAAAATAAAAAATTACGGGATGCTTTGTTAGCTTCAAACGAATCCAGCAGAGCACCCCAGTTTTTTTTTTAAACCACACCACGTTTTTTGGCTCCTACAATATTAAAAAATATTCGAAATTTGGCATTTTAAAAAAAATTCGCAATTCCTTGCTGACTTCAAAGTTTTTTTCTGAAAACAAATGTACTTACCACATTTTTAGGATTTTAAAACAGCCTAAACATGTGTCATAAGTAGTTGTTTTTATATATAAAAAAACAAATTAAAAAACTGAAGTGTCCTGCTGAGTTTGTTCCAACAAAGCACCCTGTATTATTTAAAAATAGCAATTTTTTTAGTAAAGTTTTACAATATTTCAAGAGTCTAAAAATGGAGTGTGGTTTTTAGAACAAAGCTTTAAAAGACCGAATTGCTCTGATGGCTTCTTTCGAAGGTTAGCAAGAAGCACCATGTATTTTTTAAAAATATAATATTTCAAGTGCATAAATATATGGTGTTGCTGTTTTTTACAGAAAAAACTTTCTAAAACAGAGGTGCTTTGCTGACTTCGTTCGAAGCTATAGAGCATTTTAAGTTTTGCAAAAAACGAGAAGCATAAAATTTTTGAAAAGGGTATAAAAATAGCCTAAAAATATGGCATATTTTTTAACTCAAAATTTCATAGGTGCTCTGCAGCATTCTTTGGTATCATAATTATTACTAGATTCACTAACAATATCTATTTCTAGATTATTTTAACACTTGCTGCGATTACAAAAAATGTCTCTTTATATGTCAAAATTAGAAAAAAAAAATATTTATAGGAATAAAGGGCCTTATACACTATTTATTATATGTAATATAAAAACAAAAAAGCATAATAAATATTACAAACCTTGACATGCATTGTGCACTAAAAATTTCATTTTTGTTAATTACAACAACCACATCAGAAGGTTTTTGCCGTACTTTATGTTTAAGTGTAATTTGTCTCCTTCTCTCTTATGGAAAAAGAAATTATCCCCATATTCTTGCTTGGCAGATCTAAAAATAAAACCTGAGATAAATATGTTTTACTATAAGGTGTATTGTTCCATATAAACTGTAACTACCTACTATTAAAACAAAGTCTTACTTTTCTGACTTTTGTAAACTGAGTATTGTTAAAAAATGCAGTAATCATCTCGGTAATCACATTTTCGTTTACAATGGGTAACACACTTGATTCAACTTTTATAAATCCAGCTGATTCATATTAATATTAAAATTAAACCAAAACAAAAACTAAGGTTATGTGTTAGGTGGTGTCAATTTTAATGTCACTTAGATGTGCGTTCACTTCGACATTCTGTGTGTCGGTTTGTTCGTTGGCTTGGTTTTGTATAACAAAAAAAACTTCGACACAAGATGATTGGTCTATTCCCGATGACGTATAATTTCAAATTTTAAATTTTAATTGGGCTTAATTTAAAAACTTTTGGCTTTTTTAACGAACTGACTATTTAGAATAACTTGTATAGCGACTAACTATTACAATATAATTTATAAAACAGCATATCTCACATGTGAACATGGCCCATTCTTCAATATTCTTACAATATAACTTTAATTATAAATTATCCCCTTTAGAATAAATTTTAACCCCTGAAGCCGACCGACCTTGGCGCTCCTGGGCGATCTACAGATGATTGATGATGCCATTTGACTTACAGGCGAGAAATAGCCGGAAAACCCCACCTACCATCATCGTAAAGGTAACGCACTGCGATTTGTAATTTGGATGCCACATTAACAGCAATTAAATTACGGCTAATACAACATTCATCAAATTCTACAACAAATCATGCGATTTAAATAAAAATTTACTTAATCTGGTCTAGGATCTTAAGCGTGTGTCGCTATATTACTGAAAGGCTTGTAAATGAAAACCGGCAGCATTTATACACTGCGCTACCAAGTCAGTTATAACTAGTTACAGATAATAAAATTATATTTATATTTCAAAATGAGGTTCTTTGGTTTCAGCATTTAAAAATGACTCATAAGATTGCTACCGGTTATTTTGATGTGGAGGTAGCTGTGAGCATTAGACTATGTAAGGTTCTTGGGTTCTCCTAACTTTAGTTGGTGTACTAAAGGTCGGGCCAGAATTTAAGATTTCATATACCTAAATGTAAATGAAATGATAAAAACCATGCACATCAGTCAAATTTATTTTTAACTTCAGTAAAGAAAACTAGAGACACCAAAGTCACAAAAATAGAACACGATTAGTTCTTGTTACAGAAAATAATTACAAAATATATACATTAGTCGAGTCGTATACAATAAGTCCTATACAAAGGATCATCCAGCGCTTACAAATAAAAAATTACAATAAATGCCAAATAGGTGTACATGGATAATAGGGTGGGCCGAAAAATTAAAATATTTCATTTTAAAACGGAATACCCCCAATGTATGACTTATGATATAACTTATCTTTGTTTAAAATTACAACCAGATTAAAGGTCATCTTGTGCCCTCTACATAGCCTTCAAATTAAAAAAAATTCTCACATTTGTACTTTTTCTAAAATAATAATCATTTGCATATCAAATAGGTATTAACACATATTTTAAATACTTAAGTACTAAATAAAGTATTTAAGTTACCTTATTTCATTTCCTTATATCCTTATAATTTTACGTCAACTTGGCAGAGCAGCGTAAGCTGTCGCCAAGGTCATCACAGAATCGGTTATTGCTGCATTGTATTATTTGAGTCAGTTGATAATACGAAGCGACCGCGTAAAGTCAATCGTGTTATTTGTTGTAAGCGTATTATTATTTGTTTTTGTGTATTTCTATATTTAAAATGTCTGAAAAGTAGGCTATAGTTACCAGAAAAACAGTAGTATTCCTTATTTTGGGATATCCAAGTGAACTAAACCATAAAGTTTTTCCAACCATTAAGGATGTGTTAAAATTTCAAAAATTATCCTTTTAAAAATACAGGAAATATGGAGTAACACATCAATTCCAATAGTATCATCCAAACAAATCAGCCAAATAGTTCTAAAATATCACAGAGTATTTACAACTCTTAAGGTTTCCTAAAACCAGGCGCAATAAAAAATATAAACTAAGACTAGCAGAGTTTTTGGCTAAATGCGAAAGTAAATTATTTGATGTTTTCTCTTGTAAATGCGAACCAATTTCTTCTTGTTCGTGTGAAAAGTCGCGTAAAGTACCACCTCAAGAACAAGCATTTTTAGAAGATCAGAGGACAAATAGAAAAATGGCATTAGGACCAGTTGATGTGAAAGAAACTGGAAGAATTTTAAAGTTAGAAGAAAGAAAACAAAAGACAACCAATAGAATTACTAGTTTCACGTCAGTCATCGACAGAGAAAAGTCGACTTTAAGCACTACATTGAAAAGAAAAAGACCTAGTTTTGACGAAGTAGTTAAGGATGATCCTTCCTCCGTTTCTCCTCGTGTTCATTACCTGTGTTGAATAGAAATCTACTTAAACTTCCGACATTAGCTAGAACTTGCGATCAGTTTGGAGTCTCAGATAGACCTGCAGCAGCAATTGCATTAGCAGTCCTACAAGACGTTGGTATTGTGACCGAGGAAAATCTAACAAATGTAATTAAAAAAAAAAGTCAGAAGAGCTCATGGAAAAGCCCGTAGTTTATTAAGAAAAGAGCACACTTATACGTAAAAGCATATATTTTGATGGGAGAAAAGATAAGACATTATATCAAGAAAAAATTGATGGACAATTTCATCGCTAAAGAATTTCAGAAAAGCATGTTTCCATGATAGAAGAGCCGGGGTCCGTTTACGTTGGGCATGTGTCACCAACTTCTAGCTCTGCTAAATCAATTGCAATGAGTATTTACGAGTTTGGTGTAAGAAGAAATGTAAGTTTTGATCAGATGTCCGTTATTAGTTCTAATGGCACTGTAGTAAATACCGGCTGTAAAAATGGGACAATAAGACATCTGGAATTACAAATAAAAAAAACACTTCAGGGGTTTATTTGCCAGATACATGCCAATG
>OV651819.1:75239146-75301025 GCA_927349885.1 Psylliodes chrysocephalus | reverse complement strand
TTATTATAACATTTAGGTAGTAGGATTTTATATTAATATTTTTAGGCAGAAGAGTACCTAATATTTTGGGCAACAATGGGAAAAAGAAGAGTTCAAGTTCAAGGTCCATATAAATAATAATTCAAGTAAAATAAATAAATAAATATCTAATATCTATTAGCATTATTTTAAACTGTAAGTATTTTTTTTTCTTTAGTTTATTTTAATTTTAAAATCTCTGTTGCACAAAAGTATTGAGTCCGTAACACCAGTTCCATAATAACTTGCTGTCAAAGGCGAGACCTAGATACTCCACCTCTGCTGCAAAGTTTAATTTTGTGTTTAGGAGCTGCTTTCCATTTGTAGATCTTTAAAGACTATAAATCTTCCAGCACCTCGTCCATCCATCTTATTTTTGGTCTGCTTTTCACTTTCCTCCTATATTTACCACATTTCATTAGCCTTTTAAGTTTTATTTTGTTTTTAAACCATCTTAGTCTGAATCCTCTAATTATTGCAAAAATCATGCTGGACCATAATCTCTAAAATACTCTACTTCTGCAAGACAAATCACGATTTATTATCCTGGCCATGGTTTCCATTTAATACGGGTCCATAACGGGATGTGCCCAATTATTTATTCAAAAAGAATTATGACTTCTAAAATAGAACGTGTCTTAACTTCCAACACGCAAGATGTCGTAATTCGGATGTCGGTCGGCGATTTTTATAAGTTTCGTTGTTTATTTTTCATTTTCAGTGTAATGAACTATGAAGCGCGGTAAAATTAGAACATTTATGGGCCGTTAATTTGAAATCTGACAGCTAACGGTTCTGCATTTTCACACTTTAGTTTACAATATTTTTAATGCGATTTCTTTCATCTTTTTATCTTGTGTATATTATTTTGGCTACTGAATTAAATAATTGTTTTAAATGGATGAAAATGCTGCCTGAAAATAACTAAAATGAAATTCTTGGGAAGGTAAAAAAGTTCTTTTAAATTGTTCACCTTTAAAAAAATGTCCCAAGAAGCGTAATCAGGACACATTTTGAATGGGAAAAGGCACAACGGAATTTTCTTTCATAAATCTAAAATTTATGAAAGAGGTATAAAAATATTTTTTCTAGTAGTGTTGAAATAGTCACACTTTTTTCCGCACTAGTAAATTTGTTAAGTTTTTGGGGAGTATACTGACATTTGAATATTTAAAATATATATTTGTATGGTTGTAGTTTACAAAATGACTGAAAAATTAAGAAATTTATTAGATTTCTGCTATAATTTTTAATTGCCTTGGTCAGAGATAAGGGAGGCCCTGGTATAAGCCCCATCAAATAAATGTCAAATAATAATAAATATCTGATATTTTTTATTTGTCACTTTGAATCACCGTAGCAACAAAAAAAATAAACCTGTCAGTCAAAACCCTACCTTGTCAAAACCAATTTTAACGTCGCATCTTTTTCTAGAAGATAATTTTTAATGGATTATTCAGATGAAGATTTGCCAGAGTCAGCTTTGGAAGCGGCTAGAACTGCAAACTTGGATCTATTACCATCAAAATCCCGTTATGGGTATGAAAAGGAATATATTTTGTTTGAAAACTGGTGCCAGAATAAGGTAATTAAAACTTTTAAAGAAGACATTTTTTTGGCTTATTTCACTGAAACTTCCAAAAGTTTTTTAAGGTCACGGCATACATAAAAAACAAAACATTAGATTTAGACCAAAAAAGGCAAAATTTTTCTCAAAAGAAGACATTTTTAAGTTTATAAATTAAGCGCCTGGCCAACTTTATCTTCATATAGAAGTCGCTACGATTTTTGATTTGGCGGGTGCATGTAGGAGAAAAGAATTAACAAAGATGTCCTTAGATCATATTAATGACAAAGGAAATATTTTATTGATAAATATCCCAGACACAAAAAAGACATTCTTTCAGAAGCTTTGCAATTTCTGAGGAAGCTAAAAATGAAAAATTGCTCAATTTGTTTAGAAAGTATATGAATTTAAGAAAGCCTGAAACCCCTCATAAGCAATTTTTTGTGAAATATAAAAAAGGAACTTGCACTGTAAAATGTATCGGAATAAACACCTTCAGAAAAATGCAATCAGAGACTGCAAGTTATCTGAGGCTTCCAAATCCTGAATTATATACGGGCCACAGTTTCCGACGTTTCGCCGCCACAATGCTTGCAGATTCCGGAGAAGGAATAACAAATATTAAACGCCTCGGAGGTTGAAAATCTTTAAGCGTCGCAGAAGGTTATGTAGAAAGATCACCAAGTTTCCAAAAGAGCCTATCGAATAAAATATGAAACTTTAATGACGCTGTCGTTGGCCCTTCCACTAGTCAGCAGCTGTCACCAGTAAAGCCTTCCAAAATGACCTCTTCCAGCCAAGTTCTTATCACCACGGTTGCAACAATTAGTGCAGACAAAGCAGTGGATAACCGAAATCTTACTTTATTGGAAAATATTTTAGCCTCTGCAATTAATTTGCAGAATGCTACAAATTGCACGTTCAATATTAATATTAAAAATAATTAATTTGTTGATATGTATTTAATAATAAATGTTTCTTTATGTTAACTACTGGGTTTTTTCCGCACGCTAGTAGAAAAAATAGTGTACCTAACATGTGCGTAAAGTGACTTTTTCGCACGCGATTGCTGGCCGAACTCCGCTAACGCGTCGTTAGACAGCTACATCTCAGATAAACAAACGCAAAAGCAGATATACTAGATATGTCCGATGTGGATAAATAAACGCTCGAGATGTAAAAAATGCATCGGATGTGGATATTTAAACGCAGCATAAATGTAGTAACATTTTGTAAATTGTTTTCTTTTATTCCTAAATTATATTTGTAGCCAATATTAGCATAAAAGTTAGCCTGCCTGATTTAGTGAAATTTAAAAAGCCATGTATGACAATCAACAAATTTAAAACATCAAAACTGATTTTCGAATGGTTTTAGATAAAAAAAAAATGGTATTTAATAAAAGTGTTTCTATTGAATAGATCTTTTAATTTCTGAAATAAAAATGGTATGGTTTTGACAAAAAAAATTGTGAAGCGTCACGACGCCCAGCGTCGCTTAATTATAACTTCCATATCCATTCCAATTTTAAGCATCAATCGGTGTAAATAATTTGCTGCAGCCGTTTACGAGACAAACTCATTTCTCATGATATAAGAATCACCCTGTACATTAGGATGGGCCGAAAAAATGAAAGTTAAAATTTTAAATTGCTATAGTATTTAAAAGCCCGCGTTTCATTATAAAACTACTTGTAGTTTTTTAAACAAATTAAAAATTATATTTTCAGCCCTCTACCAGCCCCAAGAAGAGCTAAAAATAAAATTAAAATTATAGTAGAATCGCAATCGACACGAAATAATAAATCAAAATTTTATGGGCGTTTTACAGCACAGGTGGCTCAAACAAAATTTGTGATTTTAAATAACCGATAGTAAAAAGGCATAAAAATCTTTAGATAATTTTACCTGTGCGTAAAAATAGGCTACCATTATTTTAATCCCTTTTAATACTTTGATGAGCGCACGGTTGGATAAATTAGAGGGTATTTGTTTGTATTATTTTTTGTTACTATTTTAAACATAAATAATTATAATTTAACCGCCGAGGTGCTTGTTTTAGGTGAGTGCCCTCGCCACCCACACCTGAAAATTTTTTTGGTTGGCTGGGGCCACTTTTTTCTTTTTTTGTTTTTTTTGTTGTAACATATTAATATTTTCACCACTTTTTTGACATGCTTCTGTTTTGCTTGCATTTTTGCAGTCTGCACGCTTTTGAGCTTTTTCTGGTGGTTTAGTTTCTGGCAGCGTTAATTGGGTGGTCTCAACGCCGCGCCGCCAAACCCTACTCCTATTTTACTAATATGATTATAACATTTAGATATAAAATAGATATGCTTACCTACTCTCGAAATATGAAAGTCTTTAAATCACTATAATTACTTTATGAGTCATTACAGTTCATCAAATTTCTAGAGGTGTTCGACGCCCAGACAGAGAACGCGCTACGTGTGACTAAGATAGCTATTGTACAGTCTGCTAAACAAGTTATTTTAAATAGTTTTTAATATTTTTAGGTAATTAAATTTTAAAAGTGTGGAATAGTTTAGGGATTAAATTGGTCTGATTGGACTTTCTTAGAACGTTTTTAAAAGCAGCTAAAGATAGTATGTAGAATTGAAAATAATTATTATGCCATAAAAGGTGTTTTGGAATTCCTTCAACCTTTTGAAATTGAGTCAGAAAATATAAATTTTATAGGATAGCGGAAAATACCTATAATTTTTTTGTAGGCCTTTGTAAATCGTGGAAATAGTTTATACTTTATTTCTACCTTATTAAGGAAAATGGTACCTATTATTAATAACGGTTGTTTCTGAAACATTACTAAAATTTTCGAAATTTTGTTTTTCTACAAAATAATAAACTATACTATTTAGAAAAAAAAATTTATTTCTCTTATAATTTTATAAAAAATAACAGGGGAATATTTACATTTCTTGATCTATTAAACAAAACGATAAATTATCTCGACGAATGACACCATGTTCTAGTACGGAAGCTAGCTTTACATTTTTGTTGGTGGTTTCATGGGTTTCATATCATTTTTTTGTAATTGTAGTTTACACGTACATATACCTCTTAACACTTATTTGCTTTATTAAAAAAGTGTGTTGTTGTGATTTACGTCGAAATAAGTCAAAAACAACTTGAAACCCCATATAAAATCAAAAAGGAGAAACGGAAAAAAATTGAGCCTGTAAATGAACACAACTCAGAAACAAAAATAGTATCTAATAATAAAAAAATAAAATTTGATTCTTGTGCAGCTTCATCTATATCATTAACTGTTTTTGGTTTTTTAATGGTTTTTCTTGGTGATGAAAATTCCGATATCTCACGGTTATCGATTCTTTTCTTCTCTCCAGAAATGCGGACGATAGTGTTTTTAGATACTCCTGTGGCTGCAGCTACACGATCATTTACATTTTTAAATGGTATTGAAGGTGAATTAAAGTTTCCTTCTCTTCTCGTAAACTCTATAACATTGGCTATTATTTCGCGAGATGGACTGTTAATCACGCGGCCTCTTAATTTGCTAATAAACTCCATACTTAGGTTCTATTAAACTGTAATGAGCAAAAAACACAAACGAAAATAAAAGAAATGTTTTAGCGAAATTTACATCTGACATTTACGTCTGAATGAAATAGTGAAATACTTGATGCGCAGTGTACTTTCATTGCGTAAATCCGTCGGGATGCCTGTCAGTAGTGCTTTCTCTGTCTAGCCGTCGAAAGCCTCTAGAAATTTGATGAACTGTATTTACTGATATTGTTAAAGGTGGCACTGTAGTATCGACATCCAGAATTTTGTTCAGATTCCGTATGTTTTCTTCTTTTAACACATGCTCGTTTGCCTTTTGTCAATTTTCCTTCCTAACAAGTGATATGGGGCTTTCTAACAATGATTCTACATCTTTTAACTTAAATGTCGTATTGTGTAGACCTACCTATTCTTTAGCTTGTGCCCATATCAGTTTAATAGGATTTAATTTACAGTGATAGAGAGAAAGACGCACAATATTAATACAATGTGTTTTTGCAAGTTCATCCATTATGTAACGTTCTGGAGGTTTATTTAATATTACAATTTCTAGTAGTTCTATTTTTATTGATTTTTCTGGAAAGTTAATGTTTCTATCTGTTAGCCACTTAATGATATCATCTTTCTTCCATGAAGTATTTGGCACACGTCCAATAAGACGGTAACTAACGTTTTCCATTACCATAACCAAACCCTTTGGTAAATGTTCTATCATCTGATCAAAATATTCTTCAAAAACATCAACGTTCATATCTTCATGGTAGTCTCCATTTTTTTTAAAACGAAATATTGAAGAACCACGTTTTTAAAACCCGTCATTACTTCCAATATGAGTTATAATTAGACGTCGTCCTTTACCGGACGAAACCTTCAATCCTGTAGATAATACTTCCAAAAAAACCTGTCGCGAAGATTAAATGTTTGTGTCCTGCTACATTGTACTAACTGTATAAACTTCATTTTAATATTTCTTGCCAAGTAGGTCAATGATTTTTTTTTCATTGTCGCATCTTCTTTAAAACGGAATTATTCTTTTGTTATTCCCTAAGTTTGGCAGGGGCTCACTCATCGTTGATTACAGTTGTTCTTCGTAGTCCACTTTTTTTGGATTCTGTTTCGTTACATTGAGAGCACTCTGCTGGGCACGGTCTTCCAGAAAGAGAATTGGCATTTCTGTGGCTTATTTTGGCTCTATATTCGATCTTAAAGTCGTACTCTTGAAGTCGTTCAATTCATCTGACGATTTGAGCCTTTTGGTTTTTGAACTATATCAATTACTTAAGATCTGCATGATCGGTACAAATTAAGAATTTTCTTCCATATAGTTATTGGTAAAAGTGTCCTATCTATTTCACAACTGCCAGGCGCTCTCTTCTCGTGCAGTTATTTCGCTCAGGTTTCGAGAGCACTACTAAAATAACCCAGTACTCTTTCTTTTGCCCCTTGAATATGTTAAAATATTTCTTTAATTCCTACATTACTGGCATCAGTATCCAGAAAAAAATCTCCCTCTGGTAGTGGGTAGCCTAGTATTGACGCTGTTGTTAAATGTTTCTTTAGTGTTTTAAAGGCAGTTTGGCAGTCTTTATCCCAGCAAAGTTTTCTTGATTCTTCTGTGAGTCATGTTATTGGCTTAGAAATATCTGCAATCTTCCTGATAAATCTTTAATAGTACGTAAATAGCCTAAAAAACCTTCTTATTTGATGTTTATCAGTTAGTTGCGGCCACTCTTTGATAAAAGCGACTTTTTTCTTATCTACAGCCATGCCATCCTTGCTGACTATATGACCCAGGTATTTTGCTTTATTTTTAAATAGTTAAGCATCAGTTGGACAACTTGAAGTCCTTTAAAAACACCTTTTAAATATTTTAGATGTTCATCAAATGTCTTCCCCAAGACTATGTCGTCTAAATAATCCAGGCATGATTGCCAGTATACCCTTTCAAATGTCTCAACAACGATGATGCCAAAAAAATCTCTGATGCTGCGAAATTATTAGTTCAACCAGTCACTGTGTCAACGTTCATCGGCGATTTATGATCCAACCTTCATTAGCTAGTACAGCAAAAAAATCGTGAAAAATTCTACTTCAGATAAATTTTTATTTGCATCAGACTTTAATGAAAAGCATAAGATGGCAAAAGAAATACAAAAAAAAAAATAGTTGCGCATTAAAACCAGGTCCAAGCCAATACAAGGCACCTTCTTTAAACTACAAGCGCCCGAATTACAAACAGAGGAAAAAGGAAGATACATACAGACCCTCCAGGAAAATGGCGAGATTTCAGAAAAAAGGATGGGAAATGAAGAACAAGAAATATGCCAAAAATTAGGTTCAGAACATTGTTTAAGAATAGTTGGCATAAACTAACAAAAAATAAAATTATCCTAAGTTATATCCAGGGGTAACAAAATACCTTTTAACATACCTTCCACATAATTTAAAAATGCAAACAGATACAAAAATAGAAATTAAAGAACTTTTAAAAAAGGGAGCTATAAAAAAATGTAAATTCAAAAAAGGGTAATTTATTTCTTCATATTTTTTAAGGAAAAAGCCTAACGGTTTATATAGATTTATATTAAATCTTAAAAGGCCAAATAAATATATCACTCCCTTCAAGCTTGAAGATCATAGAGTAGTACAAAATGTAGTATTTAAAAATTATTTTATGGGTACTCTTGATCTAAAAGATGCCTATTTCTTATTGCCGGTTGATAAAAATCATAGATAGTACTAAAGATTAATTCGTAACAAATGTATGTATGAATTTTGTTGCCTTCCATTCGGTTTAAATACCTCTCCGTATGTGTACACAAAATTACTGAAACCGGTAATACAAAAGTTAAGAGCAACAAATATCATATCAGTTATTTATTTAGCGATATCTTGATTATTGGTGAAATGTTTGAATCCTGCAAACAAAATATTGAATATACCTTAATTTTTTAAAAAATCTGGGTTTCAAAATAAATTATTATAAATGTACCTTAATATCCTCACAAAAATGTAAATTTTTGGGTTTTATATTTAACTCTTGAAATATGAACCTTTTCTAAATATGAATCTTGCCTTACCTTACCTTTCGAGAAAAACAAAAAACAATTGCCTTATTGAAAAAATTTAAAACTATAAAAACATGTACTGTACGAAAATTTTCACAGTTAATAGGTACATTGATCTCTTCCTAGCTAGCAGTTCCATATGAGAGAGAGATATGCTTTATTGTCGTAAAAAAATTTACAAAAATTTTATAGACAAAGCGTGTAACTTAAATACTAAACATATTATAAAAATAACTAAACAGCAGAAAAAACAAACAGAAACAAACAGACAAAATAGGAATAACAATTGCAATGGATATGCAATATCCGTCATTATAATTATTCTAATTTAATTTTTAAATTTAAATTTAAATTTAAATTTAAACTTTAATATTTAATTATTTAATTAATGCCATTGTATGTGGAACTCAAATGTCTAAGGTACGTTATAAAATTCTGCTACTGTGTAATATGGTCTTTCTAGAAGAAAAGCTTCAGCCAGTCTTCGGAACTTATCGTATCTATTTATAGATTTTAATTGCATCGGAAGGTTATTATACAATTTTTTGGCATTGTAGGTAATGGAATGTTTTAATAGGTCAGAAGTGGGCATTGTTAAATAAACATCAGTCTCTAAATTTCTTGTAGGATATCTACGAGTCGGTCTTTCGGATAAATTTTGAATGTGCTTGCGAACTAAGCAGACGGATTCGAAAATAAATAGAGCAGGAAGGGTTAGAATTTTGAAATTTTTGAAGTAATTTTCGCAATGTGTCCTACTACTTAAACCAAATACATAGCGGATTGCTCTTTTTTGCAGTTTAAAAATAGATTCGAAAAGGTATAAGCTACAAGAACCCCAGAAAGGTAAACCATAGCGAAGGTGAGATTCGAATAAGGAAAAGTAGGTTATTAATGCAGTAGAAGGAGTCAGCTCTTTAGAAACCGATTTAATGGCAAAACATGCGGAGGATAATTTTTTTGCTAAGGTATCTATATGAGCAGACCATTTTAGAGAATCGTCTATATAAAGACCTAAAAACTTGATTAAAGTCACCGTTTGGATCAGATTATTGTTTAAAGTTATAGGTTGTAAAGTACCTCTGTGAGACAATGCTACAGTTTTACTGGTGTTGAAACAAAGTCCATTCGAATCAGACCAGGACTTAATAGTCACTAGATCTTCACTTATGATAGATTGTAATGTCTGCATGTTAGAATTATTCCAGGTTACACTGGTGTCATCAGCAAATAAAGTAATTCTACCACTTATTCTTAAGTCTGTGATGTCGTTGATGAATAATAAAAACAAAATTGGACCTAATACTGATCCTTGAGGTACTCCACTGCTTATTGCTAGATTTGTAGAATCCTCACCATTCGCCCGCACCTGTTGATTTCTATTTTCTAGGTAAGTTTTAAACCATTGTAAAGGAGAACCCCGTATGCCATAAATTTGTAACTTATTAATTAAAATATCATGATTTACACAATCGAAGGCCTTTGCGAAGTCACAAAATACTGAAGCGGTGAAAAGTTTATCATTAAGTGATGTGTATATTTCATTAAGAACGGAAAACATTGCGTCGCTAGTGCATTTTTTAGGTAGAAAGCCATACTGATGAGCTGTGAGGATGTTATGCTTGAAAAGAAAGGGCAAAAGACGGTTTTTCATTAGCCGTTCTACTATATTCGATAAGGTAGGCAATAACGCGATAGGTCTATAGTTACAGGTTTTGGTTTTGTCGCCACCTTTATGAAGTGGGATTATTATAGCTGTTTTTAGACAGTTAGGAAAGAGACCAATTTCAAAGGATTCATTAATCAGTGAAGTTAAAATGTTGATTACTACATCCGGTATATTTAGAAATATTTTGGTGGACAGGCCATCAATTCCACAGGAAAATTTATTTTGGATGTTGTTTATGGTTTGCACTAGTTCATGCTTGTCTACTGGTCTTAGGAAGAAACTTTCAGTGATCCTTTTAGTAGGTAGGAGGAAGGAGAGAGCATCCTGACTCGGAGCTATGTTAGGTTTGATATTTTTACTTACATTTACGAAATAATTGTTAAGTTCATCTGGGCTAGGATTTACACTGTTTGAAGAACGGGTTTTATTCCTTAAGTCATTTATTATAGACCAGGTTTCTTTGGAGGAGTTTTTAGCTCTTGCGATGCGATTTTTGTAATAGTTTTTCTTAGCAGATTTGGTGATTTTCCGATACAATATTCTGTAGTTGTTGATATAGTTTAATATTAGGGGATTATCTGTGTACTTTTTAATATACATGAGTGACCTCATATTTTTAGATGATGTTCTTATTCCTTTAGTTGTCCAAGATTTATGACATTTAGTTTTAATGGGGCGAAGGGGGAAAGCTGTATTGAAATACATAATTATTTTATTTAAGAAGTCTAAAAATTTAGAGTCAATATCTTCAGAAAGACCATTCCAATCAGTAGTTAGACATAAATTATAGAAATTTTTGAAATTATGCTTAGAGAAAATTCTACCTAGCTGACGGACTTTTTTTTTTATGCATTGTTACATACAAGATAATTTGAAATAGAAAAATATAGAGCTCTTAAAAACGGAGATTACGTCTCAACTCTACGAGTAATAATTAGTGCAACCCTGGTGCAGGAATGTAACTGGTGGATTTCAACTCTTGCCAAACACCACAAACTTTTTTTAACACCCCGGATTTACTCTTGAAATATTTACAAGTGGAGAAAGTACGGGAGGACATTGGACAGAGAAAGAACAGGAAAAACACATTAACTACCTAAAACTAGTAGCCGCATTTTACGGTCTAAAGTACTATGCTAAAATGGCTAGTAATTGTCACACACTCTTAAGAGTCGATAATATTACAGCAATTTCAGCAATAAATCGAATGGGCAGTATTAAATATTATGCATTTAAATGATATAGCATATCAAATTTGGCAATGGTCCGGAAAAAATAAAATATTTTTATTTGCCTTATATGTAAATACCCAAAATCTAGAATTAAAATCAATGATACGGAATTTTCACTTAATGAAATTATTTTCAAAGACATCGTTGCAAAATTAGGCGAACCTGAAATCAATTTGTTTGTATTTAACATTAATAACATGTCAAAAATACGTTTCATGGCACCTAGATCCAGATTGTGTAAATATTGATGCTTTTACAATTACATGGTCTAACATGTTCTTTTATGCTTTTCCTCCTTTTTCTATTATACTTAGAGTTTTAAATAAAATTATGAAAGAAGCCGCAACAGGTATAGTTGTAGTACCTTATTGGCCTACACAACCGTGGTTTCCCCTTTTTAAAAAAATAATTTCTTCCAAAATTCTATATTATGGACCATCTAAAACGTTAATTATTTCTCCTTCTAGAACACCACGCCCTCTAAACAAGAAACTTATCCTAGCTGTCGCGAGACTCTCAGGAGGTCTCTTCACGAAAGAAACATACCAACTTCAAGTATAACAACATTAATATCGTCCCTCACTTTAATCACTCAACGCCAGTATAACACTTTCTTATCAAAATGGTGGGACTATGCAATTTCTCACAATTTAAAAATATTTAATCATTTGGGTTCTGTTTAGAATTTCTACAACACGAATTAGAAAAAAGCGCATCATACTCCACTCTAAATACTCATCGAGCGGCATTAGCACTTATAATAGAGATACACAAAGACGAAGGAAAACTTATAACCCGTTTCATGAGAGGAGTATTCAAATTAAAACTATTTTTTTCCAAAATACACAAATACTTGGGAACCTCAACAAGTTTTATCTTATTTGAGCAAACTAAATTCACTTTCAAAACTCACACTTGAGAATGTAACCCTAAAGATGGCCATGTTAATGGCACTAACTTCTGCACAAAGGGTGCAAACCCTATCCAAAATTAAAGTATGTGATATTCATCTTCATGGAATCGAAAAAATTTAAATAGTTATTACCGATCTATTAATAACAACAGTACCAAATAAACATGAATCAGCTCTGATATTTCCTTTTTTTTAAGAAAAACCGGAGATCAATATTTGTTTCTAACACACAAACGACCACATCAAACCGCAACCACTCAAACAATAAGTAGATGGCTCAAAACCATTCTCGCTAAAAGTAGAATCGACATAAAATTATTTCAAGCACAGAGCACGCGCCATGCTTCAACTTCGGCAGCTGCTAGGTATGGAGTGGATATAGAAACCATTAGAAAAACTGCAGGGTGGAGTGAAAAATCCCAAATGTTTAACAAATTCTATAATAAAAGCATTAAACCAATATTTGGGAGAGCGGTACTCTCCTCTACGACATAATTTTTTTTGCAATTATGTATAAATATATTATGTAGGTATATTTTTATGTTGTTTGTTACTAGAATATATTTAATTACGTAATAATATTTATATACACATTTTGTATAAATTGTCTTTTTGACAGATTATTACTATTATTGTTATAATTATTATATTCACTGTTATTAATTAATTAAAAAGCAATATACTATTAAAAAACTGTTATTTTCGTATTTTATTTAATTTCCATTTCACACTAAACAACACTTCCTTCATATCGCATTTCTTTAAACAGCTACAAAGTGTTATATATTGGAGAACAGACAAGTGAAATATAATTAAAAAATTGAACGACTTACCTTAAGGAAGTTCGATCTAAATTATATGAACTTGTCTGTTCTCCAATATATAACCTCCCACCCCTCCTAATACTTTTTAGATTTATGCTTTCCAACCCCTTTTGGTACCATGTACGAGAGGTTTATGAATACTGGGTGAGAAAAATTCATTTCTATATACGCTGTGGCACAACAATATCACGAGAGATATACTACAAAGTGTTATATATTAGAGAACAGACAAGTTCATATAATTTAGATCGAACTTTCTTAAGGTAAGTCGTTCAATCTTTTAATTATACTTTTCATAGTCACGTACAGGACATATCAATATGACTTATTGTTTATTATATGTTTTTTATGTATGTATATTTTTAAATTATATTTGTAAACTTATTGATTCATAATAATAAACATTCATTCATTCGTTCAGTCTACCGGTCACTGGTTCTTAAACTCTAAAGCCAATCTACCTAATTTAATTTGATCAATAATTGCTTGCAATCATATTTTCAACAATTTTATTATTGAAAAACTTTTTTCAGCTTCAGCTGTATTAACTGGAGTCAATATATTATTTGAAGCACGATATAAACATTAGGATAAAAGTTTTTATTATAATGACATTGGCCCACTTGTTTTTCCATATTAGTATTTTTATTTCAGATACATTTTTAATAACTTTATTCAATGTCAGAGATAAAGGGAGAAATTAAAAATCGTAAATTAGCCACCCTATCAAATAACTTCCCAAATCTTATTTCCATAAAAAGATAATTATAAACTGTTAAGAAGATAGTCCTTTGATAATATTCTTTATATGCATGGTATTATGGTATGTTTTCTTGCTTGATTTGTTTTGAGAAACGACGCAGTTATGTCAATATTTTCCTAGTCTAGAAATGCTCTTAATTTTTTAAATATTTTATTAAATTCGCTTGATGCCACTTTAAAAAGTATATTTATCATTTACGTCAAATAAGTCACATGTAGGACTTTATTTTTTAAAAAGAGTGTTAACAATTTTTGACAAATAAAAATATTTATGATCTCACTTAGCCCCAACTCCTATCAATATTTCAGTAATTAGATCTCTGAAAGTGTTATTATATAATTATATTATCTATATCTAAACAAATAAGTCAACCGACGTAAGATCGGGTGAGCCCGCAGGTCATTCAATTTATCTGTGTCTTAACCAATAATTTATGTCTTTTAATTCCACAAGTGTTTCTACACTCACGCGTTTCAATCAACACTCTTGATCTTTAGCTAATCAACGCTATGGTTTGTAGTAATTAATGTTCTCAGCTGTTCTCTTTTAACCTGCGGATACATTGTTCGTTACGTTGCGTGCAAATCCAGGTCGTAATCGTGAGTGAAATATCCGCGATGGACGTCAATTTGGCCTAGCCGATTTCCATTAAACCATTCCCTACCGGCATAGAACACATCAACAAAAAATATTTAGGTCCGTGAGTCTTTTTTTTTTAACCTCAAATACTGTAGTAACTAATTGCATACCATTGTTAGGTTTTATAATGATGTTGTTAATAATATAATAAACTGAATATGACAAAAAAATAAATAAGTAACAAGAAACTGTCAATATTTTTTTTAAATATTATTTTATTAAACTCTGTAAAATAATGTCAAAAAGAATACCAAAATTTATCATCATCAGATAAAACGAATTCTTCAATATTCTTACAATATAACTTTAATTATAAATTATCCCCTTTCGAATAAATTTTAATCCCTGAAGCCGGCCGACCTTGGCGCTCCTGGGCGATCTACAGATGATTGATGATGCCATTTGACTTACAGGCGAGAAATAGCCGGAAAACCCCACCTACCATCATCGTAAAGGTAACGCACTGCGATTTGTAATTTGGATGCCACATTAACAGCAATTAAATTACGGCTAATACAACATCCATCAAATTCTACAACAAATCATGCGAGTTAAATAAAAATTAACTTAATCTGGTCAAGGATCTTAAGCGTGTGTCGCTATATTACTAAAAGGCAGCATTTATACACTGCGCTACCAAGTCAGTTATAACTAGTTACAGATAATAAAATTATATTTATATTTCAAAATGAGGTTCTTTGGTTTCAGCATTTAAAAATGACTCATAAGATTGCTACCGGTTATTTTGATGTGGAGGTAGCTGTGAGCATTAGACTATGTAAGGTTCTTGGGTTCTCCTAACTTTAGTTGGTGTACTAAAGGTCGGGCCAGAATTTAATATTTCATATACCTAAATGTAAATGAAATGATAAAAACTATGCACATCAGTCAAATTTATTTTTAACTTCAGTAAAGAAAACTAGAGACACCAAAGTCACAAAGATAGAACACGATTAGTTCTTGTTACAGAAAATAATTACAAAATATATACATTAGTCGAGTCGTATACAATAAGTCCTATACAAAGGATCATCCAGCGCTTACAAATAAAAAATTACAATAAATGCCAAATAGGTGTACATGGATAATAGGGTGGGCCGAAAAATTAAAATATTTCATTTTAAAACGGAATACCCCCAATGTATGACTTATGATATAACTTATCTTTGTTTAAAATTACAACCAGATTAAAGGTCATCTTGTGCCCTCCACATAGCCTTCAAATTAAAAAAAAATCTCACATTTGTACTTTTTCTAAAATAATAATTAATCATTTGCATATCAAATAGGTATTAACACATATTTTATATACTTAAGTACTAAATAAAGTATTTAAGTTACCTTATTTCATTTCCTTATATCCTTATAATTTTACGTCAACTTGGCAGAGCAGCGTAAGCTGTCGCCAAGGTCATCACAGTAATCGGTTATTGCTGCATTGTATTATTTGAGTCAGTTGATAATACGAAGCGACCGCGTAAAGTCAATCGTGTTATTTGTTGTAAGCGTATTATTATTTGTTTTTGTGTATTTCTATATTTAAAATGTCTGAAAAGTAGGCTATAGTTACCAGAAAAACAGTAGTATTCCTTATTTTGGGATATCCAAGTAAACTAAACCATAAAGTTTTTCCAACCATTAAGGATGTGTTAAAATTCCAAAAATTATCCTTTTAAAAATACAGGAAATATAAAGTAATGCATCAATTCCAATAGTTTCATCCAAACGAATCGGGCAAATAGTTCGAAAATATCACAGAGTATTTACAATTCTTAAGGTTTCCTAAAACCAGGCGCAATAAAAAATATGAACTCAGACTAGCAGAGTTTTTGGCCAAATGCGAAAGTAAATTATTTGATGTTTTCTCTTGTAAATGCGAACCAATTTCTTCTTGTTCGTGTGAAAAGTCGCGTAAAGTACCACCTAAAGAACAAGCATTTTTAGAAGATCAGAGGACAAATAGAAAAATGGCATTAGGACCAGTTGATGTGAAAGAAACTGAAAGAATTTTAAAGTTAGAAGAAAGAAAACAAAAGACAACCAATAGAATTACTAGTTTCACGTCAGTCATCGACAGAGAAAAGTCGACTTTAAGCACTACATTGAAAAGAAAAGGACCTAGTTTTGACGGAGTAGTTAAGGATGATCCTTCCTCCGTTTCTTCTCGTGTTCATTACCTGTGTTGAATAGAAATCTACTTAAACTTCCGACATTAGCTAGAACTTGCGATCAGTTTGGAGTCTCAGATAGACCTGCAGCAGCAATTGCATCGCCAGTTCTACAAGACGTTGGTATTGTGACCGACGAAAATCTAACAAATGTAATTAAAAAAAAAGTCAGAAGAGCTCATGGAAAAGCCCGTAGTTTATTAAGAAAAGAGCACACTTATACGTAAAAGCATATATTTTGATGGGAGAAAAGATAAGACATTATATCAAGAAAAAATTGATGGACAATTTTCATCGCAAAACAATTTCAGAAGAGCATGTTTCCATAATAGAAGAGCCGGGGTCCGTTTACATTGGGCATGTATCACCAACTTCTAGATCTGCTAAATCTATTGCAATGAGTACTTACGAGTTTGTTGTAAAAAGAAATGTTAGTTTTGATCAGATGTCCGTTATTGGTTTCAATGGCACTGTAGTAAATACCGGCTGTAAAAATGGGGCAATAAGACATCTGGAATTACAAATAAAAAAACCACTTTAGTGGTTTATTTGCCAGATACATGCCAATGAGCTGCCATTATGACATTTATTCAACCACCTGGACGGGCGAACAACTGGTTCAGCAGAATATATAGGCCTAATAGGAAAAATGCTTAAGAATTGTGAAACTCGGCCAGTGGTAGATTTTGTTCCTGTTGTTGGATTTTTCCTGAAGCAAATTCAGATGATCTTAGTACCGACCAGCAATATTTGTACAAAATATATCAAGCTGTTTCATCTGGATATTGTGAGCCTAATTTAGCCAATTTGCAACCTGGAAAGATCCCTTATGCGAGGTGGCTGACTAAAGCAAACCGACTCCTTCGACTCTATATTAGTTGTGAAAATCCATCGGAAAATCTCGTTATTCTTGTCAATTTCGTAATAAAAGTGTATGCTCCGATGTGGTTTTCCATAAAAATGCAACCTTCATGTAAAGATGGTGCGCGACACGTTTTTGAGACAGTACAATTAACAAGATACTTAGACGATACTTTAAAAAACGTAATAGACCTAGTTATACAACAAAATGCGAACTTCGCTTATCGTGAGAACATTTTATTAAGGATGATAACGGATGATCGTAAAGTTATACGAGAACTTGGTCTCAGACGCGTTTTAAAATCTGGAAGTACTGCTCGTTCTGAGATAATTCGAGAATTTACAGGTCTAAAATTAAACTTTAATGCTACAGAGTATACCGAACTACACCACCTCCTGTTTTAGCAAATATCACCAATGAAGAGCTTAAATTATTCATCGAGAATAATGATACCTTGGAGTTTCCTCGTTTCCCATCAAGCACAAGGCATCAAACTGTGTGATTGGTGAGGAAGCACGTGCTGGATTTATTCATCTAAGAGTTAAATCACGTGAAATTATATCTCACTTCCATCATAAATCCGAATATAAAGTAGCTTAATATGTAAGAATTTTGTAAATGGTAATATTTTTATTTCTAAACGTTTGTTTTTTTTTGCAATAAAATAGTATTTGCATTCTTATGAAGTGTTCTTATTTGTCTTGTTTAAGAAAAAAAAAATCTGAAATTTGTCAAATAAAAACCTGTGTAGAAAGCACAAACAATAAAAAAACTAAATTATAAATTTTCGTTCTCTTCACACGAGGCATCTTTTTCACCCTATTGGATTAAAAAAAAAGGAAAATTAAAACTCTTATATGGGAGCGGCCCACCCTAATTGATAAGTTATTTAAAATGATGACAGTTAAATTTAACCAAGTTAAAGCCAACTAACCTAAGAAAAGTAAATAAATGCAAAGTTAAGAATCAAGTTAGCATCACTTAGTATAGATGTTACCAATATCAAGTTAAGATTATAACATCGAGGACCTCTTATATGTTATAATAACGTATCAAATGCACTGATTTGGTAATAATGATTAAATAGGTTGCTTAAAATTTTGACCATTAAATTTTAGATAAAATTACCAAACTTAGCAAAGTTGCAACTTATTAAATAATCCCCAAATCATAAAAACATTAATCCTATACATGGACATTGATAAAGTTCAACAAGTTACATCAAATTTAAATAGGATTTTAATTCAAACGAATCACTAAAAATTTGAAAAAATAATTTACAATTAAAGTTACTGAAAATAACAAAATGTAGTTCATTGGAGCCAAAACAAAAAAAAACTATGAGTCTATGCTCGAGACCACACTTAAAATAGAAATGGTGTAAAAAATTACTTAGCTTAACAGTAAATGGGTGATTGCCTCAAAATGGCCAACAATCAAGGTTATATTTTAGTCGAAAAAGAAAAACAAAATTTGTATGAAAAAACTTAACTAAATGTTTTACTTAGTAACTAACAACAGCACTTAACAACAGACATCTGTTTTTTTATTATTTTTTTAATTATTAGGTTTCTTCTTAAATTTGGTAACAGGGGAATGTCAGTACTTTCAGAAAAATGACAAATGGTCCAAATTATTAGAAAATATACATAAATTAATAATAACTTAAACACAAATTATAAGAACGAATGTGTATTTAAAAAATAAAATAACTGTTGACAAATGAACGCATACAACAAAGCTTAATTTTAAAAATATTTGAAAATAAAACAAGCAGCATAAACCTAATAACAAAAATTACTTATTATGTGTAACATGCAGGTAAAAAAAGTAAATAATACCTCCTATTCCAAAAATAATTACAATAAGTACAAAATACAAAACTAAACGCAAAAGTATTATTTTTGTTCGAAAACATTTACTGGTTTCGTAAATTTATAGAATGTTCAAAAATTCTTGGAACCGAACATTAGCTTTTCGGTTTAACCTGTGTCGTCTTGTGTTTTTTCTCCATTTTTTCGTTGCTTCCGTTGTTGTTGTTGTTGTGTGGGTGTCATTTCAGCTATTGATAGAACCGTTTTCTTCTCCTTTTTTTTATATACTTCAGCCTTTCTATTTCCTTCATGAACTTTTTATTTTCGAGATCAGCCATTATATTCCTATATCTTTTCCTTTCTGCTTCTCGTTTTTCCTGTGGTTGTACCTATCTTTTGGTTTCCCCACGTTTCTTAAGCTAAAATAATGTTTCTGTTGAAACAAACTCTATATAATGCTCATTCCCCTGGAATGATGTCATTTCCCTGGAAATATTTTTCCAGGGTAATGACAACAGGGGAATGACAAAATATGAGGTTTTTTTTTGATAAAAAATAAGCGCCAGAAGCGATCTTATCGAGGTTACACACAGATATATATCACATTTAACTTTAGTTTATTACTGTACAGTTCTAACAATATTTTAATGTCTATTAAAAATATTACTTACCAGGGGAATTACAGTTTGAATGTGACTACACACAGAAAGAACACAATATATAATACCATGTGGAATTAAATGTGTATGCAACAGTAAACTGTTGAAAGCTTAATAAAGCAATAAACACTTTGTATTTTCAACTAATTAAATAAACCTTTGGCCCCATCTATCTGACACTAGTGGAACTTTTCTACTACCAGGGGAATGAGGTACCGATGTTAGATTCGAAAGTTCTCAAATTTTTAAAGACCAAATGTATAACTTTTTATTGATTGGTTTAGGGCGATTTTGAAACAATATTTATTCTAATTATATATTAATTTACTAGTTATTTAAGATCACCTGATTCTCTTACAATTAATATTTACGTACTGTCATATCAGGAACATACAACCCAGGGGAATGACAATTCACACATAAAATATTTCAAAAATAGGATTATTTGTTATATTCAAAGAAAGAAATTTAGCGACTATACTCTGTTTTTAAACTAAGAGGAGCGAATTGAAAAGTCCTATTTACACAGGGAAAAATAACTAAAAAGTAACTAGATATAATTTTAGCGGTAAATTTAAATTTGTCTTGTTTCATTTCAAGAAAAACATTTCAAAACTTTGTTATGAATTCATTGAAGTCAAAGTTTTAGATAACCAACGAATAAAGATGACACTAAATTGTGCTCATTCCGTTTTTGATTTATAATTATTGTATTTTAGTTGTATTTTTATTTTTTCCTTACTTCGTCTCATATCGTAGCTCGGACCAGTATGTCGAGAAGAGAATCGCCCAAGCAGCGACCAAATGTCAGTAAATTGAGTAAAATGTCTCCCAACAAAATACAAAATAATTTACATTTTGAGTTTAACATAGAGTTTTAATTCGATATTTTATTCATTGTTTTATAAGTAACTGTGATTAGAAAATTATATATCTATTATAATAACAGAAAAGAAAGTAAATAGTAGGTTTTTTAATTTGATGGAAAAATTAGAAAAATAGGTATGCCAGTTTTATTTGTTGAAATGAAATTAAGCACCTATTATTACCTACCTATTACAAAACATATTTAGGAGGGACTGAAAAATATGTAGTTGAAGAAAAGCTTATTTAAAATGAAGAATTTTGGCAGGTACAAAAAAGAAAAGTTTATTTTTATATTTCTTTATAGGTATAGTTTAATTTGTAATATTTTTTCTTACCATTAGTTGTATGGATTTCCTAATTAAATAAGGGTTCTTTCTTCAGGTAAAATGTAGCAAAGTTCTGAAGTACGATACGATATGCAGACAAGTGTTTTGAAATGAAATAAATCAAATCTATACGAATTTTGTGTCCACTAACAGGATGTTATATTCAACAGTCGAAAGTGTGAACTTGTGGGCAACAGCTTATTAAATGTATGTAGAAGTCCAAGAAAGTGCAATGGTACCAGCTTTTACTATAATAATAATGGTTTTTATCATTCTCAGTTTTTTTTGTAGATAGGATTTATAATTGTTGCTTAAATTCCACATTGTGTATCAGAATGTCTTTGGTCTTCTTGAAAACATATTTTTATACAATATAAAGCAGATGGTATATTTTTTTGAGACATCCTTCAAGCCTTTCAAAAACTAAATGTTTATTTGCAGGTAAGATAATATGTATCTTAATTTTGTATGATCATTTATTGTATAGACAAATAATTAAATAAAAATTATTAAGGCATAAAAAAGGTAATTTGTAACTTTGTGTCAGCAGATGGATTTTCTACACCTAAGTTAATATAATTTTTACAAATAAAATATCTTTAGTATGATCGGTAGATATTTTTAATAATTCAGCACTACATATGTTTCAAAATCTTCTGGTGCAGTCACAGCTTTTTAAAATTAAAAAAAAACATTTAGGAACATAAACACTTTAAAATGATCATGAACGAAACCCATATTTTGTGATAGTGTGTAGGTATCTTACAACTTACAACTAGTTCATTAAATTAAAATACACCTTTTACACATTCGCAGAGTTTAATATGTGTAAGTGTAGTTATAATCTTTGCAGTCTATTTTATAAACTACATTTAGTTGAGTTGCTTTCTTGAGTTTGGGTTTAAAATTTAAAAATAAGGTTTCGGTTATGAGCAATTTTTACATTATATCTAGAGAATAATTTTGACACTTGTTTGGAAAGTCCTTTTACATATAGCAATTTAATGTTTAAAAAAGGGTGCCACACCAAATGTTACAGTGATAAAACTTTATGCTTTTGACTATTTAAATACCAAGCTATTTATTTAAAATAATAAAACAAGGTATTTGTTTTAGGTTAAATAATGAAAGTTTTGGAGGCCACAAATTATGGACATATTCAGATGGCAATAGCACTTTTAAATATATCCAAAATATTTTGTAGTCTTAAATGTTAATTAACAATTTTGTAAATGGTTTATTTTCAAATAAATAAAATTTACTTTAATATTTAGTTATATTTTAATCATTTTGATTAGAAATTCATTAATTTTTAGTTTAAAAAAAAATTAGTAATAAAGTTGTATGTTTTTTTTAAGTAGAACACCAAAAAAGCAATATTTACCAATTTATAATATTGCGGAAAAAATGCTATTATTCCTGAGGCTTAAATATAACGATTTAACCCAACTTATATCAGTCCAAAAGTGGATGATTTCAGAAATACAGAGTGTTAAAAGTTCAATTTAGTTTTTCATAAATAATTTTTTTAATAATTAAAGTATTTTTAAAATATTTGGTTGGGAGGGGTTTGTGGGGTAAAATATTTAAAGCTGCTCCCATTTTTGTTGTAAAATTTAAAAGACGCCTTTTTTATAAATCCAGATTTCTCAAGAACGGGCTGCTCAAATCTACTCTTACCACTTATACCTTGCAGAACAACAATTTTTAAGTTAAATACAGACTGGCGCTTATATGTGTGTAAGATACAACAATTTTACAATAAAAATGAGAGCAGTTGTAATTTTTGTATACTACACTGTAGTTTTGTAATTTTTTTTAATATGGGTTAGAAAAACAACATATGAATAGTAGTATCTTTATTTTGTAAATTTGTTATATTTTAATTAATAATAAAAGTTTGAAAAATAAAACAAAAATACATAAAAGATGCCTATACAACATAATAAGTGAAAAGACAAAGTACATCTTGACATTTACATTGAATCAGAAACAAAAAACACTAAGTACTCAACATGTTAATCTACATCAGAAGATTCGTTGTGTTTTTAGCTGCCACAACTTTATTGATTTCTTTAGCCTTTACATCGACAACATTCAAATTATGTGCATCTTTATGTTGCCAAATTAGGTGTAAAAGTTGATATCACTTCATATTTAAATAAATTTAATATTTTTAGTTTTGTAACCATTCCTGTCACATTTTCTTGATGACAAAGGAATTTTTTCAACTTTTCGACTATGATATGATACATTTTCCATGACAATCATAGCATAATTAGAAAACTTTGTAAAAAATGTAGAAAACCTTTGGATTTTGTCTCGTCAAGGTAAATGCATTTGCTACAAAACCTTCAGAATTAGCACGTATATTAAGGCACCTGCTTTTGGCTTTCCAGGCCTGTTGATAAACCTTATTATGATCTTCATCAAAGTAGAAGCTTGGTCTGTTTTATTTTCTATATTGTTTGATGGATTTTAAATCAACGTATATAGTGTTCTATCAATACACTTTGACAATTTCTTTTCAAATATCTAAAAAAATATATACATAATAAATAAACAGTACATTTGACTGGTCAAAGTTACAAACTTACTTAGTTATTATATCTCAAGAAAGTATATAAAGATGAATAATATATTTGTGGCAAATCTAAACATTTCAATTCTTGCAAAATTTTATTCAATCTAGATAACTCATTTTTGAAAAAGAAAGCATGTACTAATCTTCGAATAGCATTTATCATCATCATAATCAAATGTTTTTAGAACTCCTCGTCTTCTATAAATACTTTTTAGACTAGATATTGTTCCATTATTGAGGTATTATTTCAATAATCGGTAAGTAGTTGACTTTGACCTGTAAGAAAAATATTGAGTATTTAATATTATTTTTAATTTGAAAGTAATGAGTAAAACTTACTTGTAGCTTGAGAAATTTTGGATATAACATCAACAATTTTGGTTTATCGTATTATTATCCAATACCTATTTGTACATATTTATTATTTACTGCTTTTCTGAGAGACTTGAATAGCCTAAACTCATTCGTTTTCGTTGTTTTGATGGACTCCGCGAGGAACTGTTATAATAGTATTCGATGTAGAAGGATCCATAATCGTAGAAATTCAATACAACTGCTTACTAAAGTTTTGAAAAGAACTGTTATTAAAGAAATAAAATAAAAAACTAAGTAATAATGATGAGATATCAAAGCAATAACAAAACTTTAAATTATAAAATGTCAGAATCGAAAATAGAACTGTCAACCCCTGTCAACAGTAGCTAAAAAGTGATGTGTGAAACTGACTTCAATCTGACCAATTAGAAGTCTACAGAATTGCCAACTTAAATTCAAATCGCTCCTCTTAGTTTAAAAACAGAGTATAGTTAAAACTAAATCAAAGAGTGTTTGTAATGGATAAATCGGAGAATGGAGATTGAACGAAATGTCAGTGCACTATTGATACACCATAATTTACACTTTACAGGCAACCACCCAAATAAACCATCCCCGAAGCATCTGAAGATTTAAGACTCTGTTTTCATTAAGTATAGATACACTGCGTAGGTGGACATCAAAATGGTGATGTTGGTGGCTCTAAACACGTAAACCGCAAACTACATGGACCTCATTGTACACCCCTCGACACCTTAAACTCTTAGAATGGACGACTTTCAGTCAAAATCAAAGAAAATCCCATTAAAAGGGCATCAAATGTACACAGTACAACCTCACATTTATGGTCAAATTCCAAAAAATATTATATCCCATTATCATTAACGTGGTAAACATCGTGGCACAAATCGCTCCTTAAAACACGTGTTCTATGAAGACACACAAAAAAGTGACCAAAAAAAACTTACCGGTCAGCTTTCCCCAACTGCATCATTAGCCAAATCCAGAATTCAACGGTATTTTAAAAAAATATGTAGGGGGTTCAAATCCCGCAATCCAATACTAAGGGCGGTTTTAATTATTATGCAGTACCAAAAATCTCCTAATGCATAAATTATAACTACGAACTCCCAAACAGGCTATAATTAATGAACTTGCTACATTGGCTTTTAAAATAGGAAAGAAAGAAAAATGTGTAAGTTCTCTTACCAAAAATTCGATCTCTACCAAATCGAATAGTTTCGAATCTCATAACGGTACAAATCGATAATCGATATACATTTCGATACATCGATAAATAACCACAACGAGTTATTTACAACATTTAATATTGTTATCTGCTGGATCAACTGAATCATAGATGAACTAATTATTGACCTCGTATAAAAATTACTAATTATAATACAACATGTACACCCCCAAAATAACAATCATATCGAAGGCTACCCCATAATCGATTTATAATTACCTAGTTACAAATGATCAACAGAACGTATATATCACGTCACAGTCGTCTGTCGAACAGCTGTCAATAAGAGTCTGACGTTTAACTTGACAACTTTTAAAATTTTGAAACAATATCAAAATATAAATATTTAATCAAAACTATAAGAGTTTATACGAAAATGGGATGAAAATTTAAATAAAAGTAACTAACCACTAAATTGTAGGAACCGATAACAAATAACAATACTGAGAAAAAGGTATTTAACGTGAACTTATTTTTGTTAGAATTGCAAGAAATTTGTTTAGAACAAAGAAAAGAAATACAATATTATTTAATAATGATAGAAAAGAACTTGTAGAAAAATGTAAGATTTGAATTAAAACAAGAAATTCCTTACAACATTATTCTACACTTAAAGAAAAAAAAAAAGGTAATAAAGAGATGAAATATTAATGTATCTCAAATAAATATTATTTGTTATGTCAGAGAAATGAAAATAAACGAAAATGTTTAATAAAGTGACGTAATGAAAAAAATTACAAAATCTGATGGTAACAAGATTTCTATTACTAAACATTATCGTCAGATTCTTCATTTACTAAAGAAATTGACGTGGGGACAGGCAAAGTTTTAGAGTGAGCGATGGTGCAATTAACTTTGCTAGTTTGTACCCAATCTCACTAAAATATTTATTTAATTCATCTACTATCATTTGTTTTTTCACTATTTCACTATTTCAATTTCTAGATTGATTGTTTTAATTTATTTTTTAGGTTTGGATTTGTTACAGATATTATTTACACAATTCCATAATGATTTTGATTTATTTGTACTTTTATCTATTTCTTTTTGCATTTTTAATTGATCTGCTTATTTTATTTTTGTAATAGTTGCAGGCCTGTTTTAATTAAAAATTATTGGGGATTTTCATTAGTTTTATATACATTTTACCCTTTTCATTAATTAATTTCAAAAGGCTTGACGTTACCAAGTGTTTATTTTTTTTGAATATTTTTTATTTTTATTTCTTTTGTATTTTTGTTTAAATGAGATTTTAGTTTTCGAGATAAAACCAGACGCCGTCCTTTTAGAATCATGTTTACTAAAACTTTTTTTGTATAGAAATGCCTCTAAAAATGTATTACTGTCAACCTGAAATATCGTGTATATTCTCACCTTATGTATTCGATCAATATAAAATTTAAGCCGGTCCAGTCCAAGCCTGTACCGTTATGTGCATGCGCTCCGACACAATTTGCTCCTTTTGGTTTTACTTTTTACCAGTGGCGGCTCATGGGGGGTTCACAGTGACAGAATCTAGGTATCAGTACAGATGTATGAAAAAACTTTCAGTGTTTTAGAAAGTTTATAATATACCTTTCTAAAGCACTACCAGTTTTTTACCTATATCTGTACCGGGATCTATATTCTGCTACTGTGAACCCCCAAAATTTTGGTTACGAGCCTCCCCTGCTTTTTACGTATGGAATTGGCTTTCTGTACTATTTCTATGCTAGTATCAAGGACAATATAACGGGACCTTGACAAACAATCGACTCTTTTTATTGTATCTAAATTTTTAATGTATTTGATATCAACACAGAAATGTATCATCCCAACAAAATATGTTTCCACAAAATGTGTACCCATAAAAATATGTTCCAACACATCCAAGTTCCAGATTGAGTCCCAATCGACGACATGTCGTCGAGTATCAGTCGTTGACAATAAGTTGTAGACTGGTTTATATATTGTTTTAAGAATGTTGTTGGAACAAACCTATAATAACAAAAAATATAAACTACCGAAGTAACATTTTTAGGAGAAACAAGTTCTATTTACCTTTTATTAGGATTTTGTAAAACATAAAAATTAATAATTATTTTATTACGGTTATATTTTTTGCCAATAGGACTGCAGAATAAATTGATCTTATTACGTGGTTTTATAGATTCCTTTAAATCTTTTTAAAAAAACAAGTTTATCCTTAAGTAATTTATGCTTTATTGCTGTCCTGTAAGGGTTAAATAATAAATAATTTTAGAACTATTTAGTTTGAAGATACTCCTAAGGTGTGTTTGGTGTTAAAGAGGCATACTTTTTAGCAGTTATCTTAATTGGGTTTTAAAACAACTTTAAAAAAGTGTTTTAGGATTATACTTTTAATTAAATTGATTCCATAACCTTTTAGGTACATTTTCTACAATTTTGCAACATAACTCTTATAATTTATTTAATCTAGTAAACCAAATGACTCTTTTAAAACTACATAGTTGTAACAGGAAATGAAGCTTTTCAACCCAATCACATTGTGTTGACGTTGAAAGATAAATTGCTCAAAATAAAGGAAAGTGGTAATTTCCATAGAGAATCAAAAAAATGTACCTATATGTTTCTCCTTCTCCTTAGTGTTCAACAAATTCATTGTGTGCCATTGTTGAACAAATAGGTGCCAATGAAACATTCCGAGGCTCCTAATATTCTGGAAATGATCAGTAAAAGAAAAAAAAATGGTTATTAAATTATTACTATTTTTTATGTTTTGAATGACTTGTTCGTAGAGTAAATAAGAAGCTCAAGAGTGAGGTTAGGTTATGCTCGTCTGATTGAACTTATGAATGTTTTATTGAGGTTTTCGTTTATACTATTGTTTTATAAAACGCTTTAAAAAGTGAAGCAGAACCTTTTGAAGCTGGAAAATCCAAAAAAGTATTTTTTTTTTGCTTTATTAGTTTTATAAGCTAATGTCCGTTTTTAGGTACAGATAGAACACAATGAGAAAATCCTCCATTTTAAATATGGCAGTGGCTGTTTCACCACATATCATGTAAAATAGTACCTGTCTACTAGACCTGTACTTAATGGATATTAAAATAACCTACTTTTGAATATTAAAATAAATTATGGTGTAAGTTCAAATAATAATTCTAATTTTTTTTAATTTTAGTAATGACATATTTTGTGTACCAAAGACAGTGATAGTGTGTCAACGGCAATAGTGTGTTAATTACAAGAATGTGTCAATGACAACAGTGTGTCAATGACAACAGCGTGCCAATGACAGTATATTTTTTATTTATGATTGCGTTTACTGATTTTAACCACATTTGTCAAACATATCTACAGCTAATACCTTTTAGGGTATATAAATATAATTTATATTGGAACATGCTATAATATAATGTTATACAACTCTTGGCTCACCCAATGTAATTTTTGAATAAACACCAAGTTTGTTTCTGATAGTCCAGTAGGTAGTATGCGCAATTGAAAATGGTTTTCTGACGATGACAAGTATCTACAAATCTACAAAAAGATATATGTATATTGGCGGTTAATTAGTCACTTCCATGAAATAATTTGAAAAACACAAAATGTGATATTTTATATCAAAAACATATGGAAGACAAATATAATCATTTTATATATTCGATATTAACAATGTTATTTTCTATTATATAACTTTCGGTAAATATATTAGAATCCATATATTAATCCTTTTTTTACACATATTTCATATATTGTAAGATCCATCATTTATTAAGACCCACCTTGGCAACTTTAACAGTACTTTGATGTGTGTTTGAAAATTAAAGAAATAACAAGTGTAACCAAACAAATTAAACATACACTATATTATAAATAATTTATAATACGGCAGTCTTCCCAACATGTTTGAAAAATCATTCTGTCAGAGAGTATGATGAAACAGAATAAAGCTAAAATAGTTTAAAATTTAATTCTCTTCAAACTGATTAGTTTTGTAAAGTTTGTATGCCTATCCCACTTATTATCTTTTTTTTTTCTTTGGTGTACGGCTTCAACATCTATGGTCATTAGCCTAGTGTTCAATGTAGGTTATGGATTGTACTATTAGTCTAATACTCCATAGTGCAGGAGTATTAGTACTCTAATACTCCTACACCCCTACAGATAGGCCTTGTTACTGTTTCCTTGCGCCACTTTAATAACAGCACTGTTAATTAGAACACAACAGTGAATGGCCGAGTGAGGAATCCTACCAATGCATCAGAATTAATTTTAAATAATTAAATTAAATAAAAAAATCTCGGCCAACGGTGAGATTTGAACCTAGGACCCTTGGATCCACAGGCAGAGACTCTACCACTGAGCCACCCACCCCCTCCACTTATTAAAGTATTCTTAAAAAATATTTAAAAATGGTTTAATATAATTCTTAATATTCTCTCACAGGCTTTGACTCAGGTCTAATTAGTTTTAAGATTCGTTTTAAAAATACTTCTAAGAACTGTTACTCTTAAAGCAGATTTATAGTAGCCCTAAGGCTATCACGCGAATTCAAAAGTTTTATCAGTGTCTTAAAATAGTTATTTATGCAACAAGTGTGTACGAATTTGAATGTTGTAGCACGAGCCGTAGGCGAGTGCGACAATCACATGAGTCAAAAAAGGGACTTTACACACGAGTGGCATACAATATTTTTTCTACTACCGTACACATAATCCACTAATATTAGAAATATAAAAGTTACTTTTTTTCACTAGTGAAAAAAAGTACTTTACTTTACGCACTAGTGAAAAAAGTAAAATGTGCCAAAAATTGTACACAGCAACAAAAATAAATTTATCATCATTTTATTATCTTAACCACTTGGTTAGTATAAAGAATCGAAGAAGACACGTAAAGTTAATTGTTAGTTAATGTAATATAAAACCAGTTTCGTGATTTTAATTTTGCGGTTCACGATTCACTGATCTCCACTGGGTCTTAAGTCTTTGTCGGTATTATAGGGATCGCTGTTGCCGACCGGCTGGTTGAATGTCATGTCTACGATTTTTGTCGTCTAGTAGGTCTGAAGTCATTTTTACCAACTTATAACACGAACTAAATAAAGACAACAAAAATATCAATTTAATTTGTATGTGAACTAATTCTCGTAACTTTAACACTTCACAAGCTAGAGAAAACAAAAAAAAATTAAAAATTAAAAAGTCCTAAAAATGTAAAGAAAAGTAAAGGATATCAATTTAATCTTTATTCGAAATTGCTCAAATATTTGAATTAATTTTATTATGTTCTTAACGTAGGGTAGCATCTTCTTTAGAATTATTACATTTTATTTGATTAATTAGGCAAATCACAATAGGCCATATCAGGTGAATACGGATGATAAGGTTACTATTTATCAGCTTGTGGCGACCAAAATATAACTGTTCTCACAGAGCTATATGGAGAAGCAGCTAGTACCTGAAAAACATATACAGTGAGTGATTACATGCTATTTTCTAACGTAGACCATAGAACTACATATCTTTTTTTGTCCACTATCTAGGCTTTAGTGGCCTAATACCTAAACACTTCACATCTAAGACAAAGCAAAGATTACCAAGATCAGACATTACATTCCAGACGTACAAAAATCTGATGTGTCCAACACATGACATTCCTATCTAGTTATTACAGGCTTTTTCGGTTATTTTGTACAACCTATTGTAGCACCTCTGTAAATGTTTAGAGGTTAACTTAATATATACATTTTTTACATGCATCTGACTCGAAACATTTTTCTTTATATACTCATTGCCAACGAAAATGATGAAAAATCTAAATTTGATACTTTTCCTCAAATTTTTCCATTATTGTCTATTTTAGAGAAATAATTATAATGTGAGCTATTTCATTATTCAGTCATGCCCTCTCTGTCTTATTTGGCCCTTGAGGCTCAACTTGTCCGATAAGCATACATAAACCCCTTAAGACCAAACATATTCGACGACTATGGCGAAAACATTTTCGCGAACATTTCTGAGTCCTCGTGATAATGTTTCTGGTAATTTCCGGATATGAGATGTTTTGGTGGAGGAGCATTCTGAGGATACAAGCAGGAGTCATTAGTAGATAGACAATGGTGAATATAAATAGTGAACGATTCAAAGACATTCAAAATATATAAAAATTAGAATAGTAGTGTTATAAATTAAATAAGTGTTTAAATACATTATTAATAAATAAACTGTTGTTTTAGGATAAACAAACATGACATTGGTGTCAGAAGTGGGATAGTGTAAATAAATAGTGAACAATTATGGCTAAAAAATTGTGTGATTTAAAAGTGCCTAAGTTGCGTCGAAAGTTAGAAAAACGTAAACTGGAGACGACAGGGAAGAAATCGGAACTGGCAGAACGATTTAAAAAAGCACTAGAAAATGAAGGTTTGGATCCGGAAACGTTTCTATTTTCGGATGATGCGTCTGCTATAATTTCTTCAATTACTTCTGATATGTCTTCTATGAAAACCGATATTTCTTCTAATATTTCCTCATTAGAAAGTAAAGTTTCTTCAGACATTTCTTCTTTAGAAACTAAAGTTTCTTCTGATATCTCTTCTTTAAAAGATGAAATTTCTTCTAATATGTCTTCACTAAAAAATGAAATATCTGACTTGGAAAACAAAATATCTCTATGGATAATAAATTTTCGTCTAATATTTCTTCTTTAGAAGAAAAAGTGTCTTCCGAAATGTCTTCTATAAAAAGCGAAATTTCTTTTATAGAAGATAAGATTTCTTCCGTTGAGAATAAAATAATGTCTTTGTTGAGGAGAAAATAAAAGAGATAGAGCAGAAGATGGAAGAACTGGAACATTCAGAACAGGCCAAGAACGGTGAAATAAAGTGTCATGAGGTGAAGTCGAAGTTAAAATAAGAAGAATCTGTAAACTCTGCTTGTGTTAAAGCCACAACTTTTGACAGGAAGGTGTCTTGGACGAACTACCTTAGGCAGTTCGAAACAGCTGCCAGAGCAAACGAGTGGTATGAACGAGAGAAGGCAATAAATTTGACCATCGCCCTTCGAGGAGATGCTTTGGATGTCCTTCAGACTATACCCGTGGAAGAGACAGATTATTTTGAGAAACTCAAAAAGAGACTAAATATGCGATATGGCCACGAACACTTGGAGCATTTATACCAGTCACAATTAAAGAATCGTAAATAGAAACGAGACGAGTCTCTTCAAGAATATGAAGTAGATATTGCCAGGTTGGGGCGATGTGCCTACCCATCATCTCCAGGAAACATGATGGATTGTTTGGCAGTCCAAACATTTGTTGATGGACTTCGTGACCACGAGATGCAAAAAACACTTCGTCTAGCCCGTCACAAAACATTGGTTGATATCCTGTCCACTGCCCTTGAATATGAGGCAGCTACACAGGCCTCTGGTCACATACTTTGATTACTATATGGGGCAAGAGAGAGGTCCGACACGCCCAACATAGGGCGCGGCCATTTTGAACCCTATGACACAGTTTATAGCTAAAGAATCAGATCGCTCACTCTGCGTCGGCACTTTTTATCTCAATGTTCAAGTTTATACACTGCGCAACTCAGATAATACAATATATGACAACCGCCTATAATAAAACAGCAGTCTTCTGCGTATCCTGAATTTGTATCCCTGGAGTGGATGTTATTTTGGAACTTTCAACTGGCCCGAGTGAGCTAACTGATTCTTTAGTAATAAACTGTGACTCCCAAAATAATATTCACTGACACTGACAGCAGCAAGCAAAATATCAGGTGCGTTTTAATCAGCCGCTTCTGCTTCCGAAATTGTCGGTTCAGTCGATCTAACCGGTCAGATTAAAACAAGAAAACCGACAATTCCGAAGCAGAAGCGGATGATTAAAACGCGCCTGTGCAACGCGCCTATTAAAAATATTGCGCCAAGATCTAGGCAACACGTAATAAGGGTTAAAAATGGCGGAGTTTTTCTATCTCCTTTTAAAAGGCACTCAGAAAGCTGCGCAGTGCGACCATTCTCCGTATAGTAAAAGAAAATCAAAGTATGTGCCTCTGGTGGATACAGTAAAGTAAGGACTGCAAAAGAAGAAGAAGAAGAAGAAGAGGAAGGAAAACTCGATCAACTGGTGAATATGATAAAGACTATCAGGTGCTGGAATTGTGATGAACTAGGATATGTACGCAGTTCATGCAAACGTCCAAGGGTCACAACGAATCAAGACAACACGCCGCAGGAAAACTAGAGCGGGTCGACCAAGAGAGGGCAGCTTGGACCCGAAACCGTTCCAAAGACCCTCTCATACTGATTGCCTCTTTGAAATGTCGCGATGATAGTGTATACGTAGAAGGCGAAGTAAATGGTAACAAGTTTACACTGTTGGTGGATACTGGAGCAACTAGGACTATTATACGACCAACAACCATAAATAACCGTAATAAACTTCTACCAACAAGATCGCGACTGCGGACTGCCACAGTGCCATTATCCATGGGGAAATAAAGGTTGAATTGGTAATTGGTACAGAAAAGTTCACTCACTTATTGTCGCTGATATCGAAAAAGATGTTATACTTGGAATGGATGTAATGAACTTACATGGTTTCCAGTTAGACTTTAAGAACAGAGTGATCAAAGTTGGTGCCGAAGAGGCATTCCTACATCCATATGGGGACAGTACCGTGCCAGTTGCTGTACAGGAGGATACGGTGGTACCTGGTAGGAGTGAAACCGTTATAGTTGCACGGCTTCAAGAAACTATGGAAGAAGGAACACCTGTCATGATGGAACCTTGGAACCACGATGAAGAGGTTGGACGAGGAATTCTGATCGGAAAGGGGTTGGTCACGACTGCTAAGGAGATTCCAGTCCGTCTTATAAACGTTAATGATCACCCAATTACCATCAAGAAAGAAACTAGAATCGGAACGTGTGTACCAGTAACTTCCATAATTCGTCAGATAACAACTTCCGATAATTCCATGGACAAATTCGAGCAAATGATTGCAGTTGCTGGTCAATCTCTGAATCAATTAGAGAAAAATAAAATAATGGAATTTCTTTGACGATCTCGTGACATTTTTGTACCAAAAGAAGGAAAAACAGGAATAACTTCTGTCGTAAAACACAAAATTGACAATGGTGACGCCAGGCCGATTCATCAATCAGCTCGAAGAGACACTGGTGACGCCAGGCCGACTCGTCAATCAGCTCGAAGATTACCAAAGGCCAAGAGAGAGGAAGCTGAAAGGATTGTTCAGGAAATTAAAGAAGACAGGGTGATAGAACCTTCTACTAGCCCATGGGTCTCTCCGTTAGTCCTGGTCCAGAAAAAGGATGGAACTACGAGGTTCTGTGTGGATTACCGGCAGTTGAACAATGTAACCAAGAAAGAGAGTTACCCTCTGCCTCGTATCGACGATACCTTAGACACATTGGCCGGAAGTAAACTATTTTCTACCTTAGACGTAAAGTCTGGATATTGGCAGGTGGAAATGGACCCAGTAGACAAAGAAAAGACAGATTTTACCACCGGATCTGGATTGTGGCAATTTAATGTCATGTCAGTTGGACTATGTAATGCCCCCGCGACATTTGAAAGACTTATGGAAAACGAATTGAGATGGTTATCCTGGAAAACATGCCTGGTTTATCTAGACGACATAATAGTCTTGGGGAAGACATTTGATGAACATCTAAAAAACTTAGAAGATGTTTTTAAAAGTCTTCAAGCTGCCCAACTGATGCTTAACCCCAAGAAGTGCCAACTATTTTAAAATAAAGTTAATTACCTGGGTCATGTAGTCAGCAAGGATGGCGTCGCTGTAGATAAGGAAAAAGTGGCTTTTATCAAAGTGTGGCCACAACCAAAGGACAATCACCAAATAAGAAAATTTTTTGGGCTTTGTACGTACTACCGAAGATTTAGAAAGAAATTTGCAGATATTGCTAAGCCATTAACACGACTCACAGAAGAAGCGAGGGAATTATGCTGGGACGAGGACTGCCAAACTGCCTTTGAAACATTAAAGAACCATTTAACAACAGCGCCAATATTAGGCTACCCATTACCAGAGGGAGAATTTATCCTGGATACTGATACCAGTAATGTGGGAATTGGAGGAGTGCTTTCACAGATTCAAGGGGGAAAAAAGAGTACTGGGTTATTTTAGTAAAGTGCTCTCGAAACCTGAGCGAAATTACTGCGTCACGAGAAGAGAACTCATTGCAATTGTTAAATGCGTGGAACACTTCTATCAATACCTTTATGGAAGAAAATTCTTAATCCGTACCGATCATGCCGCTCTTAAGTGGTTGATTCAGTTCAAAAACTCGGAGAGTCAAATCGCCAGATGAATTGAATGACTTCAAGATTGAACATTGAGCCGGAATAAGTCATATAAATGCCGATTCTCTCTCTAGAAGACCATGCCCAGCAGAGTGCTCCCACTGCAACAAAGCTGAATCCAAAGAAAGTGGACTACTAAGGACAACTGTAGTCAACGATGAGTGGGCCCCTGCTAAAACTAGAGAAGAACAAGAGAACGATACCGTTTTAAAGAAGATGTGACAATGGAAAGAGGAAAATTGTTGATCTACTTGGCAAGAAGTATCTAATCTCTCTCCAGTACTTAAGTCGTATTTGGCTTAGTGGAATTTGTTTATCTGGAAGATGGCTTATTAAAGCGAGTACTTGAAAATGATGCTTCCGAGAACAGAAGACAGTTGATCATTCCAAGAAATAGAGTAGCTGAAGTACTCCGTCAGTTACATGACAGTTCATCAGGAGGACATCTTGGTGTTAGAAAAACCCTTCAGAGAGTTCGGGAAAGGTTTTACTGGATGAACAGTTTCGATGATGTAAAGGACTGGTGTAAGAAATGTACCACCTGTGCTATGAGTAATGGACCACAACGAAAAAGAAAGGCTCCCATAAAGCAATACAACATTGGTAGCCCATTTGAGAGGATCGCCTTAGATATTGCTGGACCATTCCCTATGACCGAGGATGGTAATAAATACATTTTGGTGGTTATGGACTATTTTACAAAGTGGGTAGAAGTCGATGCCATTCCAAATCAGGAGGCCGAAATTGTTGCAGATGTGTTAATAAAAGAGTTTATCTGTCGATTTGGAGTGCCCTTGGAGATCCACAGTGACCAAGGCAGAAATTTTGAAAGTCAACTTTTCCGTGGAATCTGTGATAGACTAAGCATGAATAAAACCAGAACTACAGTATTGCACCCACAATTCGATGGAATGGTAGAGCGAATGAATAAGACTATTGGCAAATATCTGTCAAAAGTGGTTTCAAACCATCATAGAGATTGGGATCAGTATCTTTCGCTATTTGCAATGGCTTATAAATTCGCTGTCAATGAATCAACATGCCAAACACCAGCAAAGGTCTTGTTTGGGCGTGAGATGAGACTACCGTGCGACTTCGAGTTTGTGTGATGACCTGGAGAAGATGTAGCTGGTGAAGATAATGTGATCCAGTTACGAAGAAGAATGGACGATATGCATAAATAAGTTTGCTCCCATCTTCAAATCGCCAGCGACAAAATTAAGAAGCGATACGATACCCAAGCAACAGAAGGATGTTTCAAAGAAGGCGACAAAGTCTGGCTCCATAACCCGAAAAGACAAAAGGGTTATTCTCCGAAGCTTCAAAGGTCTACGGAAGGTCCGTACCTTATCAAGAATAAAATATATGATGTAATTTACCGTATAAGTAAGATCCCAAACGGTAAACTGAAGATAGTACATCAAAACAGGCTGGCGCCATTTGAGGGTGACCATGAAGAAGAAGTAAACCAACTTTAAGAAACACCAAACCTTGTCTTTAAAGAATTTATGGGTGCATATAGAGGTACTGGAAAAGCAAAATATGGTGTTATGACCGAGCAACAACAAAATCTGCTCTCTCTTTCGAAAGTTTACTTGCTGGTCCACAGTAATTTCGCCAGCATCAACGACGCACGAGGATTTGCATATTCGTTCCGTAAGAAGTTTGGTCGACTGCTAGAAATTCAACGTCAATTACCAGCCCCTGGAAAAGCCTTGAAATTTTAAGACGAATCACGCTACCTTTTCTATTTGATAACGAAGAATACCTTTCGAGATCGATCCACCTATCAGGATGTATGGGAAGCATTACTTAGTCTAAGGGTACACATACTGAAGTCTAATGTACAGAAACTAGCTATGCCAAAGATAGAAGGAAATCAGTTGGATTGGAGGAGCATTAGGAACATGGTGGAAGTAATCTTTCAAGATACCAGAGTGCAAATACTGGTCTGCAGCCATTCGCCCAGTGCCCAGGTTACAGCAAAGACAGTCCCTTTTCACTTCCATGCAACTGGAAATTGTAAAGGAGGATTCAGTTGCAGATACAACCATTCCAGTTTAGTTCTGTAAGAGTTCCAGGAGGAACTATCTCTTAAGAAGGGGGCAATGTAATGTGATCCATTTCATTATTCAGTCATGCCCTAATCTTCCAAGTCCCTTTCTATCTTATTTGGCCTTTGAGGCTCAACTTGTCCGATAATCATACATAATTAAACCCCTTAAGACCAAACATATGTGACGAAGCACTTTTGCGAACATTCCTGAGTCATCGTGATAATATTTCTGGTAATTTCCGGATATGAGATGTTTTGGTGGAGGAGCATTCTGGATCACCAATATGTATATAAATTTGGTGGAGGATCAAGCGGAAGTCATTAGTAGATAGACAGTGGTGAATATAAATAGTGAACAATTCAAAGACATTCGAAATATATAAAAATTAGAATAGTAATGTTATAAAATAAATAAGTGTTTAAATAAATTATTAATTAATAAACTGTTGTTTTAAAATAAACAAACATCACGTAATATAAAAAACAAAAATTATAGAGATCGATATCGCAAACACCTTTTGGTTCAACAATTTTCTTAAAAATCAGAATTTGTTATATTTTGAAAAATTTCTCAAATACGGACCATTTTAGGAAGATTTTGTATAAAACAAAAATTTTAGAGAATAATATTAAAACTAACTTTTATTTAAAGAATTTTATTCTCCAAACTTAAATAACAGATATATTTTATAAAATATAAAAATGACCCTCTATACAGTACCCCCCAGATGTTCCGACTCTGTCCAAAATCTAGTCAGTTTACCTCAGGTCGGAATAAAGCATAAGTTTGAAATTTAAGGTTTTTTTCTTTATCCGTTTTTTGAGTTTTCTTCAAAATTCAAAATTTACACATTTTTACAAATATCTCGAATACGGTCCATTTTAGAGAAACTATGTATGGAACAAGAATTATAGAGAATTATATCACAAATAAGTTTAATTTAAACAATTTTCTTAAAAATTTGGTTTTTTACATTTTGTATTTCTCGAATACACCATTTTAGGAATTTTTTTTATAAAACCAAAATTAAAGAATATACTTAGTAACTTTTATATAAACAATTTTTTTCTCCAAATACAAATATTTATTATATTTAATAAAATATAAAAACAACCCTCTATAAAGTACTCCCCACCATAATGTTGATTTTCCAGCCATTGTTAATTACAACAGTACGAAACTTTTGAATTGGCGCTATTTCAACATGGCGGCTGCGCTTGCGCTCATCACCTGATGAAATGGCCTATTGTAAAATTTTCCGAAAACTTTTGAAACATACGTTAGAACAATTTAATCAATTTTTCGGATACTTAAAAAAAACTAATGTTAGATATTAATTGAATATTTGAAATGCCTTCTTTCTGTTTCAAGAAAAGCCATATTTAACGGTATTATTCCTATATTCCAATAAGTTAAACTGTCCCACATTGTCTGATTATTGCAAATTAATCTTAATTTTTGTAAAAAACTTCGCAGTATTTCTTAAATACACCTTTTAACAGCACAGTTCGTGTTATATATAATTGGACAATCGTACATTAAAATTATAATTTTAAACAACCACGATATTAAAACATAACCAGTTGAAATAATGAAATAAATTGTCTGCTTATTAAATCAAAAGTATCGTAGCAATTTAAGTTCCATCGTGAAATTAAACAGAATGACTTGAATGATTCTGAAGTTTTGAACAGCATTGTGAATGCTATAACGAGTCTACAGATTTAATACTCGACTTTGTTTTTGTTTGTCAGGACGTTATCTGCAATTACGGTGTAAGTTTTTTAATTTGAAAGTAAGTAGGTGAGGTTGCAAAATCGGATAGATAAATAATAATAAATTTTATTGTGATAATTTATAAAACTAAAATAATACAATATATAAGAATTATGAAGTTATTTAATTTGTTACTCGGAATAAAGAAAATAAAGCAGTATTAAACAGTATTAAATTTACTAAATTAAATTATTTATAATATTTATAATATTAAAGAAATGGGTTAAATTTTCACAAATAAAACAATAATTTTAAGACAAAATAAACAGCAATTAAAACAACATTAAACAAAATGGAAATTAGACAGAATAAACATTAGTGGCAATTACAGAAAAATATTTTAAATTTGAATTATGTGCATATAGTAATATTAATAATACACCTGTTCTATTATTCGACAATTTGTCATTCCTTATACGTGAAAACTGCGCGGAACTTTTCAATACATAAATCAATTTTAAGCGATCTACCAATTTAAAATGCTTTAAACCAGTTCTTTCAAGCGACATTGGTTACGAGTGGTAAATCTATATGACGTCATGGAATAGCCCTTTAACACGTCATCATATTTGACATTTTCAACCGAGTGACGCTAAAATCGTGGCTCATTATTGAGACTGAGGCCCACAAGGGTAAACTCGTAGCATAAAAACAAACAAGAAATGATTTAACTTAGAACGAAAGACCAAAAGCCGATAGTAGTATTAAGACGTTAAATTTTTTTGTTTGTGAAGCATTGGCATTACTTAGATTAAACCATGTAATGATTTTTACAAGCCTTGTATTTTTAAACCATTCTATATCGCCTTTTAATTAGGGTTTGCAAACTTGTTCGAGCAATTTATCCAATAATAATTGGCCCATTTACCTCTTAAGCCTGCTCATGTAAAATATTTGGCTCTTTACTTCGCCTATTTATCTAAAAAAAAATATTTGATCCCTTTTAAATATGTCCATGTAAAATTATATGATCCCTTTACTCCCTTAGATCTGTTCATGTAAAAATATTTTCACCCATTGTCGCTTAAGCCTACCTACGTATAAAAATTTAAAATAGTTTCAAGCTCACTAGGGGTCTACTTATAGCCACAAAACTATTTTTGTGTTAAAGTAGATCCATAGAGAGCAATATAATTTACAAAGGCCTTCTTTCAACTTACAAATAAATGACAACTTTATAATTAAAATGAAAAATATAACAAAATACCTCGGTATCATAATTGATCAAAATTTGAAATGGATTGATCACATTTAGTCATTAACAACCAAAATATGAAGATTTATTTTTAAATTTTATGAGTTGAGGAAAGGACCCCGCACTTTTTATAGGGAAAAATATAAAAAGCACATTTTTATTATATAAAGGAGAGGTAGAATATAATGCTAGTTTTTTTGTAGATAATTTTAATAATACGTTATTGGATTACATTAAGGGGTTGAAGTGCAATATCAAATAGTCAACATTATACCATAATGCAAAATAGATTTAACCAGCGAGTTGTAAATAATAATTAATAAACTTCATAAAGGACCCCGCACTTTTTATAGGGAAAAATGGTTTCAGTCCCAAAGTTTAATTTTTGGTGGAAAATGTAGATCTCAATATCCTGAACAAAAAAGATAATGGGCACAAAAAAATCTACCGTCAGGATTTTGCGCTACGGGCCATAGAAGGTCGGCACATGGGTTTTCAGGTTTCGGGTCATTTTTATCAAAAAAGAGCGCGTTCAGTGGCCGATTATGGAGACATGCATGTTTGGAGGTGTGTTAGAGTAAAAAAGTACTATATATATACAGGGTGGTCCATATTTGTGAAATATATTAATTATTGGCTTTATTACGTTTTGAAAAAATCCTTGAATAGGTCGATTTTTATTTCTAAAATGACATTTTCTGAACAAAATTATTTATCTCCCCCTTCAACCCCTTCGGAGTAAAAGTCACCCCTTTATTTTTTTTTTTAATTAGAAAAGGGGAGTTTTTGTTTTTTGTACATTTATATTCAAGGAACATCTTGTATGACGTACGGGCCAATTTTTTCAATTTCTTTGGTAATTCTATCTTTTAATTCGTCAATAGTCTCCGGTCGATTTAAATACACTTGAGACTTTAAGTAGCCTGAGAAAAAATAATCAAGCGGCGTTAAATCGGGAGATCGAGGTGGCTATTCAATGGCTCCACGCCTGCCAATCCATCTGTTAGGAAATACTTCATCCAAGTAGTCTCTCACTCCACGTGCAAAATGTGGTGGAGCACCATCTTGTTGGAACCAAACATTTTTATCTGTTTCATCTGGATTGTTATTATCAGGATACAGAACTTGTATACAGGAAGACTCAATACTTATATCCTTGATTTTTTTGTTTTATTTAAATGGGACACCCTATATTTTATATCACCAGTAAAATCATCTGACTTTAATTTTTATAAAGCATTCCCTATACCTAAAGGTAATATTTATCGATATTTGTTTAACAATAAATGAAAATTGTGGTTATTTTGATAAATTAAGGTGATTACAGCACCCCCTTATAATTTTCGGACAAGGATATCTCAGAAAGTAATTTTTTTAAAAAACTTAAATTTGGGCAAAATAAATAAGCCAATAATATCTAGAATATGCATATTTTTTAAAGTTTTAATTCCTTCCAGTTTCCGAGAAAAAAATCAAAGGGCTTTAAATTTTGAAATATCATAATGAAAATAAATGCATTTCTAAACAGCACTATTCTCAATACAATCCCCAAATTTAAGCTCTTAATCTCTTGTTAATGATTTTTTAAAATTCGCCGAAATTAGTGGCTAAAACACCTCGTTAAGTGCTATTTTCTGATTAAAACTGGTGTAAATCGTTGCAAGAAACGAATAATAACTCAGAGTGTACGAAACGATAGTTACAGACGCGTTACACTAGAAAGAAGCACTTAACGAGGCGTTTTAGCCACTAATTTCGGCGAATTTTAAAAAATCATTAACAAGAAATTAAGAGCTTAAATTTGGAGATTATATTAAGAATAGTGCTGTTGAGGATTGCATTTATTTTTATTATGATATTTCAAAATTTAAAGCCCTTTGATTATTTTTCTCGGAAACTGGAAGAAACTAAAATTTTAAAATATATGCATATTTTAGATATTATTGCCTAATATATTTTGCCAAAATTTTAATTTTTTAAAAAAATCACTTTTTGAGATATCTTTGTCTGAAAATTATAAGTGGGTGCTGTAATCACCTTAAACTAGTTTTTCATAAAATACTTTTTATAAACAATAATAAATAATATGTGTTATTTTTTATCTAGTCGCCAATGCATTTAATATACCTGTCACCGCCCAGTTGACAATTTTGACATTTTAAAAATCAAGAGCAACTGCCTGTGTGTTAATGTTTTAAGTAAATTACTAATAATAATATGAACAATACGAATGTTTCTATCCCAGAAATGGTGGATATGATTTATATACTAGGTGAGTGCAACAAGAATTCTTTACTTGCCTCCAGAGTGTACCACCAACGATATCCGGGACGCCGGAAACCAAATAAAAAGGCGTTTGAAAAACTAATGGACCATTTTAATCGTACTGGTACTGTATCATACGAGCAAAAACAAGTAACAAAAACTGCTATCACGGAAGAGAATGAAATGAAAGTATTGTTGAGTATTTATGATGATCCGCATATTAGTAAACGAAATATTTCAAGACAACAACAAGTCAGTTACGGAACTGTTCAAAGAATCCTATCAAAACATAAAATGCATCCTTTCCATATCCAGTTACATCAAGAACTTCTTGAACGAGATTTTAAAAATAGAGTGATATTTTGTGAATGTTCCCAACAAAAAATTAATCAACAAAGTTTCTTTGATTTTGTGCTCTTTGATGATGAATCGACATTTCATAAAAATGGAGGTTTAAATAGGCGCAATTTTTACTATTATTTTAAAACAAACCCACACATTATAGTCACTCATAACCAAATGAGGTGGTCATTAAATGTTTGGGGTGGCATTGTGAATGATTATTTTTGAAGGTCGAGTAAATAGTGCAGTATATTTGGATTTCCTTGAAAATCATTTTCCTACGTTACTCGAAGATGTTCCCCTTCACATTCGCCAAAAAATGTGGTTTTTGAACGATGGTGCACCAGTACATCACACTGTAGTAATTCATAATTATTTAAATAATCACTTTCCAAGACGATGGATCGGAAGAGGAGGACCTAAAGGGTGGCCAGCGCGATCACCGGATTTGACAAAAAATTATTTTTTCTGTGGAGTCATGTAAAAAACAATAGTATATTACATTACGAGTGTGGAAAATCACTTTTCATACAAGTGATGTACAATATTTTTCCTACCACCACAAAATAATGTCATCAAAAAAATGTAAAACCAAGGTTATTATTACTATAATAATTAAAATGAATTTAAAAAAATAATCAACAATAATCGTATTTCTTCAATTTTCATATTTTCTAAACAAAAAAAAACTAAAAAAAAAAACTAAAAAAAAAAAATAAAAAAAAACAAAAAAAAAAAATGTGCCCTGCCAGGATTCGAACGCGGTCAAAAAATGGCAAAGTTGATAAGTTCGACATCCTAACCACCTGAGCTAATAGCCCTTGTGTCAATTGAATGATCTAATCGGGTATGTATTTAACCAGAATAAAGAGCAAACATTATTTTAAAATTATTTTAATAATAATTGTTAAAGATAAATATCTAGGATCTAATTTACAACGATTTTAATAATTTAACAATCATATAGATTTTAGTATTAATATGGACATTACATAGATCAGAATAGAAATTAGGTGTTTGACATTTTGTGACAACTACTGCGGAAAGTAACATATTCTCACTCGGGTGGAAAGTAAATTCTTATTCATACGCGTGTAATATAGGGCACTTTCCATAGGACTATATAGTGTGATATGTGTCACTTTCCTAAGTAATCGTAGGAAAAGTATATAATGTGCCTACAACAAAAGAAGAGGACATGAAAACTCGAATCAGAAATGTATTTCAAAGTATTGATGTTCAAATGCTGAGAAATGTGAGTCAGTCATTCGAAATTCGATTACAAAACTGTATTGATGTTATGGGAGGTCACTTTGAACAACTTTTATAATTATATTTTAATTGTTTTGTTTGTTTTTGAGTTTTTTCGTATTCACACATATTATTTATTATTGTTTATAAAGAGTATTTTATGAAAAACTAGTTTAATTTATCGAAATAACCATAATTTTAATTTATTGTTAAAAAATATCGATAAATATTAACTTTGGGTATAGAGAATGCTTTATAAAAATAAAAGACTTGGAACAGATGATTTTACTGGTGATATAAAATATGGGGTGTCCCATTTAAATAAAACAAGAAAATCAAGGGTCTGAGTATACAAATAAACAGATAATAAAAATATAACTAAAAAAAGGTATAATACATCATATAATAAAATTCGTGTGGGTAAAAAAAATTTTTTTTTCTACAGTGTGTAATTAGCTGCTGGACGTTGAATTATGTACGATTCTCTCACAAAAATGTCAATTCCTTGAAAAGTACCCTATATAACATAGAAAAACCATATATTAGAAGAATGGAAAAAAGATGAGTAAACAGAATCTAAAATAATATACTGGGGTTATCATTAAAAAAAAACATATGTTTGGTTCGTACACGAGCTATGCAACACCCTGTATACCTACCAATAATTTTAAAATGTTAACCTCAACCTGTCCATAATTTTCTTAATACACTTTTTTAATATCTCTTTCAACAAGGAAGATATCGAACTTTTCCAAAAGATTGGTCCACCCTGTTTATATACATATAGTACTTTTTCAGTCTAACACACCTCCAGGCATGCATGTCTCCATAATCGGCCACTGAACGCGCTCTTTTTTGATAAAAATGACTCGAAACGAAAACCCATGTGCCGACCTTCTATGGCCCGTAGCGCAAAATCCTGACGGTAGATTTTTTTGTGCCCATTACCTTTTTTGTTTAGGATATTGGGATCTACATTTTCCACCAAAAATTAAACTTTGGGACTGAAACCATTTTTCCCTATAAAAAGTGCGGGGTCCTTTATGAAGTTTATTAATTATGAAGTTTATTAATTATTATTTACAACTCGCTGGTTAAATCTATTTTGCGTTATGGTGTAATGTTGACTATTTGATATTGCACTTCAACCCCTTAATGTAATCCAATAACGTATTATTAAAATTATCTACAAAAAAACTAGCATTATATTCTACCTCTCCTTTATATAATAAAAATGTGCTTTTTATAAGAACATTATATTATCTGTCTTGCTGTACCTTTATTCATGGAAACTTAATTGAGATTAACTACAAATCATTTGCACAACACAAGAACCAGATTAAATGAACAGTTGAAAACTCTGGCAGTTCAGCGAGATGCAAGTCAAAGGTTTGTAACTTATGTTGCTTCCAAAGTTTCTATTCTAATACTCTACCTACCAATGCGAGGAATATAAAATTTTTGTATGTGCGTTATCCAGTACGCTCCTACCTCAGATTTGAAATCTGCTAAATAATATGCGACGCAGTACTTTTCAGTCCAATTTGGCAACGATGCACGCTCGATGTTAAAAGGATTGTTTTTCTGATATATTCAAGTTGGGTTCGGGTGCGCGTTTTTGCTTTTAGTAGAGCAAAATTTATTACAAATGTCGCTTATTGCTAGAGATGTTTAAAATTGGCACACAACCAAATCAGATCCTATAGGCGTTGTATGAAGATAATATAGTAGGATAATGCAACAGTAAAAAGTGTTGGATTCAATCTCGAGCGCCATCTACTGACGATTTAATGAAGTAGTCAATTTTTAATGCTATGCAGATACGTCTTCTTTTCGATGAGGCATGTGGCCTCTACTATGTATCACCTACCTATTAAAGTTAAAAACATATCTTTATTTATTTAAAAATAACAATTCATGATAAAAGACATAAAAAATTTAACATAATAATGAAAATTTATTCCAGTTGACAAAACCGTACAAATACAATTTTTGGATGAAGGTGATAAAAAGTGGTTAAGGACTTAGGTCAATATTTTGGTTATGTGCGATTATGTCAATGTATATATACAATAACAACTAATAACAATGTCCAATAATTTAAATAAATTGAAAAGTTCCAAGTAGAAGACAAAAAAGGAATAGGCTTCTAAAAATGTTGCATGTAATCTAAGTACCTCTAATTGAACGCAATAAGCATCTTTTACCAATAACTATGTCTGGACTAAGTGTTGGAAAAGTTTATAACCATAAAAATAGCTGAATATTTTTATAGTTTTCAAAATTCGAACAAGCTTTGCTACAAAATTTCATCAAAGCTATCAACAGTTTGCAAGAAATTGAGTTAAGGAACAAGAAAATCACTAATCAGAGAAAAATCAATCCCTGACACTGAAAAACAAATTAAAAAATAATAGCAGTCACAGGGATATATTAGTGACTTCCAAATGTATCTTGGCTGTTGTTCATGAATATAAGAAAAAATGTTCTCTTGGCTGGCTCTGAGTGTTGAAATAAATCACCTTGAAAGAAAGTTTTCAATAGCTCCGCTCTTTGATTAGGAACAGCTCAAGACAAAATCAATAGACCTACAAGTGGTCTATCTGTAGCAGACATATTCAGTTAGTCTTTATATTTAATTATGCAATGTTACAAGGTTCAACAACTTGTCAAAATGGTTAAAATTTATATTCAAAATCAGTGCTCTATTTAGTACAGAATTATACGAACGACACAATAATTATAAAGTCCAAAATTTTAGCATAAAAAAAAATCTTATAAACATTTTTTTATAATTTATCACGATTTGGAAAATTATCTTTGTAAATATTTGTATCTACAGGGTGTCATTGAAATAGTGTAAAAAAATTCTGGAGGTGATGTACTCCTAAAACTAGTAAAAAAAGTTTCTATAACTATGGGTCATTAAATGCATATTAAGGGATTTAGCGGAGTCAAAAAGGCAAACTTGGAAAGTATTTTTTTTTGAAATTGTAAGCTTAAAAAACACGATAAAACTTCGAAAAAAATCACTGCTGACATAAAATTTACTGCTGAATCCAATGGTAATATCGAAAAATTACTTATTTAATCAGAAAGGGTAGTTCTTGCAAGGGTAAGGGGTCGATTTATGATTAACTTTTTAGGGGTTGATTTTTTTACAACATGGGTCTATTTTTTAAAAACTACTACCTTTTTTCCATAAAAAAGGTACTCTTATTACAAGTCGCTTAAAGCAATGGTTTTCGAGAAAATTGGCAAACATTTTACTGAACCCGTATTTGAAAAACAAGTATGTATTTATTTTTTGATGGGTTGCTCACAGGTTAATCAACATAAATTTATGAAAATTATGGCGTGGTTATTTCAATTTAGAATTACCAAATCACCCTGTTAAACAAGAGAAGCGCCGAAATTATTTTAAATAATAAAAGAGTGAGAAATTAAAGTGAAAAATATTTTATTACTGTTATGGTAAGTACCGTATTTTTTTATCATATCAGTCTGACTCTTTTATTTAAAGTAAATGTTCAATGTGGCCACCATTCAGTTCAATACAGACACCTGTTCTTCTCCTTCAGGATATGCGTACTCTATCGAAAATCCTTGGCGTTGTACGAATTTGATTGAAGCAGTCAATTATCCGTTGTCGTAGTTGCTCTTCAGTATTAATTGGCACTGAGTAAACCAAAGCTTTTAAGTGACCCCATAAGTAGAAATCAAGTGGATTAAGGTCTAGTGATCTGGCTGGCCAAGCTTGTGGACCACCACGTCCTATCCAACGCCTCTCGAAAACTTGATTTAAATGATTTCTCATGGCTAGTGGAAAATGAGGTGGTGCACCATCGTGCATAAAATACATAATCTGCCTCTGTGCTATTGGAACTTCCTCCAAAAGTATTGGTAAATGGTTTACCAAAAAATGAAGGTAATTTTGTCCATTAAGCCTAAGAAATAATAATTAGGAATTGGTGACGTTTGAACAGTTTTAAAATTTACCTATTGGGTATAAACAATGGTCCAATAAGTCTATCTCCAAGAATTCCCGCCCAAACGTTTACTGAGAATCGAACTTGGTGTCGGCTTTCTATGACAGCATGAGGATTTTGATCGGACCAGTAACCGGTGTTGTGGTAATTAACAATCCCATTTTTGTAAACCCTGCTTCATCAGTGCATAAAATGTTTGACAAAAAAAGGAATCTTCTACCAGTTTTCTTAATAACCAACGACAGAAATTGGCACGAGCGGGATAGTCTGGAGGATTGAGGACTTGTACCCTTTGGATGTGATATGGATACAGCAGTTGAGTATGAAGCGTCATCCACACAGTATGGCGACTCACGTTTTCTCGCGCTGAAATTCTCCTTACAGATAACCCTGGATCTTCCTCTACACTTCTTAAAATTCGCTCTTCAATTGCTGGTGTACGCACTGTAACATTACGGCCGCGATCATGGTGCCTGTAACTAAATGAACCTTCGTCTCTCAGGCGGTGATGGACTCTGGCAAATATCGTATGAGAGGGTGCTCTGCGATTTGGGTATTTTTGAATATACAAACGTTTAGCTAAAAGACCGTTAACGTTCGCTCTTCCATAAATAAAATGCACATCTGTCAGTTCAAGTACAGTGTATTCCATAATTTCTGGAATATTACGCTCACGTACACTTCAACAACAAGAAACTGACTGTCCTAATTTGATTATTCTATTTACAAAAAGTATTCATTGACAGTGGCGTGCCCACAAATTTCTTCTGGGGTTTGGGTTGCCACTTACCTTCCGATTGTAAAGTTGAGAGAAAAAAATTGACCCACAGACAAAAAATAATTTTTCATAATAAAATTTCTTCATTACTTGAAAATATTTTTTTCTTTAGTGTTTATGAGTTTTTTGGGAGGTTGATTAGTTTAACACGTCACAATTTTTATAAATTTATGTTTATTATTCTGGGAGATACCCATCAAAAAATAAGTAATTTTACTTTTCGTTTTTCAACTACAGGTTTACCAAATATGATATAATTGCAAACAAAATCAATAATTGTAGATTATATGTAGAGAATCGCAGGTATGTACAAGATTGTCGTCAGATATAGGATGTTTTGTAAACACATTATTTTTAACAGGACCTTACTCGCTCACAATGTATTATATATTTATATTTCTAACCCCCTTATAAAACGAGGGTCGATTATTTCTGACAGAACCCAATTCATATAGAAACACTCCCAACCATTTAAAGGCAGAGAAACTGCTGGTCTTCAACATGAAGACAGCCGGATTTTTTAAGTTGCTACCGTGAGGCGGAGGCAAGTTGGGACACAAAAAAAAAAGTAAGTACACGATATTTTTGAGAACGTGACCATCTTGACAGTTTCCAAAAAAAGAACTGAGTGACAATTGACATTTGACAATGAAGTTGTCAAGAAAATTGCCAACTTTAGAAATTAAAATGAATTTCATGAAAAATTTTCAAAAGTTAATATTGAAAATGATAAAAGTGGGTTAATACCACTGATCTAGCAAAATCAAGTTATGGCGGGACTTTTAAATTTTAAACATCAACAGATTACAATCAATAAATAGAATTATAAAATATACAGTGAATGAAGGTAAAAAACATATTTTTTATAAAAATTATTAGAAATAGAAGGTGCCAGACTGAAAACAACAGAATTGAGCATGCCGACCCTACCGAAACCGAAGTCGCGGCAGACCATCTTTTCCAGCTAAAAGAGAAGAAAAAACCATCCTGGCCACGAAATCAGCAATCGCCGGAGAAGACAAGATCAACTCCGCTGCAAGAAGATTCAAGGCGAAGCTGGCTAGGTAACTTCAGACCAACCGTTGCCAATACTCTTTTAATAATTTTTATAAAAAATATGTTTTTTACCTTCATTCAGTGTATATTTTATAATTCTATTTATTCATTGTAATCTTTTGATGTTTAAAATTTAAAAGTCCCGCCATAACTTGATCTTACTAGATCAGTGGTACCATCCCACTTTTATCATTTTCAATATTAACTTTTGACAATTTTTCTTGAAATTCATTTTAATTTCTCAAGTTGGCAATTTTTTTTGATAACTTCATTGTCTATTGTTAATTGTCACTCACTTCTTTTTTTGAAAACTATTAAGATGGTCACGTTCTCAAAAATATCGTGTACTTACTACTATTTTCTGTGCCCCAACTTGCCTCCGCCTCACGGTAGCAACTTGAAAAATCTGGCTGTCTTCATGTTGACGACCTGCAGTTTCTCTGCCTTTGAATGGTTGGGAGTGTTCAGTTTTACTTATTGGGATAAACCCCCACGTCATTTCCCTTAAATTTAACCACATTTTCGGTGTGGTCCTTTTATTTTTTATTATCCAAGCTGCAAGCTATGAAGGAGACGGGACCGGTTTGTTGCTGTCCTTTTTAATTTAGTTCAATTTTCATGCTTCTTCTGTACTTTTTGACGAGTAAGTGTTCAAGTTTTTTTATTCATTGTTTAGTAATGTTACTAGTTGATTATATTGTTACAGCTCCGTTTTTTCTCTCTTTTGTAGAGTCTCTGATGATGGCCTAATAGGCTAAAAGCGCTTAGACTAATTTTTACAGAGTTTTATTAATAAAACTCAATTTACACACTTCCAATACTCTCGATTCATTTCTTATTACCCAGTGTGTACACACCACTCAACCTCTTCTCGAAATTAATTTTGCTTGTATTATAATCTCTATAGCTAACCAAATCCCGTTTTACGTCTTCTTGAATAAATGATTCAGAAGACATATTCTAATTAAAAAGTAATTCCTTATTCCTATATAGAGTACAGATGTCAGTCTACCACTTTTTTCTATTTTTGTAGATTAAGTACGTTTAGTTTAGTTACAATAAAACCATATAAAAAATCTTATACAGTTTTCGCAGGAATAATTTATTAATAAACTTCCTGTTATCAATACTGATGATATTTAATTTTGTCCAATTCCTAATGATTGACTATTCCACACCCCTGTACCTAAATACTTTTCTCATGCTATGGAATATTATCTAGGCGTATGATATAACTTTTTTTATTTCTTTTTTTATCAGTCAGAATTGCAAAAGGATTCTATAAGCTAAAACGTTGAAGAGCGTTAGATTTACTAGCAACTAAATTGCTATGATAGGGTTAACACTCAGCAATGTAACCTTTGCAATTTCAGACTTTCAAGGTCTGTCGGATATGTTTATTACTCATCAAGACAAAATGTCAGTAACAAAATATTACTGGTCACGATTAGTTTAATCACAAGATTTGTGCCAAAAAATATTTGTGTCCAGTGTAACGATGTTAGATATCGCGAACTTTTTATCCAAAGACATGTGAATGAATTTTCTAATATTTTGTATATTCCAGAAATTCCTCAAGTAATTTTGTATCCAGAATGTACTTATTTAAAAATACCAAAATGTTCCAATTTCAAAATAAAAGGGCAATAATTTTTAGTCTAAATATCTATGTAAAAACAATATTAATATTTGTACTATAAATTATTTATGTATTTCTGTTACACCTTGTATTATTAATAAATATTACTCAGTACGTAATATAACAAAAAAGCGATCGGAAATAATGTTCTCATTATGATAATACATGAAAATGCACCTTATATAAGTAACTACTATTCCTAATTTTTTGAACGCTCTGTATGTTTTATTTTACAAAGTGCCAGTAGACATTAACAAACTATATACAAGTGTAAAAGGTACTATAAGTTCCATAGAAAAAACAAGAATTACTTAAGAGTAGTAGAGATATATATGAAAATATTAATTTTGTATTTCATTCTTTGACTCCTTCTAATAGCTCATTCTGTAGAGCTGCAAACTTGAGGTCTATAAGAAAGTTGCCGTTAATGACCTGAAAAATAACATACTAAAATTTGAACAAATTCTGTCAGTACCCAAAATCAATGTAAAAAGTGCGGGATCCTTTAATCAAAAAATGTTTAGTTAAAAATAGACTGGTCCGGATATGGTGCGCCAACCTTAACACGTTGCGTTTATTTATAAATTATATTTAATTAAGAAAAAAGGATGATGGAAAGACAATTTAAGTCGGGATCTTGTACTATAAGTAGATGTTAATTAATTTAATAACTAATCGCTAAAAACTCGCCAACAGCTACCAAAATTATAATGTTGAACCATCAAATTCACATATAAAACGTATTAAAAACGTCTACAAGGTACCTATAAACGTACACTAAACCGTCTAAATCTGTACATTCTCCTTACATGCATACATAATCAAGGACATTAAGACGACATCGTTTAAATGCCCCTGCAGGCGTTAACCGTTGCCCGTATTAATGGCTTTAATTCGCTTATTACGTGTAATTTCTAAAGCTGCACAAACAATTTAGTGCCTCGCATAATGGCCCATTACCGGATAAAGTTGATCCATCAGAAGATGATAACTTTCACATTTATTTTACATCAGTTGATTAACATAGAAAATTCCCTAAAAATTAATGAATTAACCGACTAATAATAATCTACTCGGTTCTTCGTAGATATGAAGTTTTAAATTATTACTCTTAAAATTATTTTGTCGTGTACTGATAATTAATGTTTAAAAAACCTTAAATTACGAAAGAGAGGAGTCGTATTTCAAAACGTCGCTATTAAACATCTATCGGCCGCCATTTTTTTGTAGCCAGAGAACCCACGGTGTCATTTGTGTATTTTAAACTTCTTTACGAAAAGTTAATTGAAGGCAGTGATATTAACCTGCTATGTTAGTTGATATGTATAATATAAAAATAATAAAAATGATTATCTCAGGGCTGTATACGCCGAACTGAACAAATGAATTAGAAATTACATTTCACTGGTAAATAACACGACTGTAGAACAAAAAATATTTTTTAAACTGGTTATTATTTCAAATGAATCGTATTATTTCTTATCATAATATAATTTATCCGAAGAATAATTTATCAAATTTAGAGCGAAAATAGTTGATATTTTCGTTTTGTTACAGCAAGTTTTAAAACAAAACGACTGAATTAATTAATTAACGGATTTATTTAACTCCGAACAAAACAATGTATTTGCCTGCCGTCGTATGTATGACTAAAATACAAATCGGTTCTTTTATTCGATCTTACCTAAAAATCTGATGTGTCCAACACATGACTTTCCTATCTAGTTATTATAGGCATTTTCCGGTTATTTTGTACAACCTATTGCAGCATCTCTATAAATGTTTAGAGGATAAACTAAATATATACATTTTACACATACATTTACCTCGAAACATTTTTCTATAGATATTCATTGAAAACGAAAATACTGAAAAATTTAAATTTATCACTTTTCCATTACGGTCCATTTTAGAAAAATCATGTATAAACAAAAATTATAGAAATCGATATCGCAAACAACTTTTAGTTCAACAATTTTCATAAAAATCAGAATTTTGCACATTTTGTCAAATTTCTCGAATACGGACCATTTCAGGAAATTTTGACATAAAGCAAAAATTATAAATAATAATATTAGAAGTAACTTTTATTTGAACAATTTTCTTCTCCAAACATAAATAACAGATATATTCCATAAAATATAAAAACGGCCTCCCATAAAGTACCCCCCCAGATGTTCCGACTTTGTCCAAAATCTAATAATTTCACGTCAGGCCGAAATAAACCTTAAGTTAAAAATTTAATGTTTTTTCCTTTATCCGTTTTTGAGTTTTCTTCAAATATCGAAATTTACACATTTTCTCAAATATCTCGAATACGGTCCATTTTAGAGAAATTATGTATAGAATAAAAATTATAGAAAATTATATTACAAACAACTTTTATTTGAACAATTTTTATAAAAAATTATTTTTTTTACATTTTGTCAAATTTCTCGAATACGGACCATTTTAGGAAAATTTTATATAGAACAAAAATTATAGACAATAATATTGTAAGTAACTTTTATTTGAAGAATTTTCTTCTCCAAACGTAAATAACGAATATATTCCATAAAATATAAAAATGACCACCCATAAAGTACCCCCCCAGATGTTCCGACTCTGCCCAAAATCTAATCAGCTCATTGGACGCTGAAACAAAGCTTAAGTTTAAAATTTGGTGTTTTTATGTGTATCGGTTCATGAGTTATGCGTTATACAGACACACACACACACACAGACACACACACACACACACACACAGACACACACACACACACACACACACACACAGACACACACACACACACACACAGACACACACACACACACACAGACATCATCGCGAAAATAGTCAAAACGGATTCAGGGGACCTCAAAACGTAAAAATCCGTCAAAAACTCGAGGTCGAAAAAAATCATGATTCCTATACTTTCCTTATATCTGTATACAGATAGGAAAGTAAAAAGCAGAAATATAACATTTTCTAATTAACTGAATCACACTCGATAAGCAGAATACATAACAACAGGTATACGCAAAAATAATATATATAGGGAGGTGTGCTGACAATATATTTGGCTTAGAGCCTGGGTGGCTACGGACAGTGTCCGCAGATGGCAGAATCGATTTTTTATCTTGCAGTTTATTATTGAATACTCTATCGTGTGACGCTGACCAACCTTTCATTCTAAAGGAGCTATTCGATCCAAGCCGAAAGGATATGTAGAGACAGAGAAGTACCACCGAGAAGAGAGCCTCCAGGGTGTCAAGTGACCTCCTGGATTAATCAGCCCTACTACTGTAATGCGATGCCCTAATTGACCACTCCTGTCCTAACTTTACGTGAGATTAGAATGAGAAATCATTCATATGACAACAGAAATGAAGGGGATAATCCCCTCGACGATAAAAAAACTGGCAGAGAACCGATGGAGGTTACCATAGTCCCATTCACCAACGTACTTTCGGAGGAGTTGAAGGAGAGGTACGTTCATTACCTAACTTCAATGCAAATAAAATCGCACCCACCCATTAACCCATTAGTGCCCACCAACAGAAAAAAAGAATTAAATCAGGTTTTTTTAACTAAAAATATCCTCCTCATACTTGTACTTACAATAAAAAATGTTTTTTTTATACTTTTTAAAAAATGTGTGTACCCAAATGAGTACAAAGGGATAATAAGTTTTAATAAAAATACTTTACTTTATATTTATTATTTTGTATGTCAATTATTATAATACTGTAAAGCAACAACTAAGAATGAAATATTTTGAAACACTCTCGTTCAATGCACAGAGTCACATTAAATTTTTCACATATCCATCTAGCCCTCATATGACATTGACGAAATCTGAGCTGGTTCTCATTTTTTTTGGGGAAATGTCTAACCGGATCTTCCAATATACTTCTTGGTAATGAACCAGAAGGCCTACTAGATACAGATCTTCTTTGTACAGCCTTATTATAGGAGCGTAGATAGTGACGAGTAATGCTTCTAACAAATTGCAAAAGATCCACTTTGTCATTGGGGTTAATAATTTTATGTAATCTTCAGGCATTTACAATAGTTACGTTTATCATGTGAGTAAAGAGAACCCACCATCATTTTTTACCGTGGACAGCAATTTTATAATTATTGACCCCTTGATCTAACAGATCAACACCGCCCTTACGGTGGTTATAGTTTTTAAAAAGTTGCGGTTGGGGTACTGAAATTTTCTCTTTTCTTTTCGAAGACCATCTCTCGACTTGTGCTAAAGGTTCGACTGAATCATAGTTTGTAACCGTCGTTACTGCACTATTATTATTCCATCTAACAAATAGAAGATGGTGTCTTTTATCGTATTGAAAATCAAAGAATCAACGATCTTTTTTTTTATTTTCTTGGCAGGTACAAGAGGACATTTTTTTGTACGATTATCCCGTACAGTACCAGTAGCTCGTATTCCATGCTTTCGAAGTGTATTTCAAAGATCATGGCTTGCAAAATAATTGTCGAAAAATAGGACATGATCACTTGGGGTATCAATTACTCTTACAAAATCAAGAACCACTCGTGAACCTAGTGGAAGCGTGGTTTTAATATTTTAGTTGGTCCTTGACTAGATGACGGTTTAGCTCTACAATATGTATCAAATGAATAGCAATATCCATCCTAGCTACACAACATCCAGTCTTTGTACCCGAAACGAACAGGTTTACCTCTTATAAATTGCCCATTGTTGAAACTTTGAATTGAGAATGTTCATAATTGGTCGAATCTTGTATATTTTGTCCTTACTATCAAGTATTCTGTTATCTGCTAAATGTAAATGTTTTTTTATTTCTGTAAATCTGTTTCAACTAACTGCATTCGAAATAAAAGGAACTCCAACATCCTCATCAAGATTCCAATAAAGGCACTCACGAGGTAATTTATGGTACCCAGAGAAGAGAAGCACACCAACAAAAATGTTTAACCTTTCTTTAGTTGTTACAAAGTTATGATTGTTTTTAGATGCCGCATTAATATTGGTTTGATCGACAATATGTTGGACAACTTTGTCATCAAATAGTTTTTCGAAAATCTTTACAGCATTTAGCCCTCTTAGATCTTGGCGAAGTTGTTCTAACCGATAATCGGCTCCATCTGTGCTAGGCAACTCTAATACCGTAGGTATTATCCAAATTTTCAGTCGTATTGTCTGGTTGTATAATTTGAAGATCCGTCAGTGACAGGTCGTCTTCTTCTTCTTCCAAATCAATCCCATTGAGGTCAATTTCCACCTCACCTGGAATATCTTCTGGTAGGTTTGCAACTAATAAATCGTTTTCATCGAATTCTTCCTCGTCCGTTTGATGATCCACTTCTGGTGGAATTATAACGACATTAAGTTCTGAATTACCAATATTTGCCTGTTCAACAGCATCAACTGCAGAAGCTAAGTTTTTGAATCTTTTACCATAAAAAGAGCTAGTTGGAATTTCGTTGATGTCCATTGTAAAATGTTACTGGAAAAAATATCCAGTATACTCATGTGCCCAATGTACTCAAACGAGTACACCGAGATTTACATCAGAATAACAAACCTAATATCGTAGAACTATTTACATATGATCATAATGTTGACACATAACCTATAAAACATTTTTAACACATTTACCCTATAACACTTATTTACAATGTCGGTCATAGTGTATAATGTCAACTCACCTTTAATTACATTAACAACACGTAGAAGCGCGGCACTGATATGTAATGCCAGATCTAACAGGATAACAATTTTTGAAAACGACTACCACAGTTGTCGTAAAATAACACTTATAAACAATGACTTTATTTTACATTTACAAAATACGGCATTGTGTGGCGTTGCGATCACGATATTTTAGGTGTACACTGGGCGTTAATGGGTTAAGACTTGGCAATTTGATGATTTCTCTCCAAGCAAATATCCAACACACCAAAACGTTCTTATATGTCCTTGCCAAGAGGTTTGTTAAGGAAGAACTATATATCACGTTTATTCAGAAGATTGCCAATAATGGCCTTGGAAACTATTCCTAGTTTGGTGGTAGCCGGTAATGCTTTCACCAAACCAAGAGCATGCCCTCTTATCCGAAACAATATAAAAATCTTTATGTTAACAGGTTACTGCACCCCTGATGATGTGTTAAAACTTTTGATGGTAATAGAAATTCACTAAATAAATTTATAAATAGATGCGAAAGTTCAATTGATACTTATAGAACATTATATTGACCCAGAATTGGATGCACATATAGTAAAATGTGTCCAATAAAAATTAGTAGGAAAAGCTAAAATAATGGTAGGAAACAGAATTGAAATTAATACTTGGATAGGTTTGAAAAATTTTTTGTTACAATATTTCTCCGATCGAAGAGATTTAGATTGCTTAATGCAGGAATTGATACGTAGTAAACCCCTAAAAGGTGAACATTTAATAAATTTTGAGAGTAGATGGCAGTTGTTAAGAAGTATTGTTATTCAGCGAATAAGTAATGATTCAAATTTAACCCCAATGGAAAAAAAAGTCAAAGTATTCGTTGCAGGATGTACGGGAACACTAAAAAACAATATGCATCTGAAAAAGCTAGAGTCGCTAGAAGAAGCTGTTGCTTATGTTTCCGAATTTGAAAATTTTGAAACCTTGTATAATAACAATTCATATGAAAGAAAACATAAGTTAAATTTTTATAATAAACAAATCATTGGACAATTTAAAAAATTTTGAAGGAAATAATAATAATTCCTATTAGTCCAGATCCGTAAGTAAGGTCGACCTTCACCCATCTGTTTAACGGATAAAAGTTATTTTTTATTAAATAAAATATGTTTTTAAATATACCGCAAATGGGTTGCCTAAGAAAATACGGTCACGGCCATTTTTTACTTTCCTCTCTGTGTACAGATAAGGAAATTATAGGAATCATGATAAAAGTTGTTTATGATGTCATTTTCTAATATTTTGTTTTTATACATGGTTTTTCTAAAATGAACCTAATTTGAGATATTTGATGAAAAGTGCAAATTTCGAATTTTGAAGATAACTCAAAAACGGATGAAGAGAAAAACACCAAATTTTGAACTTAAGCTTAAATCTGTCCTGCGATGAGCTGATTAAAGTTTGGGCACCGTCAAAGTATTTGGGGAATACTTTACAGGGTGTCTTTTTTTTACTTTAAGAAAATAAATAGTCTGGACCGAATTTTCTTAGGCAACCCATTTGCGGTATATTTAAAAACATATTTTATTTAATAAAAAATAACTTTTATCCGTTAAACAGATGGGTGAAGGTCGACCTTATTTCGGATCATAGACTATATATGAATCTAAATGCTAATAATATGAATCCAAATTATGATTTTTACAAAGCAAATGTTTATCAAAATAATTCAAGACCAAATCATTTTTCAAATAATTATCCCAGAAATAATTTTGAAAATTCCCATTACAGAAATTTAAATTAAAATCCAGTAAAGAATCAATACATACTAATTTTGATAATTTTCTTTGTCAACCGATAAATGTACAACCAATGCCACAATTAAATAAAAAATATTTTACTAATCAATAAATTTTTGGACCATTAAGACCAAAAAATGTTTTCAAACCAAATCAAATTCCAGAAAGCCAATTGTCTAAACCAGAACGGATGTCAATGACATCAAGAAACCCTTCTTTCCAATTAGAAAGACAATTTTATGATAACAGAAATTTCCAAAATTATAATTCAAGACCAAATTTTACGTTTGAAGAATTACATTCTAATTTTTGCAATGATACCAATTTAAATAACAACAATGAGGACTGTCGTCGTGGTAATTATGAAAATCCTAATCAAATTAAATTTGAAAATGAATCAATTAAAAAAAATGACTTTGAACAAAATTTTCAGATTAAAAACAAAAAGATAGTGGAATTGCACAATATTTTAAACAATTCATTATCTTATATGGAAATAATCAAATCCAATCTAAAACTATTAATTGATACGGGAAGCTTTGGGTCAATAATAAAACCTTCAGTAGCAAAAAAATATTTTCCGCAAACAATTTACCATTCAGAACTTATCTTATCCACAAGTATGGGAAGTTCTAATGATAAATGCAGGGACTTTAATCTTAACGATTTTAATACATTTTTTGATGGCGTATTAGGTTTAAACGATTTGATAAACTTAAACTTAATTATAAATTTGACTCAACGAAAGTTAATTGGTAATAATTTTAAAATTCCATTTAAATATAGTCCAGTCGAATAAACAATATTTTCTTGTTGTAAAGTTATAAAAAACATGAAACGGAAGAAAATAATTTAGGGACTATTCCTGCACTTAATATAAATACATCAGAATTCTACAATTTTGAAACTAAATCTACAAAAGATATTTGATTTGAAACAAACATGTATACACTTTTTGAAACTTAAATTATTTATAATTCACAAAAAATCAACAGTAAAAATAATTTAGTAGACGATGCATTATCTCCAAATAAAGTGGACGAACTTAATACTTCAGTAAATCCAATTTTTAGATATAAATATAAGTAATATCAACAAAATAATTCATGAAGAGTTAGTTGATTATTTTCCTAAATTATGTCAAAAAATAGATATTATAGATAAAGATCAACTAAACAAATAAAATGTCATGCCAAATGATAAAGAATTTATAATAAAATTAAAACCAAAATGAAAAAACATATAAATGTAACAGGAAGAGAATAAAATTGAAATGTTTTTCAAACTTTAAGAAAAAGGAACAAAATTCAAAAAACTCCTACTTGTTAGTTCTAGAAATAAACCGAGTTTTATTTAAAGCATACTCATATACTCTAAATGAAAGTTTTATCAAAATAAAAAAATATATATTAAGTTATTCTTTGGACGTATAGGATATTACTAAAAAATGTATTTAATTAAAAGTTTTTGAAAAAGAAAATAACTACTTCTTTGAAGAAAAAGAATAAAAATAGAACATAATGAAGAATTTATAAAAGCTTTAATAAATATAAAAATATGCTGAAACTTTGAATTTTTCTAAAATCAAATATATTTTACTCTGTAGTACAAATGAAATAATAGCTAAACACTAGTTCCAGATATTATTGGCCAAAAATGGCTAATAATATTAAAAATGTCATTAATAACTGCGAGACATGCTTAAAGAATAAATATGATCGAAATACACCAGTACTAAAATGTAATTTTACACCCTTTGAACACATACATTTAGATATTGATATGTATTCCTGATTGGTGTGCTTTGAGCATCAGGAAGAATATCAGCCACTATGTGAAATGTGTTTAAGTTATAAATTTGTAAAAAAAAAATGGAATTGGTTGTTATAGTAATTGTGATTTTTTGGATGGATGTTTAATAAAGTTAGTTGGGTACCATCCAAATTGAGAGGAGGATCAAAAGTTTCAACGATCCTCAAAATTAAACAATTTTAGTATTAAAATTGTTTTCTTGGTACCAAGAAACAAATTATTATATTCAGAAAATCACAGTGAAGATTAATAATTATATATAATGTTCTAATAAATGGATATTTTGAAAATCTGATTATTATTGGATACAGATTTTGAAAGAAGTAAATAGTATCGCACTAATTGGACGTATCAAAGGAAAATAAATCCAAAAGATAAGTACTTTTGAATTGATAAGTTATTTGACAGTGAAGTAATTTTCAAAGTTGTCATTGATAATGACATACTTTACAATCTACAAGTTGTAAAAGCATTCAAATCAACAGAGAATACCAGCTGGGTGCAGAGCAATTACAGAAATCCGGAAGAAGATTGAGAACATATTTTTTTTTATTATTGTTATCAGTTTTAACTTGTTTATAAAATTTCAGAGAGAGAAGCACACCCTCAGGAGTATTGTTCCTGGTGCTCAAAGCTGCGCCGGGGCGGAAATTCATATCAAGTGGCGCCCAACGTGGGGCTCGAAAGAAACTGAGAAACTGAGAATACGAGAATACATTCCGAGTTTTGACTCCGAGAATTTGAGAATCCGAGACGACGCGTTGAGACTTCGAGAAACCGAAAAACTGGTGCAGGTTCAACATCAGGTGCAGCACGGAGCAAAGTGTTGCAATACAACAAAGTTGGTAAGACTATC
>OV651819.1:75236155-75238646 GCA_927349885.1 Psylliodes chrysocephalus | reverse complement strand
ACAGGGTGTCATTAAAATAGTGTAAAAAAATTCTGGAGGTGATAGTACTCCTAAAACTAGTAAAAAAAGTTTCTATAACTATGGGTCATTAAATGCATATTAAGGGATTTAGCGGAGTCAAAAAGGCAAACTTGGAAAGTAATTTTTTTTGAAATTGTAAGCTTAAAAAACACGATAAAACTTCGAAAAAAATCACTGCTGACATAAAATTTACTGCTGATTTCAATGGTAATATCGAAAAATTACTTATTTAATCCGAAAGGGTAGTTCTTGCAAGGGTAAGGGGTCGATTTATGATTAACTTTTTAGGGGTTGATTTTTTTACACATGGGTCTATTTTTTAAAAACTACTACCTTTTTTCCATAAAAAAGGTACTCTTATTACAAGTCGCTTAAAGCAATGGTTTTCGAGAAAATTGGCAAACATTTTACTGAACCCGTATTTGAAAAACAAGTATGTATTTATTTTTTGATGGGTTGCTCACAGGTTAATCAACATAAATTTATGAAAATTATGGCGTGGTTATTTCAATTTAGAATTACCAAATCGCCCTGTTAAACAAGAGAAGCGCCGAAATTATTTTAAATAATAAAAGAGTGAGAAATTAAAGTGAAAAATATTTTATTACTGTTATGGTAAGTACCGTATTTTTTTATCATATCAGTCGGACTCTTTTATTTAAAGTAAATGTTCAATGTGGCCACCATTCAGTTCAATACAGACACCTGTTCTTCTCCTTCAGGATATGCGTACTCTATCGAAAATCCTTGGCGTTGTACGAATTTGATTGAAGCAGTCAATTATCCGTTGTCGTAGTTGCTCTTCAGTATTAATTGGCACTGAGTAAACCAAAGCTTTTAAGTGACCCCATAAGTAGAAATCAAGTGGATTAAGGTCTAGTGATCCGGCTGGCCAAGCTTGTGGACCACCACGTCCTATCCAACGCCTCTCGAAAACTTGATTTAAATGATTTCTCATGGCTAGTGGAAAATGAGGTGGTGCACCATCGTGCATAAAATACATAATCTGCCTCTGTACTATTGGAACTTCCTCCAAAAGTATTGGTAAATGGTTTACCAAAAAATGAAGGTAATTTTGTCCATTAAGCCTAAGAAATAATAATTAGGAATTGGTGACGTTTGAACAGTTTTAAAATTTACCTATTGGGTATAAAGAATGGTCCAATAAGTCTATCTCCAAGAATTCCCACCCAAACGTTTACTGAGAATCGAACTTGGTGTCGGCTTTCTATGACAGCATTAGGATTTTGATCGGACCAGTAATCGGTGTTGTGGTAATTAACAATCCCATTTTTGGTAAACCCTGCTTCATCAGTGCATAAAATGTTTGACAAAAAAAGGAATCTTCTACCAGTTTTCTTAATAACCAACGACAGAAATTGGCACGAGCGGGATAGTCTGGAGGATTAAGGACTTGTACCCTTTGGATGTGATATGGATACAGCAGTTGAGTATGAAGCGTCATCCACACAGTATGGCGACTCACGTTTTCTCGCGCTGCAATTCTCCTTACAGATAACCTTGGATCTTCCTCTACACTTCTTAAAATTCGCTCTTCAATTGCTGGTGTACGCACTGTAACATTACGGCCGCGATCATGGTGCCTGTAACTAAATGAACCTTCGTCTCTCAGGCGCTGATGGACTCTGGCAAATATCCTATGAGAGGGTGCTCTGCGATTTGGGTATTTTTGAATATACAAACGTTAAGCTAAAAGACCGTTTCCGTTCGCTCTTCCATAAATAAAATGCATATCTGTGAGTTCAAGTACAGTGTATTCCATAATTTCTGGAATATTACGCTCACGTACACTTCAACAACAAGAAACCGACAGAAATACAAAAAATTCGTGATAAGGTTATTGTTCTGTCCTAATTTGATTATTCTATTTACAAAAAGTATTCATTGACAGTGGCGTGCCCACAAATTTATTCTGGGGTTTGGGTTGCCACTTACCTTCCGATTGTAAAGTTGAGAGAAAAAAATTGACCCACAGACAAAAAATAATTTTTCATAATAAAATTTCTTCGACATTACTTGAAAATATTTTTTTCTTTAGTGTTTATGAGTTTTTTGGGAGGTTGGGAGGTTGATTAGTTTAACACGTCACAATTTTTATAAATTTATGTTTATTATTCTGTGAGATACCCATCAAAAAATAAGTAATTTTACTTTTCGTTTTTCAACTACAGGTTTACCAAATATGATATAATTGCAAACAAAATCAATAATTGTAGATTATATGTAGAGAATCGCAGGTATGTACAAGATTGTCGTCAGATATAGGATGTTTTGTAAACACATTTTTTTTAACAGGACCTTACTTGCTCACAAGCTATTATATATTTATATTTCTAACCCCCTTATAAAACGAGGGTCGATTATTTCTGACAGAACCCAATTCATATAGAAACACTCCTAACCATTTAAAGGCAGAGAAACTGCTGGTCTTCAACATGAAGACAGCCGG
>OV651819.1:75198655-75231155 GCA_927349885.1 Psylliodes chrysocephalus | reverse complement strand
AGAAGGTGCCAGACTGAAAACAACAGAATTGAGCATGCCGACCCTACCGAAACCGAAGTCGCGGCAGACCATCTTTTCCAGCTAAAAGAGAAGGAAAAACCATCCTGGCCACGAAATCAGCAATCGCCGGAGAAGACAAGATCAACTCCGCTGCAAGAAGATTCAAGGCGAAGCTGGCTAGGTAACTTCAGACCAACCGTTGCCAATACTCTTTTAATAATTTTTATAAAAAATATGTTTTTTACCTTCATTCAGTGTATATTTTATAATTCTATTTATTCATTGTAATCTTTTGATGTTTAAAATTTAAAAGTCCCGCCATAACTTGATCTTACTAGATCAGTGGTACCATCCCACTTTTATCATTTTCAATATTAACTTTTGACAATTTTTCTTGAAATTCATTTTAATTTCTCAAGTTGGCAATTTTTTTTGATAACTTCATTGTCTATTGTTAATTGTCACTCACTTCTTTTTTTGAAAACTGTTAAGATGGTCACGTTCTCAAAAATATCGTGTACTTACTACTATTTTCTGTGCCCCAACTTGCCTCCGCCTCACGGTAGCAACTTGAAAAATCTGGCTGTCTTCATGTTGAAGACCTGCAGTTTCTCTGCCTTTGAATGGTTGGGAGTGTTCAGTTTTACTTATTGGGATAAACCCCCACGTCATTTCCCTTAAATTTAACCACATTTTCGGTGTGGTCCTTTTATTTTTTATTATCCAAGCTGCAAGCTATGAAGGAGACGGGACCGGTTTGTTGATGTCCTTTTTAATTTAGTTCAATTTTCATGCTTCTTCTGTACTTTTTGACGAGTAAGTGTTCAAGTTTTTTTATTCATTGTTTAGTAATGTTACTAGTTGATTATATTGTTACAGCTCCGTTTTTTCTCTCTTTTGTAGAGTCTTTGATGATGGCCTAATAGGCTAAAAGCGCGTAGACTAATTTTTACAGAGTTTTATTAATAAAACTCAATTTACACACTTTCAATACTCTCGATTCATTTCTTATTACCCAGTGTGTACACACCACTCAACCTCTTCTCGAAATTAATTTTGCTTGTATTATAATCTCTATAGCTAACCAAATCCCGTTTTACGTCTTCTTGAATAAATGATTCAGAAGACATATTCTAATTAAAAAGTAATTCCTTATTCCTATATAGAGTACAGATGTCAGTCTACCACTTTTTTCTATTTTTGTAGATTAAGTACGTTTAGTTTAGTTACAATAAAACCATATAAAAAATCTTATACAGTTTTCGCAGGAATAATTTATTAATAAACTACCTGTTATCAATACTGATGATATTTAATTTTGTCCAATTCCTAATGATTGACTATTCCACACCCCTGTACCTAAATACTTTTCTCATGCTATGGAATATTATCTAGGCGTATGATATAACTTTTTTTATTTCTTTTTTTATCAGTCAGAATTGCAAAAGGATTCTATAAGCTAAAACGTTGAAGAGCGTTAGATTTACTAGCAACTAAATTGCTATGATAGGGTTAACACTCAGCAATGTAACCTTTGCAGTTTCAGACTATATTCTATTTAACAGTGTATTCTTCTTTTTGAGCTGTTATTAGAAACATTTTTAAAAGTTTGTTAGGAATTTTTTGATGCCATTACCACCTAATGCAAAACTTTGTTTTCACTGCAATTCGAGAATATGTTCAGTTTGTCAATTAGGACAAGATACAAGAGCAATAGGTCCCATTGAACTACTTGCTTTTAAATCTACGAACAAATGTTTTATATGTAGAAGAAATCAAGATAGATTAACTTTCGAGGCATGACTAGATTTTTATATGAAAACTAAGGTCTTCATACAAAGTAATACTAGGTCATGTGCCATTTAAACGATACTGCTGTAATTCAATCTCGTTTTTTTGAAAATCATATTACCATTCCTTCTTTCATTATTATGGAAGGAAAAGAAATTGTCCTATGGGTCTATGTCGAAGGGGCAGTTTAGAGAATTATATACATAATATGACGCGAAGCCAACTCTGTTCTTTGTTTATTACCATACACGCGATAGAAAGTCTTGTGCGGTCCACGCCGAGACCCATCTCGAAACTCGAGAAACCGATTCGAATGTTTTCCATCGCAGTCTTACGCATGTAGGATAATTTCTAGAAATTGCAGACTGAGCTTCTAGTCAGAGTTGATTATTTCGAGAGCGTTACATTTTTATATAAATAGCCGCGATTTTGTTAAAGACAAATTGTAATAAATAAATTAGAATTGTGAGTTAGTGCCTAAGTATTATATAAATTAATAAGTACGTCATAAATAAATTGTAAATAAAGTGTTTTAAATAAATAAACTATAAATAACTTAAACACACGTTTTAATATTGTGATCCCGTTGTCCTTTATAAGGAAATCATAGAAAGATATAAAACAGAGGTTTATTGGCCTTTTTATTAAAATTACTTTATTACTCATCAAGACAAAATGTCGGTAACAAAATATTACTGGTCACGATTAGTTTAATCACAAGATTTGTGCCAAAAAATATTTGTGTCCAGTGTAACGATGTTAGATATCGCGAATTTTTTATCCAAAGACATGTGAATGAATTTTCTATAAATTCCAGAAATTCATCAAGTAATTTTGTATCCAGAATGTACTTATTTAAAAATACCAAAATGTTCCATTTTCAAAATAAAAGGGCAATAATTTTTAGTCCATAAAAAATATAATTTAGTGGGAAGTCTAAATATCTATGTAAAAAAAATATTAATATTTGTACTATAAATTATTTATGTATTTCTGTTATACCTTGTATTATTAATAAATATTACTCAGTATGTAATATAACAAATAAGCGATCAGAAATAATGTTCTCATTATGATAATACATGAAAATGCACCTTATATAAGTAACTACTATTCCTAATTTTTTGAACGCTCTGTATGTTTTATTTTACAAAGTGCCAGTAGACATTAACAAACTATATACAAGTGTAAAAGGTACTATAAGTTCCATAGAAAAAACAAGAATTACTTAAGAGTAGTAGAGATATATATGAAAATATTAATTTTGTATTTCATTCTTTGACTCCTTCTAAAGCCCCCCACAGACTTCGTTCTTTTTCATCCGTTCGTATCGCCGCGATTCGGAACGTCGCGTTGAATCGCCGAAAATTTTTGCCCACACACTACAATCATAGTCAATATTTGATCGTCCTTCTCTCAACCTAGTTTAATACTACGTCATGAAAAAGAAGCACTTGTTAGCAGTGGCGGCGGCAGTAGCCGTTTTAAGCAAAGTAAATAAAAAAAAAGAAGATCAATTTGGGTCAAAGAATGGCTTTTGAAGCGAAGAACGTATTCGCATATTAATTTATTAAATGAACTTAATTAAGTTTCTTGATCACTCAAAAATATTAAATATTGAAAATACCACAAATTTGGTTAATAAATGTCATCTGTCCCTGCTCCTAATCGTTGAAACTTTAATTTTTTTTATTTCTTTTCTAAAGGAGAATCTATTGTGTTTTTTACAGTTTGTGTTGTTACATTTTTATCTATTTCTTTGTATTTCCACAGGCAAGGGATTAGTTTATATCTTTCAATAAAATCAATAAGAAATTGTTTGTTTCTCTGTGGTCCATGGTAAATAAAGAAATAAAAATAAACAAAGCGAATTAAACAAGAATGAACTTGACTTCGCTACCCTTTATGCGCTACTGTATTAAAACTGACGATTGTAAACGAAATCCCCACACTCTGTCGGTTTCGAACGATAACGGACGAACCGTCGTTCCAAAAATCAAGCGCCAGCAGATATTTTAACCGACGATGCGACACGATGGTTTTTTACCACACACATCAGTTTTTGGGGTTTTTGACACGTCGTTCCGAATCGCAGCGATACGAACGGATGAAAAATAACGAAGTGTGGGAGGCTTAATAGCTACTTCTGTAGAGCTGCAAACTTGAGGTCTATAAGAAAGTTGCCGTTAATGACCTGAAAAATAACATACTAAAATTTGAACAAATTCTGTCAGTACCCAAAATCAATGTAAAAAGTGCGGGATCCTTTAATCAAAAAATGTTTAGTTAAAAATAGACTGGTCCGGATATGGTGCGCCAACCTTAACACGTTGCGTTTATTTATAAATTATATTTAATTAAGAAAAAAGGATGATGGAAAGACAATTTAAGTCGGGATCTTGTACTATAAGTAGATGTTAATTAATTTAATAACTAATCGCTAAAAACTCGCCAACAGCTACCAAAATTATAATGTTGAACCATCAAATTCACATATAAAACGTATTAAAAACGTCTACAAGGTACCTATAAACGTACACTAAACCGTCTAAATCTGTACATTCTCCTTACATGCATACATAATCAAGGACATTAAGACGACATCGTTTAAATGCCCCTGCAGGCGTTAACCGTTGCCTGTATTAATGGCTTTAATTCGCTTATTACGTGTAATTTCTAAAGCTGCACAAACCATTTAGTGCCTCGCATAATGGCCCATTACCGGATAAAGTTGATCCATCAGAAGATGATAACTTTCACATTTATTTTACATCAGTTGATTAACATAGAAAATTCCCTAAAAATTAATGAATTAACCGACTAATAATAATCTACTCGGGTCTTCGTAGATATGAAGTTTTAAATTATTACTCTTAAAATTATTTTGTCGTGTACTGATAATTAATGTTTAAAAAAGCTTAAATCACGAAAGAGAGGAGTCGTATTTCAAAACGTCGCTATTAAACATCTATCGGCCGCCATTTTTTTGTAGCCAGAGAACCCACGGTGTCATTTGTGTATTTTAAACTTCTTTACGAAAAGTTAATTGAAGGCAGTGATATTAACCTGCTATGTTAGTTGATATGTATATATAATATAGAAATAATAAAAATGATTATCTCAGGGCTGTATACGCCGAACTGAAAAAATGAAGTAGAAATTACATTTCACTGGTAAATAACACGACTGTAGAACAAAAAATATTTTTTAAACTGGTTATTATTTCAAATGAATCGTATTATTTTTTATCATAATATAATTTATCCGAAGAATAATTTATCAAATTTAGAGCGAAAATAGTTGATATTTTCGTTTTGTTACAGCAAGTTTTAAAACAAAACGACTGAATTAATTAATTAACGGATTTATTTTACTCCGAACAAAACAATGTATTTGCCTGCCGGCGTATGTATGACTAAAATACAAATCGGTTCTTTTATTCGATCTTACCTAAAAAGCAGAAATATAACATTTTCTAATTAACTGAATCACACTCGATAAGCAGAATACATAACAACAGGTATACGCAAAAATATAATATATAGGGAGGTGTGCTGACAATCACGTTGGTCACAACAATTTATTAAAACTTTAAAATGCCATATAATATCGCAATGATCTTCAGAACTTCAAAAAAGTTTAGTGAATAATTTTAATATAAAATTAGATTAATTTGTTGACTAAATTTTTCTATGACTTGTATGTATAGAAAATGATATTTTGTTACCGTTTTCTGATGCACATTAGAGTTAATTTAAGAAGAATATTTTTAAAGTCAGAGCTTCTTTTAGTGTGCCTTATATAACTTGTTTCTTGGGTTTTGGACGCTCAGCTGTTTAACGCTTATTCGGACAAACTCGACTCTAGGCGTTTTCAGCCAGAGAAAGAGAAATACTCTCAGTGCAGTGAGACAGCGATATAGTCTATGCTTGACAGTACACAATTCCTCAATTCGAGTTTACCCGAACCGGCGTTATATCATAAAGCAGGGTATAGTAGCAATATATTTGGCTTAGAGCCTGGGTGGCTACGGACAGTGTCAGCAGATGGCAGAATCGATTTTTTATCTTGCAGTTTATTATCGAATACTCTATCGTGTGACGCTGACCAACCTTTCAATCTAAAGAAGCCATTCGATCCAAGCCGAAAGGATACGTAGAGACAGAGAAGTACCACCGAGAAGAGAGCCTCCAGGGTGCCAAGCGACCTCCTGGATTAGTTAGCCCTACTACTGTAATGCGATGCCCTAATTGACCACTCCTGTCCTAACTTTACGTGAGATTAGAATGAGAAATCATTCATATGACAACAGAAATGAAGGGGATAATCCCCTCGACGACAAAAAAACTGGCAGAGAACCGATGGAGGTTACCATAGTCCCATTCACCAACGTACTTTCGGAGGAGTTGAAGGAGAGGTACGTTCATCACCTAACTTCAATGCAAATAAAATCGCACCCACCCATTAACCCATTAGTGCCCACCAACAGAAAAAAATAATTAAATCAGGTTTTTTTAACTAAAAATATCCTCCTCATACACTTGTACTTACAATAAAAAATGTTTTTTTTTATACTTTTTAAAAAATGTGTGTACCCAAATGAGTACAAAGGGATAATAAGTTTTACCAAAAATACTTTACTTTATATTTATTATTTTGTATGTCAATTATTATAATACTGTAAAGCAACAACTAAGAATGAAATATTTTGAAACACTCTCGTTCAATGCACAGAGTCACATTAAATTTTTCACATATCCATCTAGCCCTCATATGACATTGACGAAATCTGAGCTGGTTCTTATTTTTTTTGGGGAAATGTCTAACCAGATATTCCAATATACTTCTTGGTAATGAACCAGAAGACCTACAGATACAAATTGCAAAAGATCCACTTTGTCATTGGGGTAAATAATTTTATGTAATCTTCAGGCATTTACAATAGTTACGTTTATCATGTGAGTAAAGAGAACCCACCATAATTTTTTACCGTGGACAGCAATTTTATAATTATTGACCCCTTGATCTAACAGATCAACACCGCCCTTACGGTGGTTATAGTTTTTAAAAAGTTGCGGTTGGGGTACTGAAATTTTCTCTTTTCTTTTCGAAGACCATCTCTCGACTTGTGCTAAAGGTTCGACCGAATCATAGTTTGTAACCGTCGTTACTGCACTATTATTATTCCATCTAACAAATAGAAGATGGTGTCTTTTATCGTATTGAAAATCAAAGAATCAACGATCTTTTTTTTATTTTCTTGGCAGGTACAAGAGGACATTTTTTTGTACGATTATCCCGTACAGTACCAGTAGCTCGTATTCCATGCTTTCGAAGTGTATTTCAAAGATCATGGCTTGCAAAATAATTGTCGATAAATAGGACATGATCACTTGGGGTATCAATTACTTTTACAAAATCAAGAACCACTCGGGAACCTAGTGGAAGCATGGTTTTAATATTTTAGTTTGTCCTTGACTAGATGACGGTTTAGCTCTACAATATGTATCAAATGAATAGCAATATCCATCCTAGCTACACAACATCAACTCTTTGTACCCGAAACGAACAGGTTTACCTCTTATAAATTGCCCATTGTTGAAACTTTGAATTGAGAATGTTCATAAGTGGTCGAATCTTGTATATTTTGTCCTTACCCTTACTATCAAGTATTCTGTTATCTGCTAAATGTAAATGTTTTTTTATTTCTGTAAATCTGTTGCAACTAACTGCATTCGAAATAAAAGGAACTCCAACATCCCCATCAAGATTCCAATAAAGGCACTCACGAAGTAATTTATGGTACCCAGAGAAGAGAAGCACACCAACAAAAATTTTTAACCCTTCTTTAGTTGTTACAAAATTGATTGTTTTTAGATGTCGCATAAATATTGGTTTGATGACAATATATTGGACAACTTTGTCATCAAATAGTTTTTCGAAAATCTTTACAGCATTTAGCCCTCTTAGATCTTGGCGAAGTTGTTCTAACCGATAATCGGCTCCATCTGTGCTAGGCAACTCTAATACCGTAGGTATTATCCAAATTTTCAGTCGTATTGTCTGGTTGTATAATTTGAAGATCCGTCAGTGACAGGTCGTGAACTCGCTTGACACTGTATACTCTCCTGTAGCAAGAATGTCCTCCATAAGAATGTTATTAATACATGCTCTTCAAAACAACTGGTGTATTCAACAAATGGATATACCCTCCGCCTTTTTAAATGGATACCTAGATTCGGTGATATATATTAAAATACCTGAAGGAGTAAGTATAGAAAATGGAAATGTACTACAACTAAATAGATCTCTATATGGCCTAAGAGAATCACTAAAATGTTGGAATAACCGTTTCAATGAAGTTGTTTTAGACGAAGGTTTTGAAAGGTCTAAACACGATTTTTGCCTCTATATAAAAAGTAATGTTTGGATGATAGTGTATGTAGACGACATAATTATTACAGGATTGAAGAAAGAAATAGAAGAAACAAAGAATATGTTAAAAGTCAAGTTTGAGGCTAAAGATCTAGGAGAAATGGCAAAATTTTTAGGTATGTCTATCACTAGAACCGAAGAAACTTTAAATATAAACCAATCAGAACTAATTTTGAAAATATTGAAAAAATTTAATATGGAAGAATGTCATGGATGCCAAACACCAATGGAAGTTAATTTTCAGATAGTTGCAGACGGAGAAATTATCGAAGTTCCATACAGACAACTAATAGGTAGCTTAATGTATCTTGCTACAACGTCAAGGCCAGATATCATGTATGCTGTTTCTTACCTAAGCAGATCACTTGACAAACCTTCAGACCAAACTTGGAAAGCAGCAAAGAGGATATTACGTTACTTAAAGACTACTGAAAATTTTAGTTTGCGTTACAAAAGAGGAGAAAATTCTCTTGTAGGCTTTGCAGATGCAAACTGGGCAGGAGACACTTCGGACCGCAAAAGTGTAAGTGGATGTATAGTATTCTATTGCAACAATTCAGTTTCTAAATGAAGTATTTTTCGCTTTGGAAGCTATTTAGTTAAACCAGTAACCTTTTTTATGTATTTTATAATAAATTTTTATTGAGAATGACAAAACGTTTTTTTTTTTTTATTAAGTGACAACTTTTTATTCAATTCAAAAAACACAACGAAACCATAGATACATACTGTATATATTATATAGTAAGTGTACTATGTGCTGCATAGATTCAACACTCCTCCTCGATTTGAAATTTTTAACAGAAAAATTGAAAAGCGCTCAACAGCACATAATACCATTACCAAGGTACAATATTTAAAACATCTCTAAAATTTAAAAATTTTTGTTTACATAATGCTTTTGTAAAAACATCTGCAGCATTATCTTTAGTGTTAACATAATCCATTTTAATTTGACCATTGATGACCAAATCTTTGATATAGTGTTCTTTGATATCAATGTGTTTTACACGTTTAGAATTTTCATATGATTTTGACATACAAATTGCACCAACATTGTCCATTAACAACGTAGGTTCAGTAGTAACGCCAAAATCTAAAAGAATACCTTTTAAATACATTAGTTCTTGGGCAGCAGCAGAACCAGCAACATATTCTGCTTCGGTGGATGACAATGCGACACAGTTTTGCTTTCTAGATGACCAAGAAACTGAATTGTTGCAATAGAATACTATACATCCACTTACACTTTTGCGGTCCGAAGTGTCTCCTGCCCAGTTTGCATCTGCAAAGCCTACAAGAGTATTTTCTCCTCTTTTGTAACGCAAACTAAAATTTTCAGTAGTCTTTAAGTAACGTAATATCCTCTTTGCTGCTTTCCAAGTTTGGTCTGAAGGTTTGTCAAGTGATCTGCTTAGGTAAGAAACAGCATACATGATATCTGGCCTTGACGTTGTAGCAAGATACATTAAGCTACCTATTAGTTGTCTGTATGGAACTTCGATAATTTCTCCGTCTGCAACTATCTGAAAATTAACTTCCATTGGTGTTTGGCATCCATGACATTCTTCCATATTAAATATTTTCAAAATTAGTTCTGATTGGTTTATATTTAAAGTTTCTTCGGTTCTAGTGATAGACATACCTAAAAATTTTGCCATTTCTCCTAGATCTTTAGCCTCAAACTTGACTTTTAACATATTCTTTGTTTCTTCTATTTCTTTCTTCATTCCTGTAATAATTATGTTGTCTACATACACTATCATCCAAACATTACTTTTTATATAGAGGCAAAAATCGTGTTTAGACCTTTCAAAACCTTCGTCTAAAACAACTTCATTGAAACGGTTATTCCAACATTTTGGTGATTCTCTTAGGCCATATAGAGATCTATTTAGTTGTAGTACATTTCCATTTTCTATACTTACTCCTTCAGGTATTTTAATATATATCACCGAATCTAGGTATCCATTTGTTGAATACACCAGTTGTTTTGAAGAGCATGTATTAATAACATTCTTATGGAGGACATTCTTGCTACAGGAGAGTATACAGTGTCAAGCGAGTTCTCCTCCTTCACTTGAAAACCTTTAGCCACAAGTCGGGCCTTTTTCGTACCATCATCTTTAAGTTTAAAAACCCACTTGGTAGCTATAGCTTTGGCATCTTTTGGTAACTCCGCTGGAACCCATGTATTCAATTTTTCAAGAGAATTTATTTCTTTTTTCACTGCTTCACTCCAACCTTCAATTTGTTCTGCTTCTTTGAAGCTTTCAGGTTCTCCACATTTAGTTAAAAGGCAATATGCTGAATAAACTTCGTACTCATTTAAATATTTAGGTTTATTAATATGTCTACCTGATTTAGTAGTAGACGTAATTTCTCTAATTTCTTCTACGCTTTCACTCTCTTCTATTTTAACATGTTTTTCATTCTGGTTGTCTGTATCTCCCAGTATGTTTTCATTATCTATATTTTCTATAAAAATGTTCTCTTCTTTGTCTTGTTTCTTAAATCCTACTTTTTCTTCGTCAAAAATAACGTCTGTGGAAGTTACAATTTTATTTTGTTGATAATCCCATAGTTTATAGCCACTACCGCAGTAGCCTATCATTAGCATTGACTTTGCTCTTAGATCAAGCTTTTGTGGCTTTGGAATTGTTAATGCCCATGCTTTTGAACCAAAAATTCTTAATTTTGAGAGGTCATTATTACCATACCAAATTTTAGCTGGTGTTTTATACTGTATAGCACTAGAAGGACATCTGTTTAACTCGTACACTGAACAACGAAGTGCCTCTCCCCATAGAAAAGTAGGTATATTTGTTTCGGCTATTTTGACTCTTATTCTCTCCAATAAACTTCTATTCATGCGTTCAGAAACGCCGTTTTGTTGTGGAGTATAGGGTTGAGTATATTGTATTTCAATTCCCTTTGTTCTGCAGAAATTTTTAAATTGAATTGAAGAGAATTCACCTCCATTATCGACTCTAATTCTTTTAGTTTTGCGGTCATGTTGAGTTTTGATACATTGTATAAAGTCTATAATGTTCTGCTCGGCTTCATTTTTTACTTTTAAGAGCTTAACCATTGTAAAATGCGATAAATCGTCCACTAGGACTTGGAAATATTTTGCACCATCAAAAGTGGGGGGATTTATTGGCCCTACAAGATCGGAATGAATAAGATCACCTATTGCTTTTGACTTTTTCGCTTTTGTGAGAAAACTTCTTCTTGTGCTTTTACCTTCAATACATTTTTCACATTTTTCTTTGGAAGATGGCAACCCCAAAATGTTTATTCCATGTCTATTTAAGTGCCCTAGCCTTCTATGCCATAGATCGGCTTTGATTTTACAAATATTTAGACTTTTTTCTAAGGAATTACCTGCATTTCCAGGTTCTAATAAATCTAGTTTTATTGCATATAAGTTTCTTTTAGACTTTTTGCACTTGATTTCAAAATGTTTGCTTTGAATTCGTACTTCATCTTCACTAAATGTAACACGTAAACCTTTTTCTGTTAACTTTCCAACCGATAGAAGGTTGTGAGGCATGTTTTTAACAATAAGGGCAGGAATTGAAATTATTGTATCTTCATATTTTGCTTTTAAGATACCTCTCTTTTTGGACATCATTTTATCACCATTTGCAATGTGAATTACTATTTCATGATCCAAAATTTCTACTTCTGACATTAAAATTTCTAGTTTATCTGACACCAGATGTTGTGTTGCACCAGAATCAAGAATAAATATATCTTTTTCTATATTGTCATTATTTAGACAGTTCATGGCAATAAATGAGACTTCACTGTCGGCTGCTCCATGTGCTTTTTGTGACGTAGACTGCTCGTTTCTAAAATTAGCTTGTGAATATCCTCTCTTTTTACGAAAATTGGATCGACCTCTACTATTTGAATTTCTTGACCAGCATTCTGTAGATTTGTGGCCCTTCTTTCCGCAAGCGAAGCACTTTATGGGGAAAGCTCCAAATGTAACTTTATCGGTTTTATCTCCTTTTGTTTGATTTTTATTTTTAATTTTTAATTCTTCGTCTAGGAGCCTTGCTTTTACAAAATCCATTGATACTTCAGTGTTTAACGTTTCGATCGCTGTAATAACTGATGCGTACTCTTCATTCAATGTTAAAAGAAGATGGCAAACCTTGTCGGATTCTTCAATTTTTGAACCGACGCTTTCGAGTTCTCTAATTAACGAATCAAATTGTTGAAAGTGATCTTCTAGTTTTTCTTCCTGCTTACATTTCATGGTCAGTAGCTTTTTCTTTAGGGTAAGTTTCGTAAAAACGCTTTTTCTTTCAAAAACATTTTGAAGCGCATTCATCATTTCTTTTGCTGTATTGGAATCTTTTACTATATCCAAATGTTTATCGGTTATACATTGTATAATTATCGACTTAGCTCTTGCATCTCTTTCTCTAAACTTTGCTCGTTCTGAATGATCTATTTCTCCCTCTTCAGTTTCTAATGTTATTTTACATTGTTTTTCTGCGAGAATGGCTTTAACTCTAAACTTCCAATTATTAAAATTATTTCCACTTAGTTGAGGAAAACTAACTCCTGGTAGTAGACCTGCCATATTAAATATTTCTTCTTGCAGCTAGTTACTAATAAAACTTAGCTGGGCCCATAACCTAAATGAAGTATTTTTCGCTTTGGAAGCTATTTAGTTAAACCAGTAACCTTTTTTATGTATTTTATAATAAATTTTTATTGAGAATGACAGAACGTTTTTTTTTTTTATTAAGTGACAACTTTTTATTCAATTCAAAAAACACAACGAAACCATAGATACATACTGTATATATTATATAGTAAGTGTACTATGTGCTGCATAGATTCAACATCGTCTTCTTCTTCTTCCAAATCAATCCCATTGAGGTCAATTTCCACCTCACCTGGAATATCTTCTGGTAGGTTTGCAACTAATAAATCGTTTTCATCGAATTCTTCCTCGTCCGTTTGATAATCCACTTCTGGTGGAATTATAACGACATTAAATTCTGAATTACCAATATTTGCCTGTTCAACAGCATCAACTGCAGAAGCTAAGTTTTTGAATCTTTTACCATAAAAAGAGCTAGTTGAAATTTCGTTGATGTCCATTGTAAAATGTTACTGGAAAAAATATCCAGTATACTCATGTGCCCAATGTACTCAAACGAGTACACCGAGATTTACATCAAAATAACAAACAAACCTAATATCGTAGAACTATCTACATATGATCATAATGTTGACACATAACCTATAAAACATTTTTAACACATTTACCCTATATCCACGGCATAAAAAACAATCGGCAGGCCCACTCTCCGCTAATCGCATACAAATATTATACTAAGAAAATTTGACCTTGATGACGCCATTCGGGGGTCTTAGTCAGGGTCGGATTAAAGCGTATTTAAAGATTTTGTAATAAAATAAGGTATTGATAGGCAGGATCGTATTAAAACAGATAAGCTTCACAGATTGCGCCAAATAATTAGCTTGTTTTTATTGATGGTCTTAAAATTTCTATTAATTTTTTAAAGTGAAATATATAAGCAGCCTTAAATATAACTTAGGACCAATTCCACCGTTGTGTCAAACGAAGTTTAAAATTACATTTTTACATTAACAATGTCATTTTAATCTCCGTTTAACACAACGGTGGAATCGACTCTTAATAACATATATTTATGGAAATCGGGGACAAGGAGCGTCAAATGTTATCTCGGAATTAATTAAATCTAAAAAAAATTACAAACGCCGGATTTAGTGATAAATAATTCAAAATTGTGATGAAAAATTATTTCAATTTTTGTTATTAAACATACAAAACTATTATTTGACATTTTTAAATTGCCAAAAATATCTTTATTTGCTTTTTTTGTATGCTTTATAATAACAATACATGGAGCTTATATCCAAGTCTTCGTGTGTTAAGGCATATTGTGTACATACATCGCAACGTTGAATTTTAAAACATTTTTTTTATTAAAAATCCGCATATATAATAAAATTTTCTTAAAAAATATTAATATTTTGTGCATGCAATTCATTAATATGCTTGTTTATATTTACATTTTCGACAATATTGCCACCATTACACGCGATTTTGGAAAATGGCTCATCCTTACTAGTCCTACGAATTTCATGTAGCCTTACAAGTAAAGCATCCCCACCTGTTTTCAGTTCCAGAATGTAATAAATTTAAACATTGCAATTTTTTGAACATCCTTTGAATTTGGACCGATGTAGGGTTTACACAGTTACCATCATGGAGGAAGGATAATTAAGAGTTGCAGATTCCTCACAGAAATTTGGCAGCATGTTTACCTTCAGCGACATATGGAATAGTTTTGTGCAATTAATACTCAGTCGGTAATATAGAAAGATGTAATGCTATTTTAGCTTTAAAATTGGCGGGCTTTTGAATTTACTTATTACTAATTTACTACTTATAATTTCATTAATGGCTAGTTAAGATTTTCTTGCTTTTTGTAATGAAAATACTTTAGATTTATCAAGATTATAAAGCTTTGTTATTCGCATATCTAGAATAATTATTAAAATAACTATCAGAATTAAATTTTTGTTAAGCATTTCAATATTTGGGAATAACACAATTACGATTAATATTCATTTTTTTTTTCAGAAAAAAAAAATATTCCATACAAAAAATTATGCTTGTTGAAGAAAATTACAAGAAAAAGTTTCCTTTTAAAGTTATGAAGGAAAACCGAAAGGAAAACTGTGACTTTTCTTCGAAAAATCAATAAGATAATACAGATTTTTTCCTTTTGTCAATTTTAAGTTTCTTCATTTATTAAGACCGTGTATACCTGACCTAACATATTAATATAGTAAACCTATTTTTTCGTCAAACACAATTTTTTTATAATGACTTTTTTCTTAAAATAAAAATAAAGATTATTCCATTTTGTCAACTCCATACGGGAGATGTTTAAAATATAACATTTTACTTTAAATCTCAATAATATTATAATAGTAAGTAAATATAAATTGACGCTAAACTTTACGTGACGTTAACTAGGCACCTACCTACATCTTACTAATAGCTTTATAACTGACAAACTAACTCATAAACTAGTATTTTTTTAAAAGTATACCATACATACCTAATAAGATCTTTAAGAAACCGAAAAAATCTTTTAATACAGTTTATTCATATAGTTTTTTGCTGCACAACTTTTCCCAGACAAAGTAAAACACTTAAAAGTTAACAAATTAACACTGGAAAACAACTACTATATAAAAAGTGTCAAAAAATATCTATAATTCTAAAAAAATAACAATAACTACATAATACAAACATCACTACTGATTCCGTGCTACTGCAACTTCTTTGTTTTTGTCGATATAAACGACGACAGTGACGCCACTGGCTTGATTGAGAGTTGGACCCCAAAATGGCGGTGTGCACGTAGATGTGCGCGTAGCGTTGCCGCCAAGACAAGTTAGCCTGCCGATTGTTTATTATGCCGTGCTATAACACTTATTTACAATGTCGGTCATAGTGTATAATGTCAACTCACCTTTAATTACATCAACAACATGTAGAAGCGCGGCACTGATATGTAATGCCAGATCTAACAGGATAACAATTTTTGAAAACGACTACCACAGTTGTCGTAAAATAACACTTGTAAACAATGACTTTATGTTACATTTACAAAATACGGCATTGTGTGGCGTTGCGATCACGATATTGTAGGTTACTCAAATGAGTACACTGGGCGTTAATGGATTAAGACTTGGCAATTCGATGATTTTTCTCCAAGCAAATATCCAACACACCAAAACGGTCTTATACGTCCTTGCCAAGAGGTTTCTTAAGGAAGAACTAGATATCACCAGAATATTGTCAATAATGGCCTTGGAAACTATTCCTGGTTTGGTGGTAGCCGGTAACGCTTTCACCAAACCAAGAGCATGTCCTCTTATCCGAAACAATATAAAAATCTTTATGTTAACAGGTTACTGCACCCCTGATGATGTGTTAAAACTTTTGATGGTAATAGAAATTCACTAAATAAATTTATAAATAGATGCGAAAGTTCAATTGATACTTATAGAACATTATATTGACCTAGAATTGGATGCACATATAGTAAAATGTGTCCAATAAAAATTAGTAGGAAGAGCTAAAATAATGGTAGGAAACAGAATTCAAATTAATACTTGGATAGGTTTGAAAAATTCTTTGTTACAATATTTCTCCGATCGAAGAGATTTAGATTGCTTAGTGCAGGAATTAATACGTAGTAAACCCCTAAAAGGTGAATATTTAATAAATTTTGAGAGTAGATGGCAGTTGTTAAGAAGTATTGTTATTCAGCGAATAAGTAATGATTCAAATTTAACCCCAATGGAAAAAAAATTCAAAGTATTCGTTGCAGGATGTACGGGAACACTGAAAAACAATATGCATCTGAAAAAGCTAGAGTCGCTAGAAGAAGCTGTTGCTTATGTTTCCGAATTTGAAAATTTTGAAACCTTGTATAATAACAATTCATATGAAAGAAAACATAAGTTAAATTTTTATAATAAACAAATCATTGGACAATTTAAAAAATTTTTAAGGAAATAATAATAATTCCTATTAGTCCAGATCCGTAAGTAAGGTCGACCTTCACCCATCTGTTTAACGGATAAAAGTTATTTTTTATTAAATAAAATATGTTTTTAAATATACCGCAAATGGGTTGCCTAAGAAAATACGGTCACGGCCATTTTTTACTTTCCTCTCTGTGTACAGATAAGGAAATTATAGGAATCATGATAAAAGTTGTTTATGATGTCATTTTCTAATATTTTGTTTTTATACATGGTTTTTCTAAAATGAACCTAATTTGAGATATTTGATGAAAAGTGCAAATTTCGAATTTTGAAGATAACTCAAAAACGGATGAAGAGAAAAACACCAAATTTTGAACTTAAGCTTAAATCTGTCCTGCGATGAGCTGATTAAAGTTTGGGCACCGTCAAAGTATTTGGGGAATACTTTACAGGGTGTCTTTTTTTTACTTTAAGAAAATAAATAGTCTGGACCGAATTTTCTTAGGCAACCCATTTGCGGTATATTTAAAAACATATTTTATTTAATAAAAAGAAAGTTTCATCCATTAAACAGATGGGTGAAGGTCGACCTTATTTCGGATCATAGACTATATATGAATCGAAATGCTAATAATATGAATCCAAATTATGATTTTTACAAAGCAAATGTTTATCAAAATAATTCAAGACCAAATCATTTTTCAAATAATTATTCCAGAAATAATTTTGAAAATTCCCATTACAGAAATTTAAATTAAAATCCAGTAAAGAATCAATACATACTAATTTTGATAATTTTCTTTGTCAACCAATAAATGTACAACCAATGCCACAATTAAATAAAAAATATTTTACTAATCAATAAATTTTTGGACCATTAAAACCAAAAAATGTTTTCAAACCAAATCAAATTCCAGAAAGCCAATTGTCTTAACCAGAACGGATGTCAATGACATTAAGAAACCCTTCTTTCCAATTAGAAAGACAATTTTATGATAACAGAAATTTCCAAAATTATAATTTAAGACCAAATTTTACGTTTGAAGAATTACATTCTAATTTTTGCAATGATACCAATTTAAATAACAACAATGAGGATTGTCGTCGTGGTAATTATGAAAATCCTAATCAAATTAAATTTGAAAATGAATCAATTAAAAAAAATGACTTTGAACAAAATTTTCAGATTAAAAACAAAAAGATAGTGGAATTGCACAATATTTTAAACAATTCATTATCTTATATGGAAATAATCAAATCCAATCTAAAACTATTAATTGATACGGGAAGCTTTGGGTCAATAATAAAACCTTCAGTAGCAAAAAAATATTTTCCGCAAACAATTTACCATTCAGAACTTATCTTATCCACAAGTATGGGAAGTTCTAATGATAAATGCAGGGACTTTAATCTTAACGATTTTAATACATTTTTTGATGGCGTATTAGGTTTAAACGATTTGATAAACTTAAACTTAATTATAAATTTGACTCAACGAAAGTTAATTGGTAATAATTTTAAAATTCCATTTAAATATAGTCCAGTCGAAGAAACAATATTTTCTTGTTGTAAAGTTATAAAAAACATAAAACGGAAGAAAATAATTTAGGGACTATTCCTGCACTAAATAAAAATATATCAGAATTCAACAATTTTGAAACTAAATCTACAAAAGATATTTGATTTGAAACAAACATGTATACACTTTTTGAAACTTAAATTATTGATAATTCACAAAAAATCAACAGTAAAAATAATTTAGTAGACGATGCATTATCTCCAAATAAAGTGGACGAACTTAATACTTCAGTAAATCCAATTTTTAGATATAAATATAAGTAATATCAACAAAATAATTTATGAAGAGTTAGTTGATTATTTTCCTAAATTATGTCAAAAAATAGATATTATAGATAAAGATCAACTAAACAAATAAAATGTCATGCCAAATGATAAAGAATTTATAATAAAATTAAAACCAAAATGAAAAAACATATAAATGTAACAGGAAGAGAATAACATTGAAATGTTTTTCAAACTTTAAGAAAAAGGAACAAAATTCAAAAAACTCCTACTTGTTAGTTCTAGAAATAAACCGAGTTTTATTTAAAGCATACTAATATACTCTAAATGAAAGTTTTATCAAAATAAAAAAATATATATTGTTATTCTTTGGACGTATTTGAAATATTACTAAAAAATGTATTTAATTAAAAGTTTTTAAAAAAGAAAATAACTACTTCTTTGAAGAAAAAGAATAAAAATAGAACATAATGAAGAATTTATAAAAGCTTTAATAAATATCAAAATATGCTGAAACTTTGAATTTTTCTAAAACCAAATATATTTTACTCTGTAGTACAAATGAAATAAAATAGCTAAACACTAGTTCCAGATATTATTGGCCAAAAATGGCTAATAATATTAAAAATGTCATTAATAACTGCGAGACATGCTTAAAGAATAAATATGATCGAAATACACCAGTACTAAAATGTAATTTTACACCGTTTGAACACATACATTTAGATATTGATATGGATTCCTGATTGGTGTGCTTTGAGCATCAGGTAAAATATCAGCCACTATGTGAAATATGTTTAAGTTATAAATTTGTAAAAAAAAAATTGAATTGGTTGTTATAGTAATTGTGATTTTTTGGATGGATGTTTAATAAAGTTAGTTGGGTACCATCCAAATTGAGAGGAGGATCAAAAGTTTCAACGATCTTCAAAATTAAACAATTTTAGTATTAAAATTGTTTTCTTGGTACCAAGAAACAAATTATTATATTCAGAAAATCACAATGAAGATTAATAATTATATATAATGTTCTAATAAATGGATATTTTGAAAATCTGATTATTATTGGATACAGATTTTAAAAGAAGTAAATAGTATCGCACTAATTGGACGTATCAAAGGAAAATAAATCCAAAAGATAAGTACTTTTGAATTGATAAGTTATTTGACAGTGAAGTAATTTTCAAAGTTGTCATTGATAATGACATACTTTACAATCTACAAGTTGTAAAAGCATTCAAATCAACAAAGAACACCAGCTGGGTGCAGAGCAATTACAGAAATCCGGAAGAAGATTGAGAACATATTTTTTTTTATTATTGTTATCAGTTTTAACTTGTTTATAAAATTTCAGAGAGAGAAGCACACCCTCAGGAGTATTATTCCTGGTGCTCAAAGCTACGCCGGGGCGGAAATTCATATCAAGTGGCGCCCAACGTGGGGCTAGAAAAAACTGAGAAACTGAGAATACGAGAATACATTCCGAGTTTTGACTCCGAGAATTTGAGAATCCGAGACGACGCGTTGAGACTTCGAGAAACCGAAAAACTGGTGCAGGTTCAACATCAGGTGCAGCACGGAGCAAAGTGTTGCAATACAACAAAGTTGGTAAGACTATCAATTGTAACATATCTGCCATTGGTTTTTAAATAGGTGTGGGAATATTCATTAGAAAGGTCGTCTGATTAGGGCTTTAAAATTTATTAATTTTTTTTTGAAATTGTGACTTTACGTCATATTTGACAGTTCAAATAAATAATAAGAAAATGGATCTAAGAGATGGGAAAAAGGTAGGAGCAGGAAAGGATACTGAGGTAGTGGCAGTTGTAGAGGGTATAGTAGGTGAAGAACAAGGAGTTGTGATTTCGGAAAAGGAAGATAAAATGATGCAGATATTTTCGATGATGATGAAGGAGATTAAGGATATTAAGGTTGATATGATGAAGGAGATTAAGGATAATAAGGTTGATATCATGAAGGAGTTAGGAAAATTTAGGAATGAAGTTATTTGTAAGTTGGAGGACATTAGTAAGAGAGTAGAAAGTCAGAAAATAGAACTAAGACAGGAAGTTGAGGTAGTTAAAGTGGAGACTGACAGGAAGTTAGAGCAAAATAAAAAAAATTAGGATAGAGGTTATAGGAAGAATAGATGAGATAGAAAAAGTACAAGACGAAAAAATAAAAAGAATTGTAGGTACAGAGATTAATGATAATCTATTAAAGGTACAGGAATTGGTTAAAAGAATATCAGATGAAAGAGTTAAGGGTGTAGAGGATAAGATTCAGGGGTTATAAAATACAGGTATAGTAATAAATTCAGGTGACTGGAGTAGAGAAAAGAAACAGAGAGCAGGAACATATTTCAGATCAAAGGGGGGAGGAGCATTTTTTAGGGAACGAATAAATAAATTAAAAGTAAATATTTGCATTTATGAACATCCAAGAGAATTCATCAAATTGGGGGACAATTATAAAAACGATGTAGATGATTCAATGGGATTAATATTTATAAAAGGTAAAGTAGGAAAAAACAATTGTGTTAGTGATGCATTGACTAGGGACAAAGGGGATAGTGTAAAGGAAAAGATAATACAAATTGGGGTAAATATAATGAAAGATATAAAAGGTTTATTTTCTTTAGAAGAAATAAAAAGGGATCAAAAAGAGTTATCACAAGAAGAGAAAGATAAAATGATTTTAGATGGTGATGTATTTATAAAGAAATGTGAGGATAGGGAATTATTTGTAATAACAACTGAATTTTGTAAAAAAATAATGTCTTGTTTACATGTGGAAAATGGTCATATTGGGTCTAGGAAAATTTGGTTAATGTTTAGGGAAAATTATATAGGAAAAAATGATAGGAAAATAGCAAAAGAAGTCACTAGAGTGTGTAAAATATGTCAATTAGGCAAAGAGAAGAATAGAAAAAGTCAAAATGTTGTGAAATCAGTTATATCTAATAGATGTCTTGAGATTGTGGCTATAGATTTTATTAGTAATTTGATAACAAGTGAAGGTGGAAAATCAAATATTTTGATTGTAGTAGATGTATTTTCGAAATTTGTTAAATTATATCCAACTAAAAGTACGAAAAGTAGGGTTGTGATGGAAATGCTGAATAGATATTTCGAGGAATTAGGTGTTCCAGAAAGTATAATAATAGGTAATGCGACTTACTTTAAAAATAATAGATTTGAAAATTTTTGTAAGAAGAGGAAAATAGAATGTAGATTCATTAGTATAAGACATCCAGCTGCAAATTCAGCAGAAAGGTATATAAGAGAAGTTATCAAATTCTTATGGATAGTAGTAGGAAATGATCATACTCAGTGGGAAAATCAATTGGGTAATGTGGAATTTTTTTTAAATAATGTACCAAGTACAATAACAGAAGAAAATCCAATTTATGTAATGAAAGGTGTATTTCCAGATCGAAAATGGGAAAAGGATAATAAAAAATCATATGAGAATTGTTTGTGGGAAGTTAGAATGAAAGAACAAAGGAATGCAGATAGGTATAAGGAAAGGATGTCTAGGAGAATAAGGAAAAGAGATAAGTTATTTAGTGACAGTGAGGGCTTTAAGAACATCTAATAAGAAACAAAATATATGTGCAAAATTATTATTTCCATATGAGGGACCTTACATAGTAGACAATGAGGAAGGTGAAAATAGTTATGTATTAAGGTGTTTAGATAATAATAGAATTCGTAGCGTTTTCAATATACATGATTTGTATGCATATGAGGCAGGTTTGGTATAAATTTGTTTTATAAGAATAGGAATTTAATTACAAATTGTTAAGTTTGGCAGATGTATTATAAGAGTTAGTTATGCCAATAGTTGAAAATTGTTGTTTGAAATTTTTATATGTATATTTATATGTATTTTTATATGTATATTTATATGTACATTATATGAATTTGTACCTGTACATATAATAATTTGGGGGATTGATATGGATTCCTGATTGGTGTGCTTTGAGCATCAGGAAGAATATCAGCCACTATGTGAAATGTGTTTAAGTTATAAATTTGTAAAAAAAATTGAATTGGTTATTATAGTAATTGTGATTTTTTGGATGGATGTTCAATAAAGTTAGTTGGGTACCATCCAAATTGAGAGGAGGATCAAAAGTTTCAACGATCCTCAAAATTAAACAATTTTAGTATTACAATTGTTTTCTTGAAACAAATTATGTTATTCAGAAAATCACAGTGAAGATTAATAATTATATATAATGTTCTAATAAATGGTTATTTTGAAAATCTGATTATTATTGGATACAGATTTTGAAAGAAGTAAATAGTATCGCACTAATTGGACGTATCAAAGGAAAATAAATCCAAAAGATAAGTACTTTTGAATTGATAAGTTATTTCACAGTGAAGTAATTTTCAAAGTTGTCATTGATAATGACATACTTTACAACCTACAAGTTTTAAAAGCATTCAAATCAACAGAGAATACCAGCTGGGAGCAGAGCAATTACAGAAATCCGGAAGAAGATTGAGAACATATTTTTTTTATTATTGCTATCAGTTTTAACTTGTTTATAAAATTTCAGAGAGAGAAGCACACCCTCAGGTGTATTGTTCCTGGTGCTCAAAACTACGCCGGGGCGGAAATTCATATCAATATATTTTACATTTCTAATAAATATTATTTGACTATAATAGATTATTTTTTGCGATATGGTGAGGCTTATCCACTAGATAGTATACCAGGGATATCAGTCGTAGAAAAACTCTTTGAATTTATTTCAAATCACGGACTATCACAAAAAATTACTACCGACAGTGGAACAGAATTTCAAAATTTCGATTTAGAAAATTTTTGTAAACTTGTTTAAAAATAAATCGATTTGAAAATCATACGCTATGCAAAATATGCGTGAAATTGTCTGATGTAATGATCAATTATTGCACCATGACTTACTTACTCGGATTAATAGAGGATTGTGGCTCCAACTTGAAAAATGAAAATTTGTTCCGAATTGTCCACGAATATTTGCACCTAAACTACGCAAAATTCAAAGTGCTGAATGGGAAAAAGGTGAATAAATTAGTGTCTAAATATTATATATATTTTATTAGACATAGACACATAATTCAAAGCATCCAAAGTCCTGCATTTTCGCCATTAAGAAGAAAAGAAGTGGCCGAAGAATATAGAAAACACCTTAGCATTGTAACTAAAATGTATCAAAACTAAACCTATTATGTGAACAAATAAAAACCAGTCTGTCAAAAATGGTCTGTTATTGTAAACGTCAAAAAATTTCCAGTATAATTCGCTGTTGGGTATCCCACGAGAAAAAAAATTCCACTGAAATACCTCCGTTGCCATGGTGATCTGTCAAAAACACGTATTTTGATTGGTTCAAAATTACAGGTGTAAAATTTTCAACAGAATTTTATCCCCAGTGATAATTGTACTCTCCAACTTCTTGAAGGAAAATTCTGACAAATTGTCAATTAAGAAGAATCAGTATTCGAAAAAATCGCAGTCGATGAAGTCTTAATAATTACGTCAAAACCTGAACAAATTCTTTTAAAATATAACAGTAACCAATATATAGATATAAGGTCATCTGTGTTAATCAAGATACCAAAATCTTGTGATATTTGAACGAATGAAAGAAAATATATCAACAACATTCAACTGAACCAAGGAATGACATTTATTCTACCGATGATCGACATGAAGAAAATTAAAACTTTAAAATCTTATCAAACTTCTAAAATAACTAAATTAGATTTTAATGATGTATATGAAATTATTCAAATTTCTAAAAAATTAAAGCCAATTTAAGAAATTAAAAATAATTTTAATCATTCAAGCACTTTTAGAACAATTTTTGTAATTTTTATTTGCATATTTATTTTAATACTATTTAAATACAGAAGACAACTTTTAAGAAGATATAGAACAAAAAACGAAAGGAAACAAATAAATTGAATTAGAAAATTCCACAGAAGATGTTTTGGAAATATAACTCCATATTTTTCAAAACTTAAGGAGGGAGGAGTTATATATTGTGAACATAAAAGACTCTTTTATGTTTTAATTAGATTATCTCTGCCTAATAATCATTTTTAGTTTATCAGTAGGAGTAAAACCTTATTATTATTATTGTTATTTGAGGTAGCTTAGTGTAGGTTTTAGTTAACTTAAATATCCATTTAAGTGTATTTTTTACTTAACAAAATTTTTAAAAATAAAAGTTCCGCTTTGGAATTTATAATTTGTGCTACTTTTTTAATATTCTTGAAATGAGACAATAATAGGGTGTTCTCTGATATATCACTCGACCTACGTTGCCATTTTAAAAAAGCAGAATCCAATCAAATTCATTACCCTATATTTTCATAATTATACATTCATTAGATTCAAAGAAAATATGTGGTTTGTTGCCAGACATTTTTGTTACCCTATTATCTTATCTGGACGTTCTAGACCTCGTTAAATGTAAAATATTGAAAAACAAAATTTATTTAACCAAAAAATAATATCTATCATTCCATTTTACCAGACAACCTTCATATAAATGCAAGACGCAACGCTCAGATCCTAATTAAACACGTAATATTCTATTGCAGAGCCACTAACGAGAAGGACCACCAACAAAGTTCTGTCACTTAATACAAAATATTATAAATATTAAAAGATTTCTTGTACGGAACATTAATGAAGCAATCAACTCGAGTTTTCGGTGAAGTGCTTTATTTTCATCAGTCACTTCTTCGTTAAGTGGTGACTACTTAAAAATAATAATGGATGTCAAGTCTAGTGGACATTAAGGGCCTATACGAATATGACATTCAGAATACACAATACTTAAGTTTTATATTACCTACAGCGTGTTTTAGAAAAAATGCAACATTTTCAACTGGATAATTAATTGAGAAATGCGCATATAATGAGCGTGTTCAGTGAAATTCAAAAATATTTTTTTCTAAAAGCCAGCAAAAAATCTAATCTAAAAATATTTTTTTGAAATTTCTTCTTTTCAAATTTTTCTACAAGAATTTATTACAATTAAAAAAAAAATAAGCAAATTTGAAACGCGCGCCACAGTGATTTTTAAACATCGTCATAATGAAGCCTAAAATCTGATTGGCTAATTTTTAACCTTCTAGACAATAGTCGATATGTTTTAACCTTGTTGCTGCTACTTATAAAGAATTATTAAAAATTCTAATAAGCTATAATTTAAAGATTAAGGTCGTATAATTTATTATAAAAACATACATATATTAAAAATAAAACAATATTTCTTAATATTCAGTTTTTATGAAACTATTTTAATAAACTTTCTTCTTAATTGAAATGTTATTCAAATCATAATCGCCATATTGCGAAATATTTTCTCTAAGTCTGGCAACTAAATCCTATCCTCGTTTTCGATTGATAAATTATTTTGATTTATTTTAAAATTGTAATTTAATTTTTTTTAAATGTCCAAAGTAGAAGCACTCTTAAGACGACTTACCCAAGGTGGATTCTAACCTGATTAATGATATTTTTATATAATTAATATAAAGTTTATTGGCTCTGAAATTCGCAACGTAAGTACACTTTCTAAGCTCCAAATATTTCTAGAATTATTGTATTCAAATTGATTTGTGTTTAAGAAAGAAACATTTTTTAATCATACAAACTCACTACTCAATATTGTTGACATTTTTCTATTCCATCATATCTTGTAAAATCACAGAATAATTCTGCTTTCGAAGGTAATTTCAATTTCTGTCAATATTAAAACACAAAATAAAGCATTAAACGATTTGACATAGTTCTATTTTTTTAAATGGGTGCAAACATAGTGTTGCTTTCTTGTTGTGACTTTTGAACACCATCGAAATGAATAATCTTTCATCACATCAACATTATGTCATTAGAAAAGGCCACTGTTGTCAAAAGTTTAAAGTTCTAATGATTTGAAGGTGTCGATTCTTCTTCGAATGAAAAACATTAAATGTGTGCTTTTTATGAATAATAAGAGTGAATAGATTTATATGCAGTGCAAAGTGACCAGAAAATTATACTTCGATATTCAACTGCAAATGTTGGGTTCTAAGAAACATAATGGCCTTTTTAGTGTGGAATCTCCAAATTTTGAAATAGTTCAAATATTGGAAGTTTATTATTAATAAACAAGAACTAAATGATATTATGTAGCTGGCAAAAAATTTTTGAAACAGTGTTATTTATTTGTAATGAATTCAAATAAAAATAAGTTTTGTCAATTTCTTCATATTTATCAATTGCTTATTATATTACCGTTTATTTATGGTAAGACATTGACGGTTTACTGTATAGGTATAGTCCAGGCATTTACTTTTCTGGAGTTTGTATAGATTTCGCGAAACTATCGAAATTAAAAAAAAACAATTAACCCTAGAATACTGGATTGTGTTAAACAAACGTTTAATACTGGACTATCGTATTTTTTACGAAGGACAATAAATATTGAGAAAAAGCGTTTATTTAATAAAGTAAAAAGGTAATACTAAGGGTCGTGTAATATTAGACATATAAAAGAACAGGCTTTAGGTAGAATTCTTTTAGCCTTTTTCACAGACATGGCATCTATCACCTCTATGTTCTCCACATATTGGTTGCTTGCACTGGTTACAATATGTCGTGGTCATACGCCTTTTTTTGCTAGGACAATAGGAATAAGTTGTACGTTTCTTATCGTGGCACACTAGTCCTTCCTTTTCAGAGAGAATATCTCCTATATCTTTTCTAATATTGCAACGTATAGTATTATTATTTACCCGCTCTCTCCTCCATGATTATGCAAGACAATGGCTTAGTTTGATATACTCGTACTTACGTAACGTTTCTTTGCTTTGTTTCAGTGTATTTGAAGTATAAATGACGTATGAATTTATTCCTAAAATATTAATTATGTCATAAGAAATTACCATCAGCTATCTACGAGTTTTGCAGTTGGAATTTATATTTGAACATATCTGGTCAAATGAGTCTACTCCGCCCTTAGTTCCATTACAATTGATAACCATTGCAGGTTTTCCTGATGCTGGTATTTCAGCTTCTTCATGAAGAGTAGACAGGAGTAAGACTATTTTTATCTTTTTTGGTATATATGTTACTAAGGTTTTCTTCTGATCATGACAAAACATGGAGGTGTTTGATTGTATATCTGTTAGATATAATAATTCTGTAGGAATCTCTTTCTTGTTTTTACGAAGGGTACCTAATAGGGTAAGTTTATAGGGTTCTTTTAGTAAGACATCAGAAAGTGGAACCGATGTGAACCAGTTGTTTATGGTAATATTCAGATTACTACCATGAACGGATGTAGTCAGCTCTCGCACATAGTATACACCCAATGACAAGCCATGGTTTTGGTAGAATTTCTAAGTAGGGTCTAGCATCGACCATGTATTTCGAACTGGAATCTCATACCATGACAATCTTAATACCAGATTTAAATGGTTTATTGGGAATATACATGCGGAAGGGATAGCGACCGTGAAATCCAACGAGTTGTTCGTCGATAGTAAGGTATGATGAAGGTGTATACTAGTTCCTACAACTTGTTATAAAAATATCCCAAATCTCACGAATATGGGCGAATTAATCTTCTTCCGTTCTTTTCTCTCTTATTTCTTTGGCATCAAATCTAAAATAATTTATTAGGAATGAAAAGCGTTTGCCACTCATGAACGCTTTGTAAAATGTTTTTGAAATGTTAGTGTCGAATAAAAATAGGAACTTACCTTTCAAGAAAAAACACACTTCCTTTATATTTTATAACCGATGAAAATTATCAGTTGATAGGGCGAAAACTGTACTTGTCTACTGGACTTTCGTAATATTTACGACACCTCAACAAATTACCACATTTAGGGATAAGACATCAACTATTTGCACACACCACCTGCTAGGCAATTACTAAAAATGATGGTACTGAGAGGTGCTGGGTGATGCATGAACCAGAAGTAAAAAAAATTGACATAGACTGAGACGCGTAGTAAAATTTACGAATATCCAGTATTCTAGGGTTAAATGATATACATATTTTAAACGAATTGTATTTTAAATACATCTATTAGTTTTTCTTAAATTCATATTTATAATAGAAACATATCTGAACATAATTTATTATACATAAATTTATACATTCCTGTTTAAAAGAATAAAATAAATAACAGGTAAGCTTTATTATAATCGTTTAAACAATTAATAAAATTTAAATATGGAATGACTATACAATCCAAATTTTTAATCCTTTTTTGGTAGGGTCAGTTAAAGAGTTTTAAATAGGAATTTTAGGTGGTATATTTATGAGGCACATCTTGTTTTATTGTAAAATTTTTACTCATATATTTGAAATTGATCTAGTTTTCTGTATCTTCTTCCACCTAAAAAATAATGCAAACTAATTAGTGTTAAGTAAAAAGATAGGTAATATAGGTACGTTTTATAAATTTATATCAAATTGGAAACAAAAACAATTCAAGATTATCTTTACTTACATCAAAATAAATACAAAAGCACGATGGTAGTTTGTATTTTGCAACAGCTCTCAGCCTACTATCGTTTTCGATTGTCTAGGTCTGAGCAACTTTTATAAACATTTTATCAGGTTTTTTTTACTTCTCATAGAGACCAAGTACTTGAAAATGTAACGCAATGTTCAACAAATGTTTATTTTATCACACTTTTTAAAATCAATTTCAATATTATGTCCAACAATCGATTTGAGGTTAGAAATTTTGACACGTTTGTATCATAATAAATGAAAACATAATTTTATTCCGATTTTAGAAAGAGACAACTATCATAAATGTCAGTTCTAGAATAAGATAACGATCAACTCTATATGTTACGGTATCACAGATTCTTTAAAGACCAATAGAAATAGGTGCCTTGTTATAACGCGGTAAATGGCGCAAAAATAGAGTGTTTTAAATAACTGATTTAAAAGTTAACTTTTTAAAGTACTATATCTTTATTAGGTACTATCTATTTAAAATATTTGTTGGATAAAAAAAAAAGTTTTTTGGTGCTTAAATAGTTAAGAGCATTAGATTCGTTAAATTATTCGTTTACACTAAACACGCCCATTGGGGGGCAGTTGCCTTATCTGGAAAGAACTTTGCAATTTATTTGTGGATAAATGGTATTATGTTGAAATTTGTGAACAAAAGCGTCCACATGCGCAATCAATACCTCCTATGACTAGCTTTTATTAAAACGGGTGTTAAAGATGTTGTTACGGTTCAAAATCCATATGAATGTACTGGGATGCTTTTGCCACAAAAATAATATATATATACAGGGTGTTATTGAAATACACGTACATATTAAAATGGGGAATAGTATGTAATGACCAAAAACGATTGGCACCAATTTTAACTTCAAATTCTAAAATTTAAATATTGGGGAAGAGTCCCCTTTTCCGACCTACTAGTTTCCATATTTAAAGAAGTAAAATAAATCGAAATTGAACTTACCCATAGAAATTGCACTGTTGTCGTAGCAAAACCAATTAATTCAAAATAAAGTTTATTACAGTAATTGTTCAAAATGCCGTCCATTATTATTTACACACACTTGCAATCGTCTTTCCAAAGAACTTTGAACATTAGAAATTAGTCTTGGATTTTGTCGTAGTTCCTCGGCTACCGCATTAACTTTATTGGTTAATTGTTAACACTATTAATAGGTTCATTATAAACCAGTTGTTTCATGTGACCCCACAAAAAGAAATCGCATGGATTTAAGTCCGGAGATCTCGGAGGCCACTTAGTAGGTCCATTTCTGCCTATCCACTTTTGAGGAAATCTAATGTTCAAAAACTGCCGTACGTTTAAATAAAAGTGAGGAGGAGCGCCATCTAGTAGGTACCACATCCGTTGCCTTAATTGTAACGGTATCTCTTCTAGGAGTACTGGCAAAATATCTTATAAAAAGTGGAGATATCCTGGCCAATTTAATCTGTTCGGGAGAACATAAGGCCCGATTAAATACTGATCTATTATGCCAGCCCAAACATTTATTGAAAATTTTCTTTGATGCCCAGTTTCCCTAATGGCGTGAGGATTTTCATCACTCCAAATATGCGTATTGTGCATATTGAACACGCCATCACGAGTGAATGAAGCCTCGTCAGTATACAATAATATTTTTAGAAAATCAGGAATATCAACACATTTTTGAATCATCTATTCACAAAACTCCACTCTCTTTTCTTCATCACCTGGATATAAGGCCTGGACTTTTTGGATGTGATAGGGATGTAAACCTTGTTCTTTAAGTGTCCGCCACACAACAAATGAGGACACTCCAATTTCAAGACCTAGTCTTCTACAACTTAATTGAGGCCGGTTTTCAACAGCTTCCAATATTTCTTCTTCGGCCGCCAATGTTCTTTGTGTTCTTGTTCTCCCTCGATCTGCATTGACACTCTCAAATTTTCCATGGTCTCTTAGATGCTGAACAGTTGAAATAAACGTACGACAGTCCGGAATTCTCCGATTTGGAAACCATTCGCGATACAGGATTTGTGCTTGCCGAGAATTTTCTCCAGCTGCCACATAAACCAGCACTATATCCGTTAGTTCAATATTTGTAAATAGTGGCATCGTAAAAAAATATTTAAAAATAATCGTAACAACACTTTTTACCAACTTGGAAATGATGCGCTCGTGTTAGCCAGATTCGTAAATCAACTAAAATTTTAATAATCTATAGTTTCAAAAATGTATAGTTTAAAAACAATCATTTATCAAATATTCTAGTTTTTTGATAACGAGGGTAGTAAAAACCAGTCTTCGGAAATAGAAATTAATTCGAAAATCTTGGCAACATGGTTATTTCTTACAAGACTAGTTTTCTTATCATCTGACAAAAACTTGCATATTAATTACTGTTGATGTTTAAAATAGGTAAATAAACCTAATTTATATAGGTCATCCTCAACATATCAGTGAAGTACGTTTGTTTTAGAATTAATTTTCAAAAATGAATAACTCCCTTAATAAGGGGTATTTTTAAAAAATAATATTTTTCTACATTCAGTGGTGATCTGCGCAATACCCAGTTTTAATATGTACGTGTATTTCAATAACACCCTGTATATATATATATATATATATATATATATATATATATAGTATTGACATTTAACTTTTAATTAACTTTTAATTTATTATTTAAGTATAATAGGAATAAAATCTATTAAAATCTCACTCCGTATACACCGTTTTGGGTATAAGTTTAATAGGAGATCCATTTCTCATGTTCTGTGAGTTAACTAGAATGAAAAGATACCTTTTATAACTCCATTGTCAAATTGGAAATTGTAGAAGTTTAACCTTCTATCAAGTATTTCTTTCTTGTTTTGACGATTCGTTCTGGTCCCCTGTAGATAGTAGATATATTTTCCATTGTTTTTCTTAATTAGTTTGTAGTTGAGTTCTAGGAGCCTAAAAGGGACAAAGAAACGTTTTGAATTCTATAAATGGTTTCAGGGCTCATTTTATTTGTTTATTTACATTAATTATGACATTATGTCATTCAAATTTATTCAGGTAATTGTCTAATTCATTACAAATAATTAAAACCCCAAATAATCTAGGTAATTTTGGAATTAAGTAGGTGATTGTGAGAAATTGGCTAATAATATTTTAAATTACCTGTCATATTTTTTTATCATGTCCTGTAGAAGTCATTAATTTTGTCGGTGCATATCCTTTCCACCATTTTTCATTCTTCTAGTATTATACCTTCATGGAACATGTGTTTTTGAAGATCTTTTTATAAGGATATAAGATAGTAGAAACGAAAAGACATTGAAAATTTAATAAGTATTGCTATTTGTTGGTATACTTATTCTCGC
>OV651819.1:75182376-75198155 GCA_927349885.1 Psylliodes chrysocephalus | reverse complement strand
AATAAGAAGGGATCAAAAAGAGTTATCACAAGAAGAGAAAGATAGAATGATTTTAGATGGTGATTTGTTTATAAAGAAATGTGAGGATAGGGAATTATTTGTAATAACAACTGAATTTTATAAAAAAATAATGTCTTGTTTACATATGGAAAATGGTCATATTGGGTCTAGGAAAATTTGGTTAATGTTTAGGGAAAATTATATAGGAAAAAATGATAGAAAAATAGCAAAAGAAGTCACTAGAGAGTGTAAAATATGTCAATTAGGCAAAGAGAAGAATAGAAAAAGTCAAAATGTTGTGAAATCAGTTATATCTAATAGATGTCTTAAGATTGTGGCCATAGATTTTATTACTAATTTGATAACAAGTGAAGGTGGAAAATCAAATATTTTGATTGTAGTAGATGTATTTTCGAAATTTGTTAAATTATATCCAACTAAAAGTACGAAAAGTAGGGTTGTGATGGAAATGCTGAATAGATATTTCGAGGAATTAGGTGTTCCAGAAAGTATAATAATAGGTAATGCGACGTACTTTAAAAATAATAGATTTGAAAATTTTTGTAAGAAGAGGAAAATAGAATGTAGATTAATTAGTATAAGACATCCAGCTGCAAATTCAGCAGAAAGGTATATAAGAGAAGTTATCAAATTCTTATGGATAGTAGTAGGAAATGATCATACTCAGTGGGAAAATCAATTGGGTAATGTGGAATTTTTTTTAAATAATGTACCAAGTACAATAACAGAAGAAAATCCAATTTATGTAATGAAAGGTGTATTTCCAGATCGAAAATGGGAAAAGGATAATAAAAAATCATATGAGAATTGTTTGTGGGAAGTTAGAATGAAAGAACAAAGGAATGCAGATAGGTATAAGGAAAGGATGTCTAGGAGAATAAGGAAAAGAGATAAGTTATTTAGTGACAGTGAGGGCTTTAAGAACATCTGATAAGAAACAAAATATATGTGCAAAATTATTATTTCCATATGAGGGACCTTACATAGTAGACAATGAGGAAGGTGAAAATAGTTATGTATTAAGGTGTTTAGATAATAATAGAATTCGTAGCGTTTTCAATATACATGATTTGTATGCATATGAGGCAGGTTTGGTATAAATTTGTTTTATAAGAATAGGAATTTAATTACAAATTGTTAAGTTTGGCAGATGTATTATAAGAGTTAGTTATGCCAATAGTTGAAAATTGTTGTTTGAAATTTTTATATGTATATTTATATGTATTTTTATATGTATATTTATATGTACATTATATGAATTTGTACCTGTACATATAATAATTTGGGGGATTGATATGGATTCCTGATTGGTGTGCTTTGAGCATCAGGAAGAATATCAGCCACTATGTGAAATGTGTTTAAGTTATAAATTTGTAAAAAAAATTGAATTGGTTATTATAGTAATTGTGATTTTTTGGATGGATGTTCAATAAAGTTAGTTGGGTACCATCCAAATTGAGAGGAGGATCAAAAGTTTCAACGATCCTCAAAATTAAACAATTTTAGTATTACAATTGTTTTCTTGAAACAAATTATGTTATTCAGAAAATCACAGTGAAGATTAATAATTATATATAATGTTCTAATAAATGGTTATTTTGAAAATCTGATTATTATTGGATACAGATTTTGAAAGAAGTAAATAGTATCGCACTAATTGGACGTATCAAAGGAAAATAAATCCAAAAGATAAGTACTTTTGAATTGATAAGTTATTTCACAGTGAAGTAATTTTCAAAGTTGTCATTGATAATGACATACTTTACAACCTACAAGTTTTAAAAGCATTCAAATCAACAGAGAATACCAGCTGGGAGCAGAGCAATTACAGAAATCCGGAAGAAGATTGAGAACATATTTTTTTTATTATTGCTATCAGTTTTAACTTGTTTATAAAATTTCAGAGAGAGAAGCACACCCTCAGGTGTATTGTTCCTGGTGCTCAAAACTACGCCGGGGCGGAAATTCATATCAATATATTTTACATTTCTAATAAATATTATTTGACTATAATTGATTCATTTTTTGCGATATGGTGAGGCTTATCCCCTAGATAGTATAACAGGGACATCAGTCGTAGAAAAACTCTTTGAATTTATTTCACATCACGGACTATCACAAAAAATTACTACCGACAGTGGAACAGAATTTCAAAATTTCGATTTAGAAGTTTTTTGTAAACTTGTTTAAAAATAAATCGATTTGAAAATCATACGCTATGCAAAATATGCGTGAAATTGTCTGATGTAATGATCAATTATTGCACCATGACTTACTTACTCGGATTAATAGAGGATTGTGGCTCCAACTTGAAAAATGAAAATTTGTTCCGAATTGTCCACGAATATTTGCACCTAAACTACGCAAAATTCAAAGTGCTGAATGGGAAAAAGGTGAATAAATTAGTGTCTAAATATTATATATATTTTATTAGACATAGACACATAATTCAAAGCATCCAAAGTCCTGCATTTTCGCCATTAAGAAGAAAAGAAGTGGCCGAAGAATATAGAAAACACCTTAGCATTGTAACTAAAATGTATCAAAACTAAACCTATTATGTGAACAAATAAAAACCAGTCTGTCAAAAATGGTCTGTTATTGTAAACGTCAAAAAATTTCCAGTATAATTCGCTGTTGGGTATCCCACGAGAAAAAAAATTCCACTGAAATACCTCCGTTGCCATGGTGATCTGTCAAAAACACGTATTTTGATTGGTTCAAAATTACAGGTGTAAAATTTTCAACAGAATTTTATCCCCAGTGATAATTGTACTCTCCAACTTCTTGAAGGAAAATTCTGACAAATTGTCAATTAAGAAGAATCAGTATTCGAAAAAATCGCAGTCGATGAAGTCTTAATAATTACGTCAAAACCTGAACAAATTCTTTTAAAATATAACAGTAACCAATATATAGATATAAGGTCATCTGTGTTAATCAAGATACCAAAATCTTGTGATATTTGAACGAATGAAAGAAAATATATCAACAACATTCAACTGAACCAAGGAATGACATTTATTCTACCGATGATCGACATGAAGAAAATTAAAACTTTAAAATCTTATCAAACTTCTAAAATAACTAAATTAGATTTTAATGATGTATATGAAATTATTCAAATTTCTAAAAAATTAAAGCCAATTAAAGAAATTAAAAATAATTTTAATCATTCAAGCACTTTTAGAACAATTTTTGTAATTTTTATTTGCATATTTATTTTAATACTATTTAAATACAGAAGACAACTTTTAAGAAGATATAGAACAAAAAACGAAAGGAAACAAATAAATTGAATTAGAAAATTCCACAGAAGATGTTTTGGAAATATAACTCCATATTTTTCAAAACTTAAGGAGGGAGGAGTTATATATTGTGAACATAAAAGACTCTTTTATGTTTTAATTAGATTATCTCTGCCTAATAATCATTTTTAGTTTATCAGTAGGAGTAAAACCTTATTATTATTATTATTATTATTATTATTGTTATTTGAGGTAGCTTAGTGTAGGTTTTAGTTAACTAAAATATCCATTTAAGTGTATTTTTTACTTAACAAAATTGTTAAAAATAAAAGTTCCGTTTTGGAATTTATAATTTGTGCTACTTTTTTAATATTCTTGAAATGAGACAATAATAGGGTGTTCTCTGATATATCACTCGACCTACGTTGCCATTTTAAAAAAGCAGAATCCAATCAAATTCATTACCCTATATTTTCATAATTATACATTCATTAGATTCAAAGAAAATATGTGGTTTGTTGCCAGACATTTTTGTTACCCTATTATCTTATCTGGACGTTCTAGACCTCGTTAAATGTAAAATATTGAAAAACAAAATTTATTTAACCAAAAAATAATATCTATCATTCCATTTTACCAGACAACCTTCATATAAATGCAAGACGCAACGCTCAGATCCTAATTAAACACGTAATATTCTATTGCAGAGCCACTAACGAGAAGGACCACCAACAAAGTTCTGTCACTTAATACAAAATATTATAAATATTAAAAGATTTCTTGTACGGAACATTAATGAAGCAATCAACTCGAGTTTTCGGTGAAGTGCTTTATTTTCATCAGTCACTTCTTCGTTAAGTGGTGACTACTTAAAAATAATAATGGATGTCAAGTCTAGTGGACATTAAGGGCCTATACGAATATGACATTCAGAATACACAATACTTAAGTTTTATATTACCTACAGCGTGTTTTAGAAAAAATGCAACATTTTCAACTGGATAATTAATTGAGAAATGCGCATATAATGAGCGTGTTTAGTGAAATTCAAAAATATTTTTTTCTAAAAGCCAGCAAAAAATCTAATCTAAAAATATTTTTTTGAAATTTCTTCTTTTCAAATTTTTCTACAAGAATTTATTACAATTAAAAAAAAAAATAAGCAAATTTGAAACGCGCGCCACAGTGATTTTTAAACATCGTCATAATGAAGCCTAAAATCTGATTGGCTAATTTTTAACCTTCTAGACAATAGTCGATATGTTTTAACCTTGTTGCTGCTACTTATAAAGAATTATTAAAAATCCTAATAAGCGATAATTTAAAGATTAAGACGTGTAATTTATCACAAAAACATACATGTTAAAAATAAAACAATATTTCTTAATATTCAGTTTTTATGAAACTATTTAAATAAACTTTCTTCCTAATTGAAATGTTATTTAAATCATAATCGCCATATTGCGAAATATTTTCTCTAAGTCTGGCAACTAAATCCTATCCTCGTTTTCGATTGATAAATTATTTTGATTTATTTTAAAATTGTAATTTAATTTTTTTTAAATGTCCAAAGTGGAAGCACTCTTAAGACGACTTACCCAAGGTGGATTCTAACCTGATTAATGATATTTTTATATAATTAATATAAAGTTTATTGGCTCTGAAATTCACAACGTAAGTACACTTTCTAAGCTCCAAATATTTCTAGAATTATTGTATTCAAATTGATTTGTGTTTAAGAAAGAAACATTTTTTAATCATACAAACTCACTACTCAATATTGTTGACATTTTTCTATTCCATCATATCTTGTAAAATCACAGAATAATTCTGCTTTCGAAGGTAATTTCAATTTCTGTCAATATTAAAACACAAAATAAAGCATTAAACGATTTGACATAGTTCTATTTTTTAAAATGGGCGCAAACATAGTGTTGCTTTCTTGTTGTGACTTTTGAACACCATCGAAATGAATAACCTTTCATCACATCAACATTATGTCATTAGAAAAGGCCACTGTTGTCAAAAGTTTAAAGTTCTAATGATTTGAAGGTGTCGATTCTTCTTCGAATGAAAAACATTAAATGTGTGCTTTTTATGAATAATAAGAGTGAATAGATTTATATGCAGTGCAAAGTGACCAGAAAATTATACTTCCATATTCAACTGCAAATGTTGGGTTCTAAGAAACATAATGGCCTTTTTAGTGAGGAATCTCCAAATTTTGAAATAGTTCAAATATTGGAAGTTTATTATTAATAAACAAGAACTAAATGATATTATGTAGCTGGCAAAAGATTTTTGAAACAGTGTTATTTATTTGTAATGAATTCAAATAAAAATAAGTTTTGTCAATTTCTTCATATTTATTTATCAATTGCTTATTATATTACCGTTTATTTATGGTAAGACATTGACGGTTTAGTGTATAGGTATAGTCCAGGCATTTACTTTTGTGGAGTTTGTATAGATTTCGCGAAACTATCGAAATTAAAAAAAAAAAAAAACCATTAACCCTAGAATACTGGATTGTGTTAAACAAACGTTTAATTCTGAACTATCGTATTTTTTACGAAGGACAATAAATATTGAGAAAAAGCGTTTATTTAATAAAGTAAAAAGGTAATACTAAGGGTCGTGTAATATTAGACATATAAAAGAACAGGCTTTAGGTAGAATTCTTTTAGCCTTTTTCACAGACATGGCATCTATTACCTCTATGTTCTCCACATATTGGTTGCTTGCACTGGTTACAATATGTCGTGGTCATACGCCTTTTTTTGCTAGGACAATAAATAAATTGTACGTTTCTTATCGTGGCACACTAGTCCTTCCTTTTCAGAGACAATATCTCCTATATCTTTTCTAATATTGCAACGTATAGTATTATTATTTACCCGCTCTCTCCTCTATGATTATGCAAGACAATGGCTTAGTTTGATGATATACTCGTACTTACGTAACGTTTTTTGCTTTGTTTCAGTGTATTTGAAGTATAAATGACGTATGAATTTATTCCTGAAATATTAATTATGTCATAAGAAATTACCATCAGCTATCTACGAGTTTTGCAGTTGGAATTTATATTTGAACACATCTGGTCAAATGAGTCTACTCCGCCCTTAGTTTCATTACAATTGATAACCATTGCAGGTTTTCCTGATGCTGGTGTTTCAGCTTCTTCATGAAGAGTAGACAGGAGTAAGACTATTTTTGTCTTTTTTGGTATATATGTTACTAAGGTTTTCTTCTGATCATGACAAAACATGGAGGTGTTTGATTGTATATCTGTTAGATATAATAATTCTGTAGGGATCTCTTTCTTGTTTTTACGAAGGGTACCTAATAGGGTAAGTTAATAGGGTTCTTTTAGTAAGGCATCAGCAAGTGGAACCGATGTGAACCAGTTGTTTATGGTAATATTCAGATTACTACCATGAACGGATGTAGTCAGCTCTCCTAGAATTTCTAAGTAGGGTCTAGCATCGACCATGTATTTCGAACTGGAATCTCATACCATGACAATCTTAATACCAGATTTAAATGGTTTATTGGGAATATACATGCGGAAGGGATAGCGACCGTGAAATCCAACGAGTTGTTCGTCGATAGTAAGGTATGATGAAGGTGTATACTAGTTCCTACAAATTGTTATAAAAATATCCCAAATCTCACGAATATGGGCGAATGAATCTTCTTCCGTTCTTTTCTCTCTTATTTATTAGGCATCAAATCTAAAACAATTTATTAGGAATGAAAAGCGTTTGCCACTCATGAACGCTTTGTAAAATGTTCTTGAAATGTTAGTGTCGAATAAAAATAGGAACTTACCTTTCAAGAAAAAACACACTTCCTTTATATTTTATAACCGATGAAAATTATCAGTTGATAGGGCGAAAACTGTACTTGTCTACTGGACTTTCGTAATATTTACGACACCTCGACAAATTACCACATTTAGGGATAAGACATCAACTATTTGCACACACCACCTGCTAGGCAATTACTAAAAAGGATGGTACTGAGAGGCGCTGGGTGATGCATGAACCAGAAGTAAAAAAAAATGACATAGACTGAGGCGCGTAGTAAAATTTACGAATATCCAGTATTCTAGGGTTAAATGATATACATATTTTAAAGGAATTGTATTTTAAATACATCTATTAGTTTTTCTTAAATTCATATTTATAATAGAAACATATCTGAACATAATTTATAATACATAAATTTATACATTCCTGTTTAAAAGAATAAAATAAATAACAGGTAAGCTTTATTATAATCGTTTAAACAATTAATAAAATTTAAATATGGAATGACTATACAATCCAAATTTTCAATCCTTTTTTGGTAGGGTCAGTTAAAGAGTTTTAAATAGGAATTTTAGGTGGTATATTTATGAGGCACATCTTGTTTTATTGTAAAATTTTTACTCATATATTTAAAATTGATCTAGTTTTTTGTATCTTCTTCCACCTAAAAAATAATGCAAACTAATTAGTGTTAAGTAAAAAGATAGGTAATATAGGTACGTTTTATAAATTTATATCAAATTGGAAACAAAAACAATTCAAGATTATCTTTACTTACATCAAAATAAATACAAAAGCACGATGGTAGTTTGTATTTTGCAACAGCTCTCAGCCTACTATCGTTTTCGATTGCCTAGGTCTGAGCAACTTTTATAAACATTTTATCAGGTTTTTTTTATTTCTCATAGAGACCAAGTACTTGAAAATGTAACGCAATGTTCAACAAATGTTTATTTTATCACACTTTTTAAAATCAATTTCAATATTATGTCCAACAATCGATTTGAGGTTAGAAATTTTGACACGTTTGTATCATAATAAATGAAAACATAATTTTATTCCGATTTTAGAAAGAGATAACTATCATAAATGTCACTTCTAGAATAAGATAACGATCAACTCTATATGTTACGGTATCACAGATTCTTTAAAGACCAATAGAAATAGGTGCCTTATTATGACGCGGTAAATGGCGCAAAAATAGAGTGTTTTAAATAACTGATTTAAAAGTTAACTTTTTAAAGTACTATATCTTTATTAGGTATTATCTATTTAAAATATTTGTTGGATGAAAAAAAAAAAGTTTTTTTGTGTTTAAATAGTTAAGAGCATTAGATTCGTTAAATTATTCGTTTACACTAAACACGCCCATTGGGGCAGTTGCCTTATCTGGAAAGAACTTTGCAATTTATTTGTGGATAAATGGTATTATGTTGAAATTTCTGAACAAAAGCGTCCACATGCGCAATCAATCCCTCCTATGACTAGTTTTTATTAAAACGGGTGTTAAAGATGTTGTTACGGTTCAAAATCCATATGAATGTACTGGGATGCTTTTGCCACAAAAATAATATATATATATATATATATATATATATAGGTAAAACGACGAAGTGACACCAAAAACTATTTAATCGTTCTCGCACCCGGAATTTTTCGCACTTAATTTGACTAAATGGCTCCTTATATATGGTTTATACATATATACATTCTAGCACCCTATATATGTATATATAATTAGTACATATATACCTTCTAGCTCCATATATATCATATTAAATAAAAGTTGACGAAAAACAAATTTGTTAGCTTGAGAATGAGTAGAACTTGATGGTGTGACGTTTGCTCTTAACACGTTGGCTTCCAAGCCAAATTTCAGGATTTTGGTATGTGATAAGTTTGGTTTGGTTGACTTCTATACCGTGTGTCACCGTTGATATTGAGCATTTTTTTGCAATCAATTTTAAAAATGTATAGTTTCAATTTAAAGAAATTTAAACTAAAGAACCGATACTGGAATAGTGGAAATTGCCAATGATATACATAAGTATGTAAACATCTAAAAATCGTAGTTTAGTTTGATATGAATTAATGATAGCTACTGTTATATTTATACATTTATTTTAACAAAACAAATACAATGTACAAACGTTAAGGGCATCTGTAATCTGTAACGTGTGGAGGGTGGGTTACCTCCACAGAACTTAGGCCTTATTAGGCGCATTGTGCATCCTCCTAAGATGATAGGCACCTCCTAGCTCGTGAGCCAGCCTACAGATTTAATATAGTTGACAACTTCGCCAAGAGGTGCTTCTCTTATATCGGCCGGGTTAGCCGATACTCGCCGAACACAAATCTTCTAATAAATGAGAGCGTCAAGCAATCGTAAAGAATATGCTCGATGGTCTTATCTTCTTGCTCGCGCCCTCTGCAGAGTAGGGATCCTGACAGCCCCATGATATGGAGATGCTTCCGTAATTGGCAAAGAGTTCAGTTTTGGGAATAGGCAACTTCAAGTTACCCGTTTGGCGAGTTACACGGGATATATTCGATTTATATTTCGACTTGTTCTTATGGATCATGCAACAAGTTTCTAAGAAAAATAAAGAAGGTAATGTTAATATTTCTTGTTTTAAGAACAGCGGTCTACATGAAACTAATCTGTGTGCTCCACATAAGAACCTTATTGCCCGTTTCTGCATTATAAAGACACTACCAAATAATTCGGCAGAACAGACTCCCCAAAACTGAACAGCATAACGTAAATGAGAGTCAACTAACGCATAATATGCAGTTTTTATTATGCCACAAGATAGTAAATTTAAATCGTGAATATTTATTTCTATACCTAGATTCTAGATAATTATTTTTAACAAATTATTAAAACAATTTTAAGGTAATATTATTTTTTTTTTGTTTATATATTTGATTGAATAATTTATGCGACAAGCTTGTTAGCTCAGTTCACAGAGCGCTCAATTTTATCAACTTTGCTGTTTCGACCATATCGCGACGAAATGGAAGCAACGTCTTTTTTTTTAAATATGAAAATTAAAAATAGGAGTTTTGTTATTTATTTTAAATAGGTAGTTTTTATTAATCTTATGGCCGAGCTTTTCTTTTCGCTATTTATTTTGTACTATTTTGATTATTGTTCAGCAAAAAATTTAAAGTAGAATTACAAGAAAGTTCTTGTTCACGATTGTTCATCTTATTATATATTGTTTAAAAAAAAAATGAACAAATATTTTATTTATTCTCACCTGCAAGTCAAATGGCACTTTCAATCATCTTTAAGTCGCCTCGGAACGCCAGGGCAAATAATAATAATAATAATAATAGCCGTCCCTTTCCCCACACAAGCTCAGCTTTTGGGCTTAAAATTCACTCGTAAGGGGGTGAATTAGGGAGAGTATTATTATTATTATTATTATTTATACCTAATGTGATTTCATCGTTATTATCCTATGAAAGTGATTATAAATGAAATTAAGTTTTTAATTACGACAAAACACAATAGGTAAAACGCTATAAAAATTATTTATTAAGGCATATAAAAAAACCAGCCACATTTTGATTGAACTTTATAGCCAGATTTCCTGATTTTAAACTTTTTTTTTTATAAAATGAATTTGTAGTCGTAGGAAAAATATTGTACATCCCTTGTGTAAAAGTGATTTTATACACTTGTGTCCCACTCGAGTAAAAAATTTCAATTTTCATACTTGTAATGTAATACACTATATCAGTTTAAGTAATACAAAAACAACATAGTTGGCTCGGTAGCGTAGTTGTCTAAGGCGTTTATATTCACTTGTAGGCAATTTTGTGGTTGAGAGACAAACGGCTTAGAATCCTACGGCAAACTAGGTAAATTTTTAATTAATTTTCATAGTTCGTTATAGAATTTGGTTTGTGCCGTATTTGCAGTAATTTAATTTCTATTAATATGACATCCATATTACAAATTCGCCATGCTTTACCGCTTTGATGATAATGCTTGAGGTTTTTCGGGATTTCTTCACCTTTAAGTCAAATAGCTCTATAAATAATCTTTAAGGCACTGAGTCACTGAGCGCCATAAAAATAATAGCCGTCCCTTCCCCACACAGGCTTAGTCAGTTTTAGTAAATTTACTCGCGAGATTGAATTAGGGTAGTATTATTAAAATACTTGTCAATTCTAAGATAATTAAACAAAATAAATATTAAAAAAACGATCACTAGTTTTCATTTCACTTTATTGCAAAACATAAAAATAATTTATTTTATTTTAATTTATTTTAATTTATTTTAATTTATTTTAATTTATTTTAATTTATTTTAATTTATTTTAATTTATTTTAATTTATTTTAATTTATTTTAATTTATTTTAATTTATTTTAATTTATTTTAATTTATTTTAATTTATTTTAATTTATTTTAATTTATTTTAATTTATTTTAATTTATTTTAATTTATTTTAATTTATTTTAATTTATTTTAATTTATTTTAATTTATTTTAATTTATTTTAATTTATTTTAATTTATTTTAATTTATTTTAATTTATTTTAATTTATTTTAATTTATTTTAATTTATTTTAATTTATTTTAATTTATTTTAATTTATTTTAATTTATTTTAATTTATTTTAATTTATTTTAATTTATTTTAATTTATTTTAATTTATTTTAATTTATTTTAATTTATTTTAATTTATTTTAATTTATTTTAATTTATTTTAATTTATTTTAATTTATTTTAATTTATTTTAATTTATTTTAATTTATTTTAATTTATTTTAATTTATTTTAATTTATTTTAATTTATTTTAATTTATTTTAATTTATTTTAATTTATTTTAATTTATTTTAATTTATTTTAATTTATTTTAATTTATTTTAATTTATTTTAATTTATTTTAATTTATTTTAATTTATTTTAATTTATTTTAATTTATTTTAATTTATTTTAATTTATTTTAATTTATTTTAATTTATTTTAATTTATTTTAATTTATTTTAATTTATTTTAATTTATTTTAATTTATTTTAATTTATTTTAATTTATTTTAATTTATTTTAATTTATTTTAATTTATTTTAATTTATTTTAATTTATTTTAATTTATTTTAATTTATTTTAATTTATTTTAATTTATTTTAATTTATTTTAATTTATTTTAATTTATTTTAATTTATTTTAATTTATTTTAATTTATTTTAATTTATTTTAATTTATTTTAATTTATTTTAATTTATTTTAATTTATTTTAATTTATTTTAATTTATTTTAATTTATTTTAATTTATTTTAATTTATTTTAATTTATTTTAATTTATTTTAATTTATTTTAATTTATTTTAATTTATTTTAATTTATTTTAATTTATTTTAATTTATTTTAATTTATTTTAATTTATTTTAATTTATTTTAATTTATTTTAATTTATTTTAATTTATTTTAATTTATTTTAATTTATTTTAATTTATTTTAATTTATTTTAATTTAATTTATTTTAATTTATTTTAATTTATTTTAATTTAATTTTAATTTATTTTAATTTATTTTAATTTATTTTAATTTATTTTAATTTATTTTAATTTATTTTAATTTATTTTAATTTATTTTAATTTATTTTAATTTATTTTAATTTATTTTAATTTATTTTAATTTATTTTAATTTATTTTAATTTATTTTAATTTATTTTAATTTATTTTAATTTATTTTAATTTATTTTAATTTATTTTAATTTATTTTAATTTATTTTAATTTATTTTAATTTATTTTAATTTATTTTAATTTATTTTAATTTATTTTAATTTATTTTAATTTATTTTAATTTATTTTAATTTATTTTAATTTATTTTAATTTATTTTAATTTATTTTAATTTATTTTAATTTATTTTAATTTATTTTAATTTATTTTAATTTATTTTAATTTATTTTAATTTATTTTAATTTATTTTAATTTATTTTAATTTATTTTAATTTATTTTAATTTATTTTAATTTATTTTAATTTATTTTAATTTATTTTAATTTATTTTAATTTATTTTAATTTATTTTAATTTATTTTAATTTATTTTAATTTATTTTAATTTTAATTTATTTTAATTTATTTTAATTTATTTTAATTTATTTTAATTTATTTTAATTTATTTTAATTTATTTTAATTTATTTTAATTTATTTTAATTTATTTTAATTTATTTTAATTTATTTTAATTTATTTTAATTTATTTTAATTTATTTTAATTTATTTTAATTTATTTTAATTTATTTTAATTTATTTTAATTTATTTTAATTTATTTTAATTTATTTTAATTTATTTTAATTTATTTTAATTTATTTTAATTTATTTTAATTTATTTTAATTTATTTTAATTTATTTTAATTTATTTTAATTTATTTTAATTTATTTTAATTTATTTTAATTTATTTTAATTTATTTTAATTTATTTTAATTTATTTTAATTTATTTTAATTTATTTTAATTTATTTAATTTATTTTAATTTATTTTAATTTATTTTAATTTATTTTAATTTATTTTAATTTATTTTAATTTATTTTAATTTATTTTAATTTATTTTAATTTATTTTAATTTATTTTAATTTATTTTAATTTATTTTAATTTATTTTAATTTATTTTAATTTATTTTAATTTATTTAATTTATTTTAATTTATTTTAATTTATTTTATTTTTTATTTTAATTTATTTTATTTTAATTTATTTTAATTTATTTTAATTTATTTTAATTTATTTTAATTTATTTTAATTTATTTTAATTTATTTTAATTTATTTTAATTTATTTTAATTTATTTTAATTTATTTTAATTTATTTTAATTTATTTTAATTTATTTTAATTTATTTTAATTTATTTTAATTTATTTTAATTTATTTTAATTTATTTTAATTTATTTTAATTTATTTTAATTTATTTTAATTTATTTTAATTTATTTTAATTTATTTTTTAATTTATTTTAATTTAATTTTTTTAATTTATTTTAATTTATTTTAATTTATTTTAATTTATTTTAATTTATTTTAATTTATTTTAATTTATTTTAATTTATTTTAATTTATTTTAATTTATTTTAATTTATTTTAATTTATTTTAATTTATTTTAATTTATTTTAATTTATTTTAATTTATTTTAATTTATTTTAATTTATTTTAATTTATTTTAATTTATTTTAATTTATTTTAATTTATTTTAATTTATTTTAATTTATTTTAATTTATTTTAATTTATTTTAATTTATTTTAATTTATTTTATTTAATTTAATTTATTTTAATTTATTTATATAATTTTATTTTAGCACTGAAAAAGTAAATTTATATTGTCAAATTTGGAATTGAATCATACGTATTATAATATTCTGTCGTTCGTCGACATATATTTTAGCCGGTATTTGGGACATTTTCACCAAAGGACCTAAGGTGCTCTTACGTTCCATTACGAAAACAAATTGGGGTGCCACGAAGTAAGAAAATGTATACAAAGTGAGGTGCCACAAAGTAAGGAAGCATTTTTACATGCGAGGTGCCACTACGTCGTAAACGTCTGAGCGTTGTTAGCGAGCGGCCTGACCTCTGGGGAGTATACGGTTCAACTAAAATCGTGTTTTTATAGAAAAATGGTCGAAAAGGCACCTTTCTGAAATTTGGTAGGGGGGTTAGTAAGGTGTTAAAAAGGCCAAATATGCAATAAAACGTTCCAGCACCTTGCAATGGTGCAACAACGTAAATATAGGTGCCACTTCGTCCATATACATGCGTTTTTGGTGCCTCAACGTACGATTACCTATATATATATATATATATATATATATATATATATATATATATATATATATATATATATATATATATATATATCTACAAAGTATTACTGAGCCTCCCCCCATGTTAAATTTCAGGTTCACTGAGACTCCGCTGTTACTGGGCTTCCGATATACGGATCCCCAGTGACAACCCATTGAAAATTGTTCCAGATGATGTAGACACCCTAAAACACCCATTAACACAAAAATCTCGAGGACGCCCATTTGAGCCGTTTTTTGATCCTGTATAAAATATTAGTTCAGGCGTTCGCCGCTTGGTGCGCTGCTAATATACATTTCGCTGTGTATAAGATGTTTAATGTTACATGTCAACTGGGCGCCTTAAGCTATTCGCTGCGCGCTTTTGGTTTGGCAACGTTGCAGTTGATTATATATACGTACTAGGAGGCTCGCTGATTTTGTCTTTCGACTCGAGTCATTTTAAAAATTAAAATGTATCAATTTCGATCTTGAACGCGACAAGTACTACAGAGCGCCGTAGAAAATAAAACGCCACAATAAACATTTTTGTTTTAGAAAATGTTTAATAATTTTTTGGTTGATATTATTTAAATAATAAGGTTAGCACCTTGATTAGTACGTATATTTAGGCATTATTATAAAAGTAAATAAAAAGAAACTTCCAACTCAAATGTGATATATGACCAAGACGTAAAATAAAATAAGTAAACTTTTTATTTTAATTTAGTTTATTTTCTCATAATTCAATATATCTTGTAATCATCTTGTAATGACGTCAATGACAGTATTTTATAAATAGAACACCCTATATTTTTACCAATTTTACAAGAACAAGTTACGTATTGTATCAGGGATCCTTACTGGGCATTGCCCACTAAAAGGACACCTTAAGTAAACTAA
>OV651819.1:75132653-75176876 GCA_927349885.1 Psylliodes chrysocephalus | reverse complement strand
TTTTATAGATGAAGACAGATGCAAGACAGATGGTGTGAATGCCAAATCAAGTCAAAGTAACAAAAGAAAGTAACCTTATTTTTATTAAGTTTTAAACATAAATATGACAGTAACAAACTGTCATAATTTAAATCCAGGTATGAGGTTGAATGGTATTGTCTGGTAATGATTTCTTGTAAAATATTTTACCTACTGATATTAGTTATATTTTTAAACGGAACAATTATTTTACAGTAAATATTGTTCATGGGGCACATAACCTCACTTCTATATTAAAAATGCTTGTACTCGTGTTTACATATTTCATATATATAAAAAGTTTAAGTTACACACAGAAAATGTAATGATGCTGTTTAAAATTATTACAATTCTCACACATCCAGTATGTTTACATACAAATCAAGTCAATGACCAATTTCAATGTAAATACTGATGGAAATCGTATTTTCTTACTAACACATAACGCAAATTGAAAAAGTTGCTTATAAACATAATAAAAATATAGTCACAATTAAATAATTGTTGAAACATTAGAAGGTATATAAACAAAACAAAAGATGTGATTTACTTCATTTGTTTTTTAATTTTTTGTTGTCCTTCAATGTTTTACATTCCTTTTATCCAACAATTATTAATAAAGATACGGCTATACTATCCAAGTTGGTCAGTGTGTAACGGGCCAAAGATAAAATAGCTTTTAGCGCCTGTTTTGATCTACAAACAACTTTTGTGAACGGAGCCAGAATCCTAATACATCCTACAGAGAGTTTGAGTAGTTGTACAAACACACTTAATGCTTTTTCCAAAATAACGTTTAAAAGCTTTTAATGCTGGCACACTCTCCGCACGCCACCATTTTAACTATTTTGAGATATTAATTGAGCACATTACCCGGAGCATTATTTATTCACGTTGCAAATGTAGTCCATTTTCAAATATGTGAGGATTTTGTACGGGGTTCACATAAATTAAATATAACGCTCATTTAATTTAATTATGATGAAATTAGAAAATAGTGGTTTGTACAACGAGAGAGGATATGATTACCATAACGCACGAAGACAAATTTTGAACATGACGTCTGAGTGCCATTTGGACAAATCACTTGAGTTGTACAGTATATTTTTTCTACGGCGCACTTATAAAATCTAAAAATTATTTTAGGTTATTAAGATAAAATAACTATTTTAAAAATATATTATGACTTTTTCTAATTTATAAATATTTCAATTTGTGTTATAGACACGCAAAACAGTTTTAAAGAAAATTATATTGTTTTGAAAAATACATACATTATTATGCAAACTCATAAGATTAGTCGTGATAGAACTGTTTTATTTTATAAAGTATTTTGAAATATGCCTTAAATACGTCTAATTTTGAGTTCAATTTATTAAATTTTTTCAAATGCAACACCTTGTGTATATTATTTTAGCAAAATAACACATCAGTGTGTAATTGATCGATAGCTGTTTTATTATTGGAAATACGAAAAAAAAAATGTATGATCATGTTTAATAAATATTCTTAAATATACATAAACGAGGGCTGACCAAACTTATACATTTTGAAAGCAAAACACCCTGCAAGTAGTTATACATATTTGATTCATTTCACATCGTCAAATAGTTTTAATAAAACTTTATTTATTTGCTGTCTTGTATATAGGGTGTGTCCAAATGCGGAATAACGATTTTCTCAATTTTTTAAATGAAATAACATATATGTTATACCAGAATACAGAATATTCCATTTAAAAAATTAATAAAATAACAACTTCACGTTTTTACACACCCTATATACAACAAAGCAAATTAAAATTGTGTGACGATGTAAACACAATCAAATATATATAATTACCTGCAGGGTGTTTTGCTTTATAAAAGGGTAAATTTGATCAGCATCTCGTTTATAGACCACCCTGTGTATTTAAGAGTAACTGTTAAATATGGTCAATCAATTACACTCTGATGTGTTACTGGCTAATATATTGGTATCGCTGTATAGGAAAATTTATAAGAAATTTTGTGCTAAAATAATATATAGGGTGTTGCATTTAAAAAAATTGAGTAAATTGAACTTACAATTAGACATATTTAAGGCATGTCTCAAAACACTCTGTATAAAATAAATCAGTTTGTAACATTAGCACGATAGTACCTTCCTTAATAGGCAGGGTGGATGTATTCCATTTTTTGCGTTCTTGAAGAGTTGAAAGATATTCACTATGCCACCTTTTCCAAAAATGCTGAATCATCGATTCTAATAGTTTATATCTAGAAACCGGATGTATATTTTCGTTATAAGAAGTTTCCGCAGGGAAGGAGTTTAAAGGTGAACCATAGAGAAAATGGGCAGGGGTTAAAGCTATAGGATCATTAGGGTCATGATTTAATGAGCATAAAGGACGACTATTTAAAATAGCTTCAACTTGAGTCAACACTGTGTTGAACTCTTCGTAAGTCAAAATTTGCGTTCCAATTACTCTAGATAAATGTAGTTTCATGCTGCGAATATTAGATTCCCAAAGGCCACCGAAATGGCTAGCCTTAGGAGGGTTATTAAGTAACTCAATTTTATTAAGATTCAATTAAATTTGAAAGGCATTACGATACTCTTGGGAGGCTAAAAGGTTTTGTACCTCGTTAATTCAACCTTTAGCTCCAATAAAATTTGTTCCGCAATCGGAATAAAGTTTTAAACAATTACCTCTACGAGACATAAACCGTTTAAAGGCTGCTAAAAAGCAGTCAGTTGACAATGATGATGCGAGTTCTAGGTGAATTGCCTTTGTAACAAAACAGATAAATATGCATACATAAGCCTTTTGACTTCTCACTCCTCGCTTGCGAAACATAGTGATAGGGTAGGCACCAGTGAAGTCAGCACCAGTTGTCAAAAAGGCTTTGGTTTGATTAACTCTTTCCGATGGTAAATCTGACATGATAGAATATGATGGTTTAGGATTGGCTCTAAAACAACGATTACACAACCAAACACGTTTGCGCACGAGGGTTCTAGCAGATAAAATCCAATATTTTTGTCGTAAAAGAGATAAAAGTAAATGAGCTCCAGTATGGCAATATAATTTATAATAATGATCAATTAAGGCTATAACAAAGTTATCCAATTTAGGTAATAAAATGGGATGCTGGTGATCATAGTCTAGTAAAGAATTAGATAATCTCCCCCCTACTCGAATTATCCCGTCTTTAATAAAAGGGTTAAGATGGCGAATGTTGGATTTTATGGGTTTCTTTTCCGTAATTGCCTTAAATATATTCGACAAATATTTGTTCTGAATAGTTTGAATTAAATAAAATTCGGATTTATCCAGATCTTGTTTGATGATTGGAAAGGTTCGGGGTAGTATTTTCAGAAATTTCAGAACATATGCAGTGGCATTTAACATTTTACTAAGGGAGAAAAAATATTCTATAATACAATAATGGGGATTTTCGACTTTTGGAAGGGATACGATGGCGACTAATTCGCAAGATTCTTGTTTAGGGAAATTGTTGTTAAGAGTTATATCGTTGATCGATTGTATAGGCCAATTCGAGATATTATTAGACAGCCAATTAGGACCATTGATCCAATCATGGTTTTTTATAAAGGCTACGGGATCAAGTCCTAGGGAAGCGCAATCAGCTATATTTTGATTACCTGGGATAAAATACCAATTTTCGGACGAAATGAAGCTCTGGATTAAGGTTATTCGGTTAGAAATGAAAGTTTTCCACCTTTTAGGCTGAGAATGAATCCAATGGAGGGATATTTGTGAATCTGTAAGTGCAAATATATTTTCAACGTTTATACGGTGTGAAAGGCTGCTTTTAATATGAAATAATGTTTTAGCTAGTAAAACGGCAGAACATAATTCTAATCGCGGCAAAGTAACAACTAATTTAGGTGCTACGCGTGCCTGGGAATATAGAAATGTAACATTGAAAAACTTGGGACCTTTGGATATGGCATAAACAACCGCTGCGTAGCCAGCTTTGCTGGCGTCACAAAATCCAACTAATGTTAAACTACAATCCAGGAAAAAAAAATATGTCTTGGAATTTTAAACTTACCAAATTCTGACAGTTCGGACAGAATTTTATGCCATTGTTGACCTATTTTTGTTGGAGCAACATCATCCCAGTTATAATTTAAATCCCAAAGAGATTTTATCAACAGTTTGATAAGAAGAATAAAGGGCGAAAGGAATCCTAAGGGATCAAAAGTTCTAGCGACAAAGGAGAGCAATTGCCTCTTGGTACAGACAGAATCAACGGGAGTGATTTTAAAAATAAACTTATCTATTGTAAACCTAAAATCTTTAAAAAATCAGATTCAAAATCTTTAATTTGGGTAAGTCTAAAACTTTCTGGAATAGAACATAACAAATCAGATGAATTTGACATCCATTTTACGATTTGAAAACCACTAGAGGAAAACAAGGCAACAATTTGTGAATAAGACTTTGTAGCCAATTGTAAATCCGGAAAACTAGTTATTAAATCATCCATATACATATTAGGTTTAATGGGCCCGACAGCATCAGGATAGTTAGCAACTTCATCGTCTATTAAATTTTTAATAACTCTTAGGCTCAAATACGGAGACGATTTAACACCAAATGAGACTGTGTTGAGTTGATACACTGAAATCGGATCTTGTGTATTAAAACGCCAAAGGAGTCTTTGATACTGTCGATGTTCTGGAATAATTTCAATTTGTCTATACATTTGTTTAATATCCGAGGTTACTGCTATAGGAAATAGTCTAAAATTTAATAGGATGCTAACAGTATTATTTTGGAGTTTGGGACCAGTGTATAGAACGTCATTTATGGAAATGTTTTTATCAGTTTTCATACTGGCATCAAATACAATACGGCAGGAAGTTGAAACACTACAGTTCATCAAATTTCTAGAGGCTTTCGACGGCTAGACAGAGAAAGCACTACTGACAGGCATCCCGACGGATTTACGCAATGAAAGTACACTCTGCGCATCAAGTATTATACTATTTCATTCAGACGTAAATGTCAGATGTAAATTTCGCTAAAACATTTCTTTTATTTTCGTTTGTGTTTTTTGCTCATTACAGTTTAATAGAACCTAAGTATGGAGTTTAATAGCAAATTAAGAGGCCGCGTGATTAACAGTCAATCTCGCAAAATAATAGCCAATGTTATAGAGTTTATGAGAAGAAAAGGAAACTTTAATTCACCTTCAATACCATTTAAAAATGTAAATGATCGTGTTGCTGCAGCCACAGGAGTATCTAAAAACACTGTCGTCCGCATTTCTGGAGAGAAAAAAAGAATCGATAACCGTGAGATATCGGAATTTTCATCACCAAGAAAAACCATTAAAAAACCAATATGATATAGATGAAGCTGCACAAGAATCAAATTTTATTTTTTTATTATTAGATAGCTATTTTTGTTTCTGAGTTGTGTTCATTTACAGGCTCAATTTTTTTCCGTTTCTCCTTTTTGATTTTATATGGGGTTTTAAGTTGTTTTTGACTTATTTCGACGTAAATCACAACAATACACTCTTTTAATAAAGCAAGTGTTAAGAGGTATATGTACGTGTAAACTTCAATTACAAAAAATTGATATGAAACCCATGAAACTACCAACAAAAATGTAAAGCTAGCTTCCGTACTAGAACATGGTGTCATTCGTCGAGATAATTTATCGTTTTGTTTAATAGATCAAGAAATGTAAATATTCCCCTGTTATTTTTTATAAAATTATAAGAGAAATAAATTTTTTTCTAAATAGTATAGTTTATTATTTTGTAGAAAAACAAAATTTAGAAAATTTTAGTAATGTTTCAGAAACAACCGTTATTAATAATAGGTACCATTTTCCTTAATAAGGTAGAAATAAAATATAAACTATTCCCACGATTTACAAAGGCCTACAAAAAAATTATAGGTATTTTCCGCTATCCTATAAAATTTATATTTTCTGACTCAATTTCAAAAGGTTGAAGGAATTCCAAAACACCTTTTATGGCATAATAATTATTTTCAGTTCTACATACTATCTTTAGCTGCTTTTAAAAACGTTCTAAGAAAGTCCAATCAGACCAATTTAATCCCTAAACTATTCCACACTTTTAAAATTTAATTACCTAAAAATATTAAAAACTATTTAAAATAACTTGTTTAGCAGACTGTACAATAGCTATCTTAGTCACACGTAGCGCGTTCTCTGTCTGGGCGTCGAACACCTCTAGAAATTTGATGAACTGTATCAGGTTTAAAAATACAGTGGTGTGGTATATAAAACGAAGGAATAGTTTGCAAATTAGAAGGGACTAGTGACATATGTCCTTGATTAATATAATCTTGCAAAATATCAGAATAGGTTTTTCTAAGATTAGGAAATCTACTTAATTTTCTTTCGAGAGAAAATAAGCGGGACTTAAAAAACGAATAAGAATCACCCAACTCTTCCGGGTCATTTAAAGGGCAGTGCTACAGAATATCGACCAGATGGACTTCGGCTAACATTATCAAGGAATATTTTCTCGCAAATGAGATTGTCATCATTTGGCAATGGTTGAGAAAAATCCTCTAATTGAAACATTTTCTCTACTAATGAATCTAAAGTGAAAGCTACATCTATAAAGATATGAAAATTATATTCAGTGGGTGGATTTTGTAACGGCTGAACGAAACCAGTAACAACATAACCGAAGGTAGTTTTAATGGCAGTTAGGGATCCGTCTTTCCCCGAAATTTTATTATTTCCTATCAAATCGGCGAAAATAGACGCACCTAAAATCCCATCTATAGGACCGGGGATATGAAAAGAGGGATCAGCTAATGGCAAATTTTTCAAATAATCCAAATTGCTAAGGTCAATAGAAGTGTTACTTGTTGATAAGATTACAAACCCGTTGCCAGAATTTTGAAGCGTGCCTGCGCGCAGTTTCTAAATGTTAAAAACAGTAGCGACTTGAATTCGAACGTGAAAAGAATAGATTACGGTCTTACAATTATTAATATTCTTTCGATATTTTAAAAACTTTTACGTCTTTCGGCGAGAAGGTACCAAAAAAATGTCGTATAAAAAATGTACACAATCGAATGATGGTAAAAAAACTTACCGGTAGATGCTGGTTCGTTCTCAAATATTAGGGTTTCATCACCTATGGAGGGAAAATAAAAGGGATAGAGAGGAAGGTGGTTATTATTAACACCAGAAATTGGCAAAGAAATATCGAAAGAATATTAATAATTGTAAGACCGTAATCTATTCTTTTCACGTTCGAATTCAAGTCGCTACTGTTTTTAACATTTAGAAACTGCGCGCAGGCACGCCTTCAAAACTGCAATGGTTCCTAATAGGTAGGCAACACTAATTGCCAAAACACAGTTCTATCACCTGTTTTCGTCAGCTTATTATGTTATAAGTCTGCAATTTTCAATTTCAATGTAAACCTACGTAAATTATTATAATTATACTTTTCAAATAGTAGTCTGTAAAAAGCAATATGCATTCGCTTTATGCGTCCGTCCGATGTCACTTTTTTGTCCCACCATAAGTGAAAAACTGAAAACGATATCAATTTGAAAATTACAGGAAAAATCAAGCTGTATAAGAGGACGAATCGTATTGATTTTGAAAAAATCTGAATAAAAATAGGGGGTTAAGGGGAGTAGAAATATTAAAAAATTCCTAATTCAGAAACAAAAAATTAAATCAACTTGAAAATTTTAGGAAAAATAAAGCTCTATAAGGAGACAAAGCTAATTTATTTTGAAATAATCTAATTTAAAATGGGGGTTAAGAGAATTAGAAATAAAAAAAATCAAATCAGGAACGAAAAGCGATATAGACCATAAAATTTTCAGCAAAAATCAAGATCTATAAGAAGATAAGGCCTATTGATTTTAAAAAAATCTAAATTGAAATGGGGGGTTAAGAGGGGTTGATATATTAAAAAAGTCATAAATCAAAAATGAAAAGCGATATCAACATGAAATTTTCAGCAAACATCAAGGCAAGGATTCTGAAAAACAATCCTAATTAAAATGGGGGGGTTAAGGGGCGTATAAATAGTAAAAAAAAACCTAATTCAAAAACTAAAAATAATATTAATTTGAAAATTTCGGGAAAAATCAAACTATATAAGAGGACGAAGCCTAATAATATTGAAAAAAAAAAGGTGGTTCAGAAGGGTAGAAATAGTAAAAAAATCCTTCAAAAACTAAAAATGATATCAACTTGAAATGTTTAGCAAAATCAAGCTCTATAAGCGGACACGGCCTATTGAGGTTAAGGGGGTGGAAATAAAAAAATATCAAATTAAAACCGAAAATCAAAAACGAAAAGCGATATCGACCACGAAATTTTTAGTAAAAATCAAGCTCTATAAGAAGATGGAGCCTATTGATTTTGAAAAAAACTGAATTAAAATGTGGGGTTAAGAGTTGTTGACATAGTAAAAAATTCATAAATCAAAAAGGAAAAGCATATTAAGAAGACATTTTTAGCAAAATCAAGCTCTATAAGGCAATTAAGCCAATTGATTCTGAAAAACAAATCTCAATGAAAATAGGGGCATAAATATTTAAAAAATTCCTAACTCAAAAACGAAAAAGATATCAACTTGAAATTTTTAGTAAAAATCAAATCTGACTAAAAATTGGGGATGAGAAAAGTTAAAATGAGGGCTGGGCGATTATCAAAATAAATAATCGATTAATCGAAAAAAATCGATAAATCGAAAATAATGGGATAGATTTATTAATCGAAAATAATCGAAAATAATCGAAAATAATCGAAAATAATCGAAAATAATCGAAAATAATCGAAAATAATCGAAAATAATCGAAAATAATCGAAAATAATCGAAAATAATCGAAAATAATCGAAAATAATCGAAAATAATCGAAAATAATCGAAAGTAATCGAAAATAATCGAAAATAATCGAAAATAATCGAAAATAATCGAAAATAATCGAAAATAATCGAAAATAATCGAAAATAATCGAAAATAATCGAAAATAATCGAAAATAATCGAAAATAATCGAAAATAATCGAAAATAATCGAAAATAATCGAAAATAATCGAAAAAAATCGAAAATAATCGAAAATAATCGAAAATAATCGAAAATAATCGAAAATAATCGAAAATAATCGAAAATAATCGAAAATAATCGAAAATAATCGAAAATAATCGAAAATAATCGAAAATAATCGAAAATAATCGAAAATAATCGAAAATAATCGAAAATAATCGAAAATAATCGAAAATAATCGAAAATAATCGAAAATAATCGAAAATAATCGAAAATAATCGAAAATAATCAAAAATAATCGAAAATAATCGAAAATAATCGAAAATAATCGAAAATAATCGAAAATAATCAAAAATATTCGAAAATAATCGAAAATAATCGAAAATAATCGAAAATAATCGAAAATAATCGAAAATATTCGAAAATATTCGAAAATAATCGAAACTATTTGAATATTCAAAAGTAATCGATTAATCGAAAATAATCGATAAAATAAAAATAATCGATTAATCGAAAATAATCAAGTAATCGATTGTCGAATAAAAAAATATTTAATCGACTAATAATCGATTATTTCGCCCACCCGTAATTGAAATATTGTTTTATAAGGAAATGGAGCCTATTTATTAAAAAAAAAACTTAATAAAAATGATTGAAATTTTCAAAAAAAAACGAAAAATAATATCAGCTTGAAATTTTTAGCAAAAATCAAGCTTTATATGGGAACAAAGCCTGATTTTAAAAAAGATGTGAACAAAATGAGGAGTTGAAATACGAAAAAAGAGTTTGAAGCCTATTAATTCTAAAAAAAATATCAATAATAATGAGAGTTTAAGGAGACGGGGTTTGTTAAACTGTAAATAGTATCTAGAATGCCAAGCATGATATCTTAATTAAAGTTTAATTTGGGAGCTGCATCATTCTCTAATTAAAAAAAATATATATATTTTCTTGGCAACACTGTATTAGTTTTTAAAAACATTCTAGGGTTGAATACAGTATAACCAAACCATTCTAAAAGAAAATAAAATACAAAAACATACATTTTTATTTGTCAGGCAAATATGCAACAATATTTTTAAAACCTATATTTTTCAAATGCATTTAACTTTTATTTTAAACTTTTTTGCTTATCTATAACACAAATACAAATATTGAACAATTACGCACTAATGGGACACCCTATATAGTAAAATCAACTAAAAACAGATATTTAATTTAATTAGTCTCCAATCCTAGAACTGAACCCAGAACCTCCCGGATGACAGTTAAATGCCCTATGGTCGGATTCTGAGAAATATCCTATAAGATACATATTCTGTAAGATATATAGGGTGTCCCATAATGTTTTTTTTTCTGAAATAAAACAAATGCTTTTGCCTACAATATAATAAATTTATTGTAAAAATGTTAATAAAAAACGCGGATTTTAATTTCTTAAAATAATGTTCTCCAGATGTCTTTCTTCCCGTGCCATGCATTCTTAAAGTCTAGACATTAAACTTAAATAAACAGCTCGTATTCTTCCTCTGGAATATCGTTTTAGCCTAAATTGTGCAATTTGAAAACCCTTAGAGTGCTTCGTGGTGTTGCGTACATTATGGACTTCTCAGGGGCCAACATATGTCTTTTAAAAAATATCTAGTAGCGTTGCCAAAGATCTTCTGGCGGTGTGAACTGTGGCACCATCTGACTGAAACCCGGCATTGGTACTAAATAATCCGCAACCTTCCCCGACCTGACAAATACAGAGTCGTAGCGCTTATACAGTGAGCATCATAAGTCTTACCCCCCTATCTAACTCGTTACTGGAGTCTTGTTAGGAAAATCGCCGAGACACGTCGATTTTTGATTTTTACAATGTACATTTTTGTATGAATAGTTTACCCTTAATTTCATCCCTTAATGGAGGGGAGCAACCCTTTCGAAAAATTTAAATGGCATGGGGTGGTGAGTGATAGCTCATTTGAAAGGGAGTTTTATTTTCTATTCAACCGTGCAAAAAATTTTGAATTTGCTTAATTAATTCTTGACTAATTATTGTTTCAGAATAACGAAAATGAACGTAGCTAACTCATCCTTAGAATTAAAATTCGGCCCTGCATGATATCGGTTTTGGTTCAGACGTGAAGTAAGACTTTTTGCCATTAGATAAGGTCACTGTTAGTTTAGTTGCTGTCCTGTTGTGATGTTTTGTAATTTTTAACCATTAATCAATCAACACGTAATAAAGCAAATTTAAAAATTTTTTGTACGGTTGAATAGAGAATAAAACCCCCTTTCAAATGAGCTCTTACTCACCAACCCATGCCTTTTAAATTTTTAGAAAGGGTTGCTTCCCTCCAGTAAGGGATGAAATTAAGGGTAAACTATTTATACAAAAATGTACATTGTAGAAATCAAAAATCGACGTTTCTCGGCGATTTTCCCAACAAGACTGCAGTAAGGAGTTAGATAGGGGGGGTAAGACTTATGATGCTCACTGTATTTAACGTTGCCAAACTAGCGCTTTACAACAAAACTTTATGGGACACCCTATAGTAATAGTAATTTTTTTGGATATTTTGTCTTACAGATCTTATAGATTGTCTCAAAATCGACCCACTTTTGTCAGATCCATCGCCAAACATATAATTTTAATGTTAATACTCGTAATTAAACTGATTTCATATAAGTAGTTTTATTTAAATTTATGGTTTAATTATATATAGACGAAATAAAAATACAAATACTATTATTTATCGATTCTGCACAAGAATACCTTAATTGAATATATATTTAATATCAATAACTAAAAAAAATACTGGCAGTAATTAGTTTGACAGAATTGTCACTTATTTAAAATTAAAAAAAAAATAATAGTGGCCAAATTTATTAATAAAGAGTAAAATAAACACATTAAAAAACGTTCCAGAACGTTCTATTATCTATAGAAGTGTATACCTATTTCATTCCAGTAAATAATAATAAATGTACTTAAATAACATAGAGACATTATATCCACTAACAAGATACTAACTAAGATACACGCAGCCTTAACAGTGAATGTAGAAGCATGAATATAATATATTTGTCAGTAGAAGTGTATCCTTATTTTATTCAATTAAATAATAAATGTACTTAAATAACATAGAGACATTATATCCACTAACAAGATACTAACTAAGATACACGCAGCCTTAACAGTGAATGTAGAAGCATCAATATAATATATTTGTCAGTAAAAGTGTATACTTATTTTATTTAATTAAATAATAAATGTACTTAAATAACATAGAGACATTATATCCACTAACAAGATACTAACTAAGATACACGCAGCCTTAACAGTGAATGTAGAATCATGAATATATTATATTTGTCAGTAGAAGTGTATACTTATTTTATTCAATTAAATAATAAATATACTTAAATAACATAGAGACATTATATCCACTAACAATATACTAACTAAGATACACGCATTTAATACGGGTTCACCCTGTATTTAATTTTATATATATAATTGTATATATATTTTAATAGAGGTTTTGCAAATAATGGAAAATTGCAGATATTCAACTGGTAATTTGCCTAATTGCGAGTACAAAGACTTTAAAATTTAAATTTATTAACTTAAACTCAATCATCTTCCAAAGATTCGGTTCGTACGTTAATTTTCGAAATTCCCCAAGTAATTAGTTATTTTAGTACACTTTCTACTAATTTTGTCAAGGAATTTATTTCATCCGTAGTTTGTTTAGGCTCTTCGTCCTCGTCGCGATTCTTCTTATAGGGTCGGCCTTAGGGCTATTCAATAACCTAAAGGAGAATGAACAATATTTTAGAAAAGCATTGATTGAAGTTAATAACTGGCTGGGTGAAGGTAGAATAGGTAATAAAATTTAGCAGAATAACAGCCGTTAGAATAGGTAAAAAAAAACATGAAAGTGTGGCAAATAATATAAACATTATAAAAGCAAATAATGTGCTGAGATTAAATAAAAGGGTACGTATAAGCCAGTATTTCCAAAAATAGTCCAGGTGGACCCCCAGGGGTCCATAGGAGACTCGACGGGGGTCTACGTTGGGCGTAATAAAAAAATGGGGGTCCGCAATCCTAAGCGGGGGTGCATAAAAATTAATTTGGTTTCGATAGTAAAGCAATATACTATTAAACAATTGATTACTCATTTTTCCATGTGATGAAGAAATTCTTGTGAAAAACTTCAACTATGTATAATATAAACAGTCAACATTTTAGTTACTAAAATGTTTGACTTCACGGAAAAAAAATTGTAGAACAAATTTCTACAATTATAGATTTTTTCTCTACAATAAATAGTACATATAGGGACAGGGACAATTTGTAGTAAAAATTTCCAAATAATTGTTATTATCTACAATATTTAGTAAAAATATCCAAATGCATCATAAGAATTGTTCTACAAATTGTTATAATTTTTGCTATTCATTGTATGAATTTATATTAAAAATGTATTGCGTTTTATGAAAATAAATACGAAAATTTTACACAATAAATAGTAAAAATTCATACAAATTGTAGTAATTTTTAATAAAACTTGTAGTAGTATTCCATAATTATTAAAATTATAACCTAGAAAAAAATGTTCCTTAATAAAATATTTAATTTATTGTTTTAATATAAAAGATACAAAGTCTTAATTAGATTATGTAATAAATAACAGTAATATTAGCACCCTCAGTCTCAGTTGGCTTCTCTGCACCTGAAAAATGTGAAATAAAAATTAATAACAATTGAACTGTTCATACTCTTAAAACAGGGATATTTATCACCTTTACACTGATTTGGATATTAAATGACTAAGTCAGATAACTAACAAAAATAAGAAAGTAGGTATGTCACAATTAAGATAAAAAAACATCATTGAACTTGGCACAAAATTCTATCGTTGGGCACAACATTCGATCGTTGGCCACAACTTTTTTTTTTTTAAATAATCTACTAAGGTTATTTAAATTAGTTATCTAAAGGCAAATTATTCAGAAACAATAATAAATGTACTTACCACCAATAGAATTTATTATTAAAATTTTCTTAAACGCATCGGTGCTTATAATATAATAATGTGTTATGGGTACTCGTATATGTACCCTGCTTTGTTATGTGAACATGGCGAACGGCTACTGCTGTCTGGCCATTTATGATCGACGTCCGAAAACGTTGGCCAATAGCAGAATTCTATTTTGCTCACATGACTTAGAATTTTTACAATATTATAGAATATTTTTGAACAAAATTGAATTTTTTTCATAAGAAGGGATGTGAATTATTACTATTTTTTGTAGAGAAAATTATTATTTTTTGTAGAGATAATTATTAATATTTGTACAAATTTTTTCAGAAGTTAGTAGTAGTAATTACGATAATTGTAATAAATTTCTACTTCTACAAACAATAGTAAAATATACTAAACATTGTGGACTTCTTTCCTATTGTTTTAGCATTTTATTCGACAATTCAATTGCTACAATAATGAATAGTTTTTAACTATAAATTGTAGTAAAATTTTCTACAAATTGTTAAGTATTTTTCTACAAGTCTACTACTACAACATTGTAGTAAAATTTTCTAGTCACATTATTTTCCGTGTTGACTTCTCTTATCACTCTAGACAGATAATATTTTAAGAAGCTCAACGACTGTTACTTGTAAAAACTTGCATATTCCATATTCAGTATAACGCGTCGAGACTTGTCGTTGCCGCGCCGGCCGCCGTCCCGTCCGTAACGCTTGTTCTGACGTGCAAATTAATACGACTTGTGATGTATGTGCTTGCAATCTTGCATGAACGAATGTCAATGATAATCGTTACTCATTTGTTTCTGGAATTTTATAAAGAAAATTGAATCGATATTAGTGTTGGCCAGTGACTGAATTTGTTTCCAGACTTTCGAAAAGAAAAGTAAAGTGAATCAATATTAGTGATTGCCAGCGTCGAAAAAGTAAGTTCCTACCTGCCTATTTGTTATATGCAATATGCATATAGTTTTAAGCCAAGAAAGATTGAACTTATCATCCCTATGTTATTTTTATTACCTATCTAATTCATTTAATTATTTTTGATATCAAAATATTGTTAAAAAGTTTTTATAGAATTTACAGAAATATATTAAAATAAAATAAATGAAATAATAATTTTATATCACATTAAAATAAGATCAGCCGTTCTCATAAAACTGTATTATGGATCTTAGCGATTTATTGCTTTTAATAATTAGAAACAGTTTGCAGCCGGAACTTTGTTCATTTCATAATATTTATAATAATTGATTTAACATATTATGTTAAAATACCCATATCCTGTTGAGTTTGAATCGCCATAAGATTACGAAAAAAAATTTTTTTTTTATTTATTTACTAACACATTTAAAAGTAGGTAATTGATACAGAACATGGCCGAATCTAAGAAGAAGTGTCGCCAGTACAGTGTTAAATATTTATAAGTTGGTTTTCTTCCATCAAAGGCAGACAAACGATTGCCCACATGCCTTTTATGTACCAAAGATTTGAGCAATGACTATGAAACCATTAAAGCTGGAAGATCATCTAAGAAGGTGTCATCCTGATAAAATAGGTGAAGATTTGAAATATTTTCAAACATTAAAAAAAAATATGAGAAGAGACCCTCCGTGCACAGTATTGTGATGTTTGATTACTTTAAACAGTTTATTTATTATTAATTTAGTTATTTATTTTATAACACAACTATTCTAATTTATATGTACTTCGAACGTCTTTAAACTGATCACTATTTATATTCACCACTGTCTATCTACTAATTACTATTTATCTTCACTGTCCATATAATAACTAACTTTTGTTGGTCCTCCACTAATATTTATATACAAATTGGTGGTCTAGAATGCTCCTCCACCAAAATTACCAGAATGTATCAGAAACGTTATCACGTTATATTTAGACTAGAAATAGTATCTCGTTGACTCTGGAATGTTCGCGAAAGTGTCTTCACCATAGTCGTCACATAGGTTTGGTCTTAAGGGGTTTAATTATGTATAATAATCGAACAAGTTGAGCCTCAAAGGCCAAATAATACAGAGATGAACTTGGAGTATTAGACCATGACTGAATAATGAAATGGCTCACATTACATTGCCCCCTCCTTAAGAGGTAGTTCCTCCTGGAACTCTTACGAAACTAAAATTGAATGGTTGTATCTGCAACTGAACCCTCTTTTACAATTTCCAGTTGCATGGAAATAACAAGGGAGTGTCTTCGCTGTAACCTGGGCACTGGGCGAATGGCTGCAGACCAGTATTTGAACTCCGGTATCTTGAAAGATTACTTCCACCATGTTTCTAATGATCCTCCAATCCAGCTGATTTCCTTTTATCTTTGGCATGGCTAGTTTTTCTACATTGGACTCCCGTACGTGCTCCCTTAGACTAAGTAATGCTTCCCATACATCCTGATAGGTGGATCGGTCTTGGAAGGTATTCTTCGTTATTAAATAAAAAAGATATCGTGACACGTCTTGAAGTTTTAAGGCTTTTCCAGGGGCTGGTAACTCACATTGAAGTTCTACCAGTCGACCAAACTTCTTACGGAACACATATGCCAGTCCTCGCGCGTCGTTGATGCTGGCGGAAGTACTATGGACCAGCGAGTAGTCTTTCGGAAGCGAGAGCAGATCTTGTTGTTGCTCGGTCGTAACACCATATCTGGCTTTTCCAGTACCTCCATATGCATCCATAAATTCTTCAAAGACAAGGTCTGGTGTTTCTTGAAGCTGGTTTACTTCTTCTTCATGGTCACCCACAAATGGCGCCAGCCTGTTTTGGTGCACTACCTTTGGTTTACCGTTTGGGATCTTACGTATACGGTAAATTACATCATTTATTTTATTCTTGATGAGGTACGGACCTTCTTAAGACCTTTGAAGCTTCGGAGAATAACCCTTTTGTCTTTTTGGGTTATAGAGCCAGACTTTTTCGCCTTCCTTGAAACATCCCTCCGTAGCTTAAGTATCGTACTGTTTCTTCATCCCGTCGCTGGCGATTTGGAGATGCGAGCGAACTAATTCATGCATGTCGTCCATTCTTCTTCGTAACTGGATCACATAATCTTCACCAGCTACATCTTCTCCAGGTCGGCATCCAAACTCGAGGTCGCACGGTAGTCTCATCTCACGCCCAAACAAGACCTTTGCTGATGTTTGGCCTGTTGATTCATTGACAGCGGATCTATAAGCCATTGCAAAGGGCGAAAGATACTGATCCCAATCTCGCTGATAGTTTTAAACCACTTTTGACAGATATTTGCCAATGGTCTCTTTCATTCGCTCTACCATTCCATCGGATTGTGGATGCAATGCTGTGGTTTTGGTTCTCTTTATGCCTAGTCTGTCACAGATTCCACGGAAAAGTTGACTTTCAAAATTTCTGCCTTGGTCACTGTGGATCTCCAAGGGCACTCCAAATCGACAGATAAACTCTTTTATTAATACATCTGCAACATTTGCGGCCTCTTGATGGGAATGGTCCAGTAATATCTAAGGCGATCCTCTCAAATAGGCTACCAACGTTGTATTGCTTTTTGGGAGCCTTCTTTTTTCGTTGAGGTTCATTACTCATAGCACAGGTGGTACATTATTTACACCAGTCCTTTACATCATCAGAACTGTTCATCCAGTAAAACCTTTCCCGAACTCTCTGAAGGGTTTTCCTAACACAGAGATGTCCTCCTGATGGACTGTCGTGTAACTGATGGAGTACTTCAGCTACTCTACTTCTTGGAATGACCAACTGTCTTCTGTTCTCGAAACCATCATCATTTTCAAGTATTCGCTTTAATAAGCCATCTTCCAGGATAAAGGAGTCCCAATATGATTTAACTACTGGAGAGAGTTTCGATACTTCTTGCCAACTAGGTCTACGATCTTCCTCTTTCCATTCTCTTATCTTCTTTAAAACGGGATCGTTCTCTTGTTCTTCCCTAAATTTGACAGGGACCCACTCATCGCTGACAACCGACGTTCTTCGTTCTGTAACTTCTTTAACATATGTGGCCAACCCCTTTCCAATCAGAGTTCCTTGACCAACACCTTTATTGCGCTTCGAAGGTTCCGCCATGACAGGCGTTGCCTTCTCTACAGTTCCTTGCAACCGCCTTACTCGTATGGTTTTACTACTTTCAGGTAACACCGTTTCTTCCTGTACAGCCACCGGCACAGTTTTTTGATTCGTAGTGTTCTTTGAACGCTTACTTTTCCCATTTCACCGCAATTCCAGCACCTAATAGTCTTCGGTTGCTTCTCAATAAGGCTTTTTATCTTGTGAAACAATTGGTTCAATTTATTTCCCTGTTGTTCTTCTTTTACAGTCCTTACTTCACTGTATCCATCAGACGCCAGAGTAGCCGCTTCATATTCAAGAGCAGCGGACAAGACATCGACCAATGTTTTGTGAAGAGCTAAACAAAGTGTTCTTTGCATTTCATGGTCACGAAGTCCATCTACAAATGCTTGAACAGCCAAACATTCCATCATGTTTTCTGGAGCTAATGGATAAGCAAATCGCACCAACCTGGCAATATCTACTTCATATTCCTGAAGAGTCTCGTCTCGTTTCTGTCTACGATTCTTCAACTGTGACTGGTACAAATGCTCCAAGTGTTCGTGGCCATATCGCATATTTAGTCTCTTTTTGAGTTGCTCAAAATCATCTGTTTCTTCCACGGGTATAGTCTGAAGGACATCCAAAGCGTCTTCTCGAAGGGCGATGGTCAAATTTATTGCCTTCTCTCGTTGAGACCACTCGTTTGCTCTGGCAGCTGTTTCAAACTGCTTAAGGTAGTTCGTCCAAGACATCTTCCCGTCAAAAGATGGGGCTTTAACACGAGGAGAGTTTACAGCTCCTTCCAATTTCAACTTCGACTCACCTCATGGCACTTTATTTCGCCGTCCTTGGCCGGTTCTGTATGTTCGACTTCTTTTATCTTCTTTTCCATCTCTTTTATTTTCTCTTCAACGGAAGACATTATTTTCTTCTCAGCAGAAGTCATCTTATTTTCCACATCAGCAGAAATTTCATTTTTCAGAGAAGACATTTTGTTTTCCAAGTCAGCAGAAATTTCATCTTTTAAAGAGGAGATTTCAGAAGAAATTTTAGTTTCTAAAGAAGAGATTTCGTTTTTCACGGAAGAAACATCAGAAGACACCTTTTCTTCTAAGGAAGAAATGTCTGAAGAAACTTTATTTTTTAAGGAAGTAATGTCAAAAGAAACTTTAGTTTCTAAGGAGGAGATGTCCGAAGAAACTTTATTTTCTAACGAAGAAATAGAAGAAATTATAGCAGAAGATGAATCATTAGAAAATAGATACGTCTCCGAATCCAAACCCTCATTTTCTATTGTTTCTTTAAGCCTCTCTGCCAGTTCTGCTTTCTTCCCTGTCGTCTTCAACTCACGATCTTCTAACTCCGGACGTAGCTCGGTAACTTTTAATTCACACAGTCTTTTAGCCATTATTTTCCACTATTTATTTACACTATTACACTTCTTGACACCAATGTGATGTTTGTTTACTTTAAACCATTATTTATTAATAATTTATTTAAACACTTATTTATTTTATAACACAACTATTCTAATTTATATATACTTCGAATGTCTTTAAACTTATCACTAATTATATTCACTACTGTCTATCTACTAATTACTATTTATCTTCACTGTCCATATAATAACTAACTTTTGTTGGTCCTTCACCAATATTTATATACAAATTGGTGATCTAGCATACTCCTCCGCCAAAATTAGCAGAAACGTTATCACGTTATATTTAGACTAGAAATAGTATCTAGTTGACTCTGGAATGTTCGCGAAAGTGTCTCCACCATAGTCGTCACATAAGTTTGGTCTTAAGGGGTTTAATTATGTATAATAATCGGACAAGTTGAGCCTCAAAGGCCAAATAATACAGAGAGGGACTTGGAGTATTAGAGCATGACTGAATAATGAAATGGCTCACATTACAGTATGTTCTCTTCAATGTCTGAAAGCAACGATGATGGCTTGCGGACATCTTACAATATCTCATTACTCATCGCAAAATCTGGAAAACCGCACACCATTGGAAAACAGTTCATTTTACCTGCTGTCGAAGAGGTTTTAAAAACTGTTCTGCACAAATCTTCATTTGACATACTCAAAAGAATTCCTTTGAGTAACAACACTGTAGAAAGACGTATTGATGAAATGAGCTCTGACGTTGAAAGTTTCTTGTGTGATTATCTACGAACAACTCATTTTTATATTCAACTGGACGAGTCAACTTTACCTGGCAATGAAGCATTATTATTGGCATATGTTTGATTTTTTATGGGCGAAGAAATTCATGACAAGCTACTCTGGCGAAAACTTTAAAGACGGACACTAAAGGTGAATTGATATTTAATGTTTTAAGTGATTTTTTTAAAGACAAATCGATTCCTTTCATAAAAATTATTTCGGTGGCAACCTCAGATAAAAGAGACCGAAGATGTAACATTTCACACTGCGCATGTTGTCTTTTTTAACCCCAAGTAACCCACCAATTGAAAATCATTGTTTGCACGACGCCACCCGAATTGCTCCGATTTTCCCATTCAACGCTCACCTCCGCCTGAGTTCAATCACCATTGACAGCTGTTTTTTGATTTATTTATTGGTGTTTTAGCAATTTAAAGTGTTCTAGTCATTCAATTTTAAGCTCAAAATGCCACGATGTATCTTGAGAAATTGTATATACTTATAATACAAGTACCAATGTTATGAAAGTTAAAAAATATATTCGTTTTCAGCGTATTAACGTTTTGACATAAAGCGCTATGATTTTTTGGGCTGAATGCTTCAGATCCGCATTAAGGAGTTTTAATAAATATTAAGCATCAAATACATATTTCAGAAAACAGATTTCGTATTACTTACATAAATTTACAAGATGGTAAAATTTTAATTATTTAATTTAAATAAGAAGTATAGGCATTGTTGCTAACGAAATTTTGTTTTTAAAAAGTAGTTTTATAAGAATATTTAAAGGTGGTTTTTAGCCCTTTTTGGTAGATAAATAAGAAGTAAAGAAGCATAGTTGAAAGCTAAATTTTATTTTTATAAGGTATTTTTATAAGAATATTAGATGAAATACAGGATGAAAAACTTAAAATTTCAAGATAATATAATAATCGATTTTAATGAAAGTACAAAAAGAAAGTAGATTTATTCAAATTAATCGATTGATTGAAAATAATCGATTTTTTTGGAAAAATCGATTTATCGTTTAATTGGTTTTTTAATTAATCGATTATTTTCGATTAATCGATTATTTTCGGTTTTTTAAAGATTATTGAATAATCTGTTTCAATGGATGAAAAACAAAATGGAATATTTGAAAATAATCGATTATTTAAAATAAACGATATTTTTTTTATTATTATTTGTAAACACTGATTTATCGGTTAATTGGCTTTTTAATTAATGGATTATTTTTGATTTTTCAAAAATAATCAAGTAGTCTATTTTAAAGGAAATACAAAAAACAAATAGATTGAAAACAATGGATTGATCGAAAATAATCGATTATTTTCAACGATCGATCATTTATTTCGATAATCACCCACCTCTAGCGACCAAATGGCTTATAAAATCAGATGGCCTATATGATAGATAAACTTTATTTAATACATCGGATTACCCAGATAATTTAAAATTTTCAAATCAACCTATTCGTTGACAGATACAAAATCGAAATGAATTACCAACTTTAGACGTAAGGCATAAACGACAAATAACATTTGTGTAGAGACGTTAGTGTCAAAATAACGGAAACTGTTCCGACCGTTACAATGTTTGGGTCTAAATAACGAAAACGGTTACACCGTTACACCCCACTACTTCCGGGTAAAAAAAATTTTAATTTTAATTTGAATTTTTTTATTTTTCTTTACTACTTCCATATTCTCTCCTTTTATTGCAACTAGCTAGAATGATGCAAGAGGTGAAACGATCAATGGCTTACTTTTCAAGAGTGTTGCCTGCCGATATCCACAGTAATCAAAGGTCACTGCAAGAAAAGGTCCTTCAAAAATCATTCCACTCCAAATACCACTGCTAAACCAATTACCGTAGAAGAAAATTAAAAATTAAAAATTGCAAAAAAAATAAATAAACAATGATTATACACCATCATACAATGAATAACACAAGATATCGCTGTAAAAAAATGTTAATAAAAAAGAAATAAGAAAATATATACTTCCTATTAGATTAATATATAGAGATAAGAAAATTAGTAAATAAGCATTATATAATATATGCATGTTTGTTCTTATACAAACTTGAACCACATAAAATTGCAATCATGCATCGGCAAAATAAAGTTCAAATTAAAGTTACATCATTAAACTAAAAAAAATTTACTTGTATCAACCATACATATGTAAGATAAAGGTAAGGTAGAGAATAGTAAATACTCAGATTACTAAGTATCATGCGTAAAAAAAAGAGAAAAACAAACTGAAAATTTTCATACACAAATAAAGGTACTTTAGACACATATTTTGATATTTAGTGATGCTTCCAAAATAGGAAGAGGTTGATAAACTTACAACTAAGACTTAATATTAAAAAAATAAAAAAATTATGAAGACAACTGAAATTTTGAGTGTAGCCCTTAAAGACTAAAGATTTATAACTTAAACTAAGAAGATTTACTAGTTTAGCTTTAAGTGCTTGTTTAAGAAAATTTTGATTAAAATGAAAAAATTGATTTTAAATTTAAATCTGCACTATTATACCATACAAATGTCACAAAAAATTTATTTTAAATTTAACTCTTGTACCATACAAATGTCCAATCAGGGAAATATAAAATAAAGGTAAATAAAGGTAAGTGAAGGTAAGTAAGGTAATGTAAGGTAAACTAGAAAGAAAGATCATTGAACTATATTTGCATATATGATAACTAAATAAAGATGAACCATTTCAAATCAAAGGTAACTATCTTGATATTCAAAAAACATAGTACATTATGTACTAAAGGTAAAAATAATATTATTATAATATTATTTTATATATATTATATTAAATAATATATTTAAATAAATTATAATATATTAAACGATAAATAACACATTCACTTAACTAGTGAATAAAGATATATAATAATATTATAGAAGATAAATTATGAAAATCAAGATAAATAATGTACACACTTTAGTGAATACATCAGGTAAGGTATACGAAACATCTTCGTAATGCTGTCACTTTTCTCAGTGTAAATCAGCAAAGGTATATACAAGGTAGTAAAGTTAGGTAAAAAAAAATTAAAGTAATGCAAGTTATCTGTTAATTTAAAGTTAACCCAAATATGAAATTTTGCAATACTCAACTAAATTATTTTCAATATAAAATGAAAACAGGTATCAAACGATATTGCTAAAAGCATAAATTCTCAAATTATATTTGAAAAAAGAATAAAGATATACAAACATTTACTACTTGTATTTAAAATATAATTTAAAGTTGGTTCGGAATCAATTAGTTATGCAATATTGAGGCACTTAACCATATAAAGAAAAAAACATGAAATGCTAGATAATATAGTTTAAAGTCAACTTAGGTATTTTAATACTGAATTTAAGGGAAAGGTAAGTTCAAACAAATTAAAATATTACTCAAATTTGAAAAAATTGACTACATGCAGTATAACTTGGTCGTGTAGGTAATAGCAGAAAAAGTTTGATATAATATTCTGGCCTAACAATAAATATGAAAAATTTAGTAATATTTTAACCTAATAAAAGGAACGGTATAGATACCAAGGAAGGAGATATAATTCTAAATTATAGAATATATTATTCACTGTCAGAAGTATTATTACTAACGTTAGGTATGACTTCATTATCGCCATCCACAGATAAATCGTTATCAACATCAACAAAACTTTTTTTTAAATCAGAGACATGGTAATTACGGAAGTCTTTTCCATCTAAGTCTTTAATATTATACACTAGTTTAGAGAGAACCTTATGTACTATACACGGAGTGTATTGAGGTACAAACTTAGAATTAAAATTATTAATTTTAGATGATAACACGAAATTCTTTTTCCATAATCTATCACCAACATGATATTCCACATCTCTTTTTCTTAAGTTATAATATTTACAATTTCTATCATAGACTGATTTAAGTTTTTTCCTAACATCAATAAACAATTTAGGTAAATTTTGTGTGCCATCGATACGTTGTAATTTTTCAGATACTGACGGAATATTATTAGAATTATTTGAAATTAAACCATAAAAATCTCCAGAAAAGGGAACGTTACGTATTTGTCCATCAAAGCTTTAAATTCTTTAGAAACAAAAACACTTCCATTGTCTGTCGAAACAATTTGACAAACTCCAAATGTATTAAAGATATGTGTTTCTATAAATTTAGTTATACTAGCTGCAGTAGCTTTAGACATAGGATGAGCAAGACAAAACTTAGTAAACCAATCTGTTATTATAAGAGCATATTTGTTTCCATTCTTTGTTTTGGGATATGGTCCGATAAAGTCCATTGACAACCATTGAAAAGGATGATTAATATTTTTATAATTACCCATAATACCAGCTTTAGGAACATTCGTGCTTTTACAAGACGAACAGATATTACATTTTTTAATGTACCGATATACATCTTTCCTTAAATTTGGCCAATAATAAATTTCTAAAATACGAGAGATAGTTTTGGAAATGCCCAAATGGCTTCCAGTAACATCATCATGATAAATTTTAAGAACTTCAGAACGATTCTATTAGGTACAACAATTTTCCAATTAGTTAAATTGGATATCAAGGGATTGTGAGAAGAAATATGTTTATACAAGATTCTATTTTTAACTTTGAAAGAAGGATATTTTTCAGGACATGAATCAACTTTATGTAACATAGATTTATACCATTTGTCAGGTTTACATTTTGCAACATCAAAGATAGAAATCTCATTAACTGAACCACTTAAAGAATCACTAACTGTCAAAGAACAACCTTTCCTATGTTTGATAGTAAAATCAAATTGGGATAAACGGAGAGCCAACCGAGCTAAACGACCAGAAGGATTGGACAGTTTATAAAGATATTGTAAGGAAGAATAATCTGTTTCTAAAAGGAATTGTGTACCTTCAACATAACACCAAAAGTTTCAACTCCAAAAATACATCCAAGTAATTTTCTTTCAGTAGTGGATAATTTTATTTCACAAGTCGTTAAGCTTCGACTAGCATTAGCAATTGGGTGTTCAAGACCATCACATTCTTGATATAAGATTTCACTAGCATCCGCTTGAATAATAAATTGTTTTGAATAATCTGGACTTGCAAGTATTGGGCTAGTGGTAAGCATCTTTTTAATTTTCACAAAGGCAGCATCAGCTTCTGATGTCCATACTATAGGCTGTCCCTTTTTCTTATTCTTTAATAAGTCATTCATAGGTGAACAAACCGTAGAAAATTTTTTTAGGAACCTCCTATACCAACCTATTAAGCCTATGAGACGTTTAATCTCCGTAGTATTTGAGGGAATTTTATAATTTAAAATTGCAGAAACTTTTTCGGGATCTGTCCTCAAGCCACCCTTATCTAAGAAAAATCCAAGGAAATGAAGACACGACAAAATTCACTTTTCTCCATATTAATTGTAAGATTAGCATCTTTTAATCTATTAAACAATTTTTCAATATGAAGTTCAAAAGTAGGAGTTGCTACTATAATGTCATCTAAATAACAGAAACAGTAAGGAAGAATAGAGGGATCTATGACTATGTCCATTAAACGAGCCATTGTACGAGGACCATTTTTTAAGCCAAATATCATTCTTGTGAATTCAAATGATCCAACACCAAAAACTGAAAAAGCAGTTATAGGTTTGGAGGTATCAGTTAGGGAAATCTGTAGAAAAGCCTTTCGAAGATCAATGGAGGTAAGAAATTTAGCATCCCTAAGTTTACTCAATATTGAGTCCACTAAATGCATAAATAACTATCAGAAACAGTGTGTTGATTCAAACGTCTACTATCTAGACATAATATTTTTTCAGTACTAGTTTTCTTATCAATTATCCAAAGTGGACTGGACCAAGGAGAAACAGAAGGTTGTATGATACCTAATTGTAGTAAATCATTAAGTTCTTTTCTTACATGAACCATCATGGCAGGTGAAAGTGGGTACTGTCTGGAAAAAAATTGGTTTTATATCCCCAGTATCAATATCGTGTTTAATTAAATGTGTACATCCTAGGGAATCTTTTGAAGCTATAGTAGAAAAAAGATCAATCACTCCATTAAGTTTAGATTTTTGTTTAAAAGACAGATTTGACATTGTTTGTATAGAATTTACAGCACATAATGATGATAATAAACAATACGAAAACTCACCACACCTAATATCAATATTGAATAAATATAAATAATCTATTCCCAAAATTAAATTATGTTTTACTGTAGGTATAAGTAAAATTCTCAAAGTTTTTGTAATATTATCAACATTGACAGGTACATTTATAAAACCTAATACATTCTGTGAAACCCCATCAGCAGTAGTTACACTTAAGTCATCATCATATAAAATAGGTGTATTTATTTTATGGATAATATTAAAAGCTTGTTGACCTAAAATTGTTGAATTAGAACCCGTATCTACTAAAGCTAATATTTCAATATTGTTTATTTTAACCTTTAAGTGTGGCCTATCATCATTTAGTTTCTTAAAAAATAATGGACTTGAGTTATTGTTTAAAGGAACACCCTGTATGGTTGACCCATCCTCTACCATTAGAGATAGTGAGATACTGTCATTAATTAAAACATTATCAAGTTATAAGAAATTTTTTTAGGTACGGCACTGGAGTTAGATATTTTATTAAGGAAATTTTTTACAAAAGATAGGTACTGTTTTCATTCTGCTATAGAAGTTAATTTTGATTCTTGTTTTTTGTAACTTGTGAATTGTTTTTTTGAGAAGTTCCCGGCAAATTTTGAACATTTGTAAGACTGCGGCCCGTAGCCAAACTTTGAGGTACAGCATGTAGTCCATTTTTTAAACAATTAGGACAATTCACAACAGTTTTATTTTTATAGCCACAGCGATAACAAAATATATTCCTTTTAGAAAAACATTTTGAATAGCTATGTCCAACTTTACCACAGTTATAACAAGAAACATTAGATAATCTACTTTTATTTACTTGACTATTGTTATTACGGTACTGGTTAGTATTAGTTGAAAAATTATTACTACCAAAAGCAGCAGTATTATTTACATCGGGATGTGTACAATTTTGAGATAAATCTTCTAGCTTCTTACATAAAATAGACAATTCATCAATAGTCTTAGGGTATTGCAATGCTAACTGAGAAATAAAGGTAGGTAAAAGATTTCTTTTAATAATATTTACTCTTCTACATTCATCTGGCAAGATAGTTAATCTTTTAAAAAGATTTTCCATATAAGAAACGTATAATGTTGTGCTTTCAGAATTAAGTTGTTTTCTATTTTGAATCTATAATTCTAAATTATATTGATAGTCACAAGGTAAGAAATGTAATTTTAATTGTTCAACAAGGTGATCCCAGTCCGTGAATTTTAAACAATTATTCATATACCAAAATAGAACATCACCTTTTAAAAGATCACAGCTACGTTGAAACACTTGTTGTTTCGAAAGACCTCTAGACAATCTTAACATTTCGACATGTTCCAAAAAATCAAACAACGAATTGTTACCATCATAGAATACACCCCATTTATGAACATTTACACTCGTATATGAAGGAAAACTAACTGGTTCTGTAGATACAATGCTAGGGTTAAAACCAGAAAAATTATTATTAATTTTTTTAGATAAATCAGCTTCTAATATGATTATTTTTGTTTTTATTGTGTTTTTAGCTGTAACTTCTTCCTCAGAATCTACTTTTAAATTAACTACCCTATAAGACAAATAAACTAATCTAGAATTAATTCGTTTAAAAGCTGGATCAGATTTATTACCAGTAAAATTTTCTATTTCTGTATTGACTTCGTTAATTGACAATTCTATTTCTTTGATATCATCTTAATGATCATAAGGATTATTTTTCTCTAAAAAACTTCTTTGTGCGACTCTTGAGATAACAAACCACTCAAAACCTTTCTTTTTTGTTCTACAGTAGAAGGTAAGTCTACCCCTCTGATTAAAATTTCATAGGTTAACTCATGAGTCTTTAAATGTTTGGGAATCATTTTAATAAAGAAGATATCAGTCAAAAAAAAAAAAATGTAAGAAGCAATATATTTAACTAAATAAAGGCACAAATTTTATCAATAACGAAAAAAAAATTTTTACTCGATAGGCACAAAAATCAACTTTAGGTAAAAATTCAAAAACTATACACTTTTGTCAGTGTAAAATGAACATATAGATATATCACTAGCAAAATATGTATAAATAAACACTAAACCTAGTACAAAATGCAGATATTATATAAAACTTGACGATACGATATGCAGATTTAGAGAAAAGGTTAAAATAATAATTAAGAAAGTATTAGTAGAAATATAGAAGACATGCAGTTAGTAACGTTAATGTCTGTGAAATACCTATGTAAATTAGAACGAAAAGTTATAAGGAATCTATTTCAAAGTAACGAGATATTTAATCCAGTAGTTGAGGCGCCATTTTGTAACGTGATCTTGTTATTTTATCTATTTTTATAGTGTTTTAAGCTCTTATGATTTTGGGGAGTGGGTCAGGTTATTAAACAACTCGTATTACTTTGAAAAAGAATGTTGAGCGCCACTATATTTAAAACTTACTAAACTTGACTATCGATTAATGATAAAAATATAGAAAATCACTAACCATTAAGATATTTTAATTAAATAAGGTTTCAGATAAGGAAGCGACAAATTCTAATTCACAGAGACTTACTTATTCAAATTTAAATGATTTATTCCAGACTTATCTATGAACAAGAGATATTTAAGGAGAGACTTGTAGAGGCCTTCTTCAAGGGGATTCATATGATATACTTCGGATATCACCAACTCTTAAGTATAAATCTTCATAGGTAAACTTAAATCTCATAAACTTCTTTAGATGACTCGAACTAAACCTCTTGATATACTTGAAATAAACTTCTGTAGCTGGAACTAAACTTCTAAGTTTCTATACTTCTAAACATCTAAACATGCAGCTTGAACTTGCTTCTAAACTTCTAAACATCTAAACAATCTCTTTAGATATAACTCCTACAGAACCGTCTAGATACAGCCAGGCTTATAAAATCAGACGGCCTATACGATAGATAAAATTTATTTAGTATATCGGATGACCTAGATAATTTAAAATTTTCAAATCAACCTATTCGTTGACAGATACAAAATCGAAATGAATTACCAACTTTAGACATAAGGCATGAACGACAAATGACATTTGTGTAGAGATGTTGGTGTCAAAATAACGAAAACGGTTCCGACCGTTACAATGTTTGGGACTAAATAACGAAAACGGTTACACCATTACAACGATTGCACAAAAGTAGTTAAAAAGTGTATTTATATAAGGTATATTTTAAAGTTCACTAGACTTTTATCAAGATGGCAGTTGTACGATGCTAAAAAAATTACCTATTTACCTACAACTGATACTAATCATAGTTTTAATATAAATGTGAACTTTATTATATAGTTTCTTCTGTGAAAAATAACTATGGAGGCAACAAATTTACTTGTTTAGCTATTATTAAAGAAAATAGTATGTATAAAGAAATTTACTTTTAGTTGATTTTTTCTTACTTTGTTGTTTTAAATAAATCAATAATGAAATTTATTTTGAATTTTACAAACTTGATGCTTAATAAGGGATGTCCAAGTAAAAAACAATGTTGTTTAGCACGATATTCTGCTATAAACTTATGGCATCATCTGTGCTTCATTTTAAGATTAATTTTAAAACGAAAGAAAATTAATAATTTTAGATTTTATATATTTTTCTTTAACCAATTCTGTATTTACTTTAGCTTCTATAATTTTTGAGTTTTTACTAAAATTATAATCTAGCAGAAAAAAAGCCTACAATATAATATTTTTAAAATGTATTTTTAGTGATAAAAAATATTATTACACTAGGCTGACCATAGGTACAGCATTTTGCTGTATTGTACAACATTTTAAAAGTCTGTCCTGCATTTTATCTTGTGCAGCAAACGTACAGCAAAATGCCATAGGTATATGTTCATAGAAATGGTGTATGTGTCCAGCAAAACTCCACAATTGTCCAGTAATGTATTACATAATTTACTGAAACGTAACAAATAAACATGTTATTTATCTTTAGCATGCTACATGAGCACATCTGTACTGCAAAATTATAATTTTTTTTTATTTCTGTGCATTTGTCTACATCTTGTCTTTACTGATACCAAAACGGAATATCCGATTTGCATCGTAAAGGTGTTAAAACGTTAAATAGTTAAACAAAAAAGGTTGAAAAGATAATAAATAGGTATATATGAAAAATAGTTAAAAACTCGATTATTTCGAAACAACAAATTTTCAGATATGACCTTTTTTTTCTAGGACGGCAATATATAACCTCTGTTTTTGTATTTTTAAAAGTTTATCAACATCGTGTTTAGTGTTAAGCATTGGATAAAAATAAATATGGCCACCTTATATGTGGTGGAGATTTCAACGTAGATTTTTTAAATTTTGCAGACCATTATGTCGATAAACTAATATCAGTTTTAAATTATTTTGACATATGTCAAATTACAGATTCTCCAACTAGAGTTACTTCAACTACTGCTATTTTGGGTGGGTAGTGGAGAGGGGTGTTATTTATACAGATGACAAAACCTCAAATATTTATATTTCAGATCATAAGCTACCTTTTTGTAAATTTAATTTAGTAATGGAGAGTAATGGGCCTAAAATGGTAACATATAGATGCTTTAAATACTTTAATGAAGATAATTTTAAAGTCGACTTGTTCAATACACCATTTTTTTTAATTTTTAATCAAAATACTGTTGACGGAAAAGTTTCGCTGTTCGTAAACTTGTTAATTAATCTATATGACAGGCATATGCCTATCAAAACTATTAGAACAACTAAAGCTAAAGCTCCATAGCTGACGTGTGCTATAAAATAAATGATGGCAATTAGAGATAAAGCCCTTATTAGGTATCGAAAAAGCAAGTTGAATGCTCATCTGCAATTTTATAAAGATATGCGTAACTATACCAACGGGGCAATAAAAAGAGAAAAGCGTGCTTTTTTAACTTCACAATTTAATTAAAAAATTCGCGTGATTTCTGGAGGCTCCTAAAGTCAAACAAATTAATACATGAACAAAATTATAATATTCCTGAAAATCTTAAAAATCCTGAAAATGTCAACAATTTTTTCTTAAATTCAATACCTCATAATGATCCACCCCCTGAATTATTTTTCTATTGCAACAATAATAAACTAGTTAATTCTAATTTTGAATTTAGAAAAATCAATGATCTATTCGTACTTCAAACCATTGCTAAAATAAATACGAATGCAACTGGTGACGATGGAATAAATTTAAAACTTTTACGTATGTGCTGTCCACATATAGTGCCCTATATAACACATATTCTTAACTTTTGCCTAATAAACCATGTATTTCCAACTATATGGAAACGAGCAGTTGTACGAGTCTTACCTAAAAAAACTAATCCTACTGACTATAAGGACATTCGACCTATTAGTATACTGCCTACGTTATCCAAAGTTCTAGAAAGGACAATTGAAATGCAGCTCAAAGAATATATTGAATCTCACTCAGTGCTACCAAGTACCCAGTCAGGTTTTCGCAAGGGTTATAGTTGTACAACTGCTCTTCTCCACATAGCTGATGATATCATAAAAGCCCAAGATGCAGGTAAATGTACTATTTTGACCTTGCTCGATTTTAGTAGGGTATTCGACACGATTATTCATGACCTATTATTATCTATATTTAAATATATTGGCTTGTCAAATAATGCCATAGCACTTATTAAATCATACTTATATTGCCGTGAGCAACTAGTTCAAATTGATGGTGTTAAATCAAGGTCTGCAATTCTTCGCTGTGGAGTTCCGCAGGGTTCTATTTTGGGGCCATTGCTATTTTCAATTTATACATCAAATCTAATTAAATCACTTCGATATTGTAATATTCATTTGTATGCTGATGACACCCAGCTCTACCACAGCTTTCTTCCTGATATGGTTCAAAATGCTTGCAACCAGATAAATAATGATCTTTCTAATTTTATTAAGGCTGCCTCGGATTATTGCTTAAATATTAACTGTGATAAATCAAACATTGTTATATTCGGCCCTAAAAATAAAAGACAACTTATATGTAATTCTGTAGCTATAAAAGTTAATGATTTTCATAAGAATCCAAAACAATATCAGAAACTTTATTGACATTAAACCTGTTATATTCCGTACTGATATGACAGATCATTAATTACCCGCTGTATTTATATCTTTTTTAACGCAAACACATACTATTCACGCACCTGTAAATAAAATAAACATAATAAATTTTTATAAACTAAAAAATCTTTTAAGTAAAGAAAATTGGGATGAATTATATAAAAATAATACAGACTCACAATTAGCATCTAATATATTCCGAAACAAATTAGATAATCACATTACAACCTCAACTGATACAAAAATAGTAAAAAATAAAATAACAATAATTAAACCGTGGATTACCTTAGAGCTAATATCTTCAATTAAACATAGAGATTGTTTAAAAAAAAAATAATAAAAAACTTTTGTCCTGAATTTGAAAGTGAGTATAAAAAATATAGAAATAAAATAAACGCATTATTAAAAAAAAAAACAAAAAAAGAATACTATCAAAAACAAATGGATGAAGCCGGTAACGACTCAAAAAAAATTTGGAAAGTTATTAATAACATCTCAGGACGTGCAAAAAATACTAATAAAATAGATATAATACCGATCACTAATAAAAATAATGTAATACTAAATGGTAATAAAGAAAAAGCAAACGAGTTTAATAGATTTTTTTCAAACCTCGGAAACGAAATGGCAAATAAAATACCCACAACAAACTTACCTGATAATTTTATCAGTAATGATCAAATCAATTCGAGTATATTTCTACGGCCAATATCAAAAAATGAAGTAACTATTTTTATTTCGAATTTAAAAAATAATTGTGCACCAGGTCCAGATAAATTAAAAGTAAAAACAATAAAAAGTATCCATGAATATATTGTTTCTCCTCTAACACATATTATTAACCTATGTTTTCAGACTGGAAAAATTCCCCATCAATGGAAGCAATCTATTGTTACCCCTATATTTAAATCAGGGGATTCCAGCAGAGTAAATAATTATAGACCTATTTCATTAATAAACAATATAGCAAAAATATTTGAAAAGGCACTGAAGTAGAGGCTAACTGCTTTCTTTTAAACTCACGGCATTATCTCCAGCTATCAACATGGTTTTATAGAAAATTCAAGTACTGAAACTGCAATTATAGATCTTATGAGAAAAGTAGTCAGTGTCCCGGATGAATCATTGGCATGCACTGCTGTATTCCTTGATTTAGCCAAGGCATTTGATACAGTCTCTCATGAAATACTTCTAAACAAACTAGAAGACTATGGAATTCGGGGCGTGGCGCTTAAACTTATATCTGATTACTTATATAATCGTGTTCAAAGAGTAAGGATTGGTTCTGAATTTAGCTGCGTATCAATTATTAAAGTGGGTGTTCCACAGGGAACAGTCTTAGGTCACTTGTTGTTTCTTGTTTACATGAATAGTATAACAAAAATTAATAATTTTCAAGGTCATCTTGTGTGTTATGCCGATGATACAGCGATAATTTTCACCGGAATAACGTGGGAAGACGTACATCGCAAAACAGAAGCTACATTAACTAAGGTGACACTATGGTTAAACTATAACAAACTAACATTAAATATTAAAAAAACAAAATTTATTGCTTTCAGCCCGACTGCTACAAATCAGCCAATTAACTTACCAATTAAACTACACAGCCCAAACTGCGAGCTAAACAATTGCATATGTCCCACTATTAAAAAAGTCGCTTCCATAAAATATTTAGGTGTTATACTAGACCAATATATACGTTGGACAGAGCATATCACTCATGTTAGTAATCGAATAAGGGCTCTAATGCATACATTTTATGTACTTCGCGATATTCTCTCTAAGACAAAAATAATCATGACATATTCTTCATTAGTGGAATCTGTTTTAAGATACTGTATTACGGCATGGGGAGGGGCTTTTAACACTACACTTAATACTCTACAAGTAACACAAAACACAATTTTGAAAATAATATTAAAAAAAGATAAATTATTCACTACCATACGATTATATAATGAAAACGAAATCCTCAACATTAAATGACTCTTTATCTACCAATGTATCATAAAAGTATATAATAGCCCTGAACTATTTCAATATAAACAAACTCGATTGACTCGCTCTACTACAAATATAGACCTTTCTACTCAACTTTTTAAAAAATCTCTAACCCAAAGATCCTTCTTTTACTTTGGTCCCAAGTTCTACAATCTAATCCCCATACATCTCAAACAAAAAAGTAAACTATCTATATTCAAACAAAATATTAAAAAATATATAATAGATAACCAAATCACATTTACTGCTATAATGTTGTAAGCTATACCTGATTTAAAATTGAAATTTGTTGTTAACTATCTGTATTAAATGTTGGAATAACTCCTGGATAACCCTCGTCTGCTTCGCTCTGCATATGTACTCAATCTAAAAAAAAATTGTATCCTACTTATTTTTATACCTACTTAGGCACTAAAATATAAAATGTACGTTTTATTTCAAATCTTTTAGAATCAGCACAAGCAACACAGGCAGCTTTTGCTTAGGCTTGTTGCTAATTCTAGATTGTTTGTAATCTATATTAATCTTAAAATATTATTATTATTATTTGTACTTTATTACTATTTGAATTTGAAATGTGAAATCTTATAAAATGGTTAATGAGGCAAAGAGTTCGGGGGTCATATTAGATAGTGACTTAAGATTTGAAAAACATGTTAAACAACTTATTAAGCGAGCTTATTCAGTTCTAAAAATTATCTATGGAAACAGGAATATTCTCGCAACAAATGTAAAAACACTGTTATGTGAGCAATTAGTGCTATCAAATTGTAACTTTGCTGATGTTTTATATGGCCCATGTCTAACCAAACAATTTCAATATAAAATACAAAAGCTACAAAATTCATGTTCACGATTAATTTTTGGAATTCATAGAAGACAACATATTTTTCATAAATTACAAGAAATTGGCTGGTTGAATATATGGACAATAGGAGAACTTTTCATATGGCAACTTTGTGCCACAAAATAATTTGTACATTTTTTTACAATATGCGCTACATAAGAAAGAGCCTCCCATCAAAAAAAAATTATTGAGTGCAGCGCCATCTACATATTGACCTATTTAAAATCAATTTATATTCAAAAACTGAAGCTCTTTTAGCGCTCTATAAACTGGCTTTTACAGAATTAAAATATCTCTATTACTTACCAAAATATCCGGCCTGGGAGTTTTTATTGGTACACCCTGTATACCAAAAAGAAAAAGTGACAATTTTTTTATGAAAATATTTTGTTATGACTTATACATAAACGAATGGCTGCGTTAGAAAACAATGTGATGTTCACAGTACTTTTCGTGGATGCATTTTTTTGCAAATTACTTTATTACGTTGTGTTTTCATAACAGTTAGGTTAAATAGGTAAGTAACAAATAAAAATTTTGCGAGGTTTTAATTTCCCTCAATAACTTCCCATGAACGTTTTATTTACAATATAGCAAAGTCATTACGTTCCCTTAAAACCAATCGCTGAAAGGCTTGGCAACGTTATGTACTAGCTGGGTACCGTGTGGCACTTAGGCCTCACTAGGGCTATTGTGCATCTTGCTAAGAAGATAGGCACCTCCTAGCTCGTAAGCAAGCCTACAGATTTAACTTAGTTGACAACGTCGCCAAGAGGTGTTTCTCTTATATCGGCCAGTAATAGCCAATTCTCACCGAACATAAATCTAATAAATGAGAGCGACGGGCAATCATAGAGGATATGCTCGATGGTTTCATCTTTGTTCGCATCCCCTGCAGAGTGCATATTCTGACAGTCCCATATTATGTAGATGTTTCCGTATTTGGCAATGTCGAGTCATAGTCAAGTATTTGTTCACTTTAGTGTTTTCAGGATAATTTAAAAGTTCCCTGGCAAGTCTGCAGCTTCTTCTTTCATTCCATCTTTTCTTGAATTTTACAAATGAATTTTCTTTAATTAGGTTTGTCACTACCGATGGTATCAGCCCAATAGAAGGACCAGATCTAAAAATAACGCCCTAAAGTACTCTAATTATTCGCATCTTGCGCTAGTGTCGCTTTTGCTTGCCCTACCATGACTTTGCACTGATCGAATAGACCGCAGCCATGTTTTAACATGCCTTACCGTGCTAAACGTTCTTTCGATTAACTCTGTCATTAGTGGAAGAACCATAAATAATTTTTAAACCACTTTATATGTCTGGATAAAATTCACAATGTTTGGACGCTATATCATTAATGGAGAGCTGATTGTGTGCAGAAAGCTCTTTCGTACTCCAGTTTGGTATTCAGCTACAAAATTGTCCATTCCAAATTCTTCCACTACTTTCATTTTCTAATCGGTAGTGAAAAAAGTATTTTTTTTATGTTTTAGGGATGTAACAGGCTTAAGGAAAAACTAACAGAGTCTTCGAAAAGCGTCATGTAAGCGACGTAAGGGAATTCAGATATGCAATAAATATATTCAACCTTTAATATTTTTCAACTATATTAGTCTGAATATTATTATTTCTATGAGATCGTTGTTCGTAATGTATATCTTACGCATTGATGTTTAAGTCGTAAAAGCCAGGGGGGAACTGCTACCCCTTGTCCCCCCCCAAACTACGCCTATGGTTAAATATTTATTAATATAAGAACTTTGTAACTGATTATTTTACAAAAATTTCCAGTTTTCCTTCGAAAACCTTTCGAACACTATCTGATAATGATATTTTATTTCTTTGGTAAATATAAATCGTAAATCTGTAATTTTTAATAAATTTTACGACGCTAAGAAACAACAGGAATAATATGTGGAACATAAATTGCTTTGATAATTCATCAGTAAAAAGAATATGTAAATCTTACTATAAGTCCACCAGAAGCCGGTTCTGGCCCTTCTGCATAACAAGCGGCAAAGTATTAACGAAAATTTCCAGCAGAATTTCATAATGCTGTTTATTCTGTGCGTTTTCGCTTTGAACGTCTTAATATTAATTAAATAACTCTTTTAGTCTGAGAATACGGTAATTACGAGTGTATTGAGTTAATAATAATAATCCCCGTGGTATTCATTATATTGAATACCCATTTAATTAGCTCATTAGTTGTTTAATTGATGTTACAAACTTCTCTCAAACTCGACTCGCTGTCTAAATAAAGTTTCCCGGGATTTGGTCAGGGAAGTGGAATTTATTCTCTCTCTACCCGCCACCTGCCCGCCTCCTGACGTCAGGGCCTTGTCGATGTTATTTAGATTAAGTGAAATTAGGCGTATTATACTGGGTGTTTCGTAATTATACCACCAGGGGTGGTAGGAAATATTAAAATTAACATATTTGGTTTAACCTTCCGGGACTGGCGTGAAATTTTTGTGATCCGGCAATGGCGGCGGACTGTGAGTCCACATAATAGATTTGAGCCAGTTATAATAGTTTACAATTAAATTTGTTTATTTATTTAAAAGCATCAAAAATAATTAAGCAACATTAATTGAGGAGCGATCAGCCAAAACCAGATAAATCCACTTTTGGGCAAAAATGATTTTATGATCGATTCCTATTTCTTTTGGTGAGATAAATCCGATGGCACAATCAGTTTCTACCAAAACTCGCTAAATACCATTCAAAATCGTCCTCAAAGTCGAGCAATTCAAGCAAAACCAGATAAATCCCGAAAAATGGTATTGGTCTGTTTCGAACGCCAAGGTCGCGTACGAATATCGGGCGGTTATAGGAAAATAATATTATTTAGTTTAGTTCTGTTATTGTAATCGTTATGAACGTTGTGCGATACGGAAACCAGTGCACTTCCGCGAATATACGCTGTATGAGTAGTTTTCTGACAAGTTTGTTCGTTAATATCGGCAATATTTTTGGTAATTAGTGATAGAGGATGGACGAGCACGTCAGAGACATTGATATATATGTTCGAGAAGGTAATTTAATTTTTATTAAATTGCTTATTTTATTTTTACAAGTACGCCTTTTTTAGGAAATACTGGCAGCCGCGTTAAAAAGCCCAAAACTCCCGAGAAACGAAGGTTAAACAAGCAACAAAAATATGTTGATAAGGATCCTGGACTAATAAGGTTTACGAGACCATGCAATCATAACACTGCTAGTTGTAAGTGCAGTACTGTTGCCTTGGCTGATATTAGACTTATTCGACGAAAGCTTTATGCTGCTCCTGACAAACTTACGCAGAATATTAAGTTATGTCACAAGCTGGGTGTTTGTGAAAAAGTAAGAAAACGCTTCAAAAAAGTAAGTCAAAAAATACGCCTACTTAATATTACTTATTATCTTCAATCAAGAACTCAAAAGAAATCCATAAGAGTATGCCAAGCCTTTTTTTACTAAAAGTTTGGGAATATCAAAAAATCGAGTCAATACCGTTGCAAAAGTTATTCTCGATGGAGGAGTGCCAAAGGAAACTCGTGGGGGCGATCATCTTCCCAGAAAAACAGGAGATAAAAAAATAAATTAAGAGAGTTTATTGGAAATTTAAGGGGTACCGAAAGCCATTACAACAAAAAGAAGTCTGTGAGAATATACTTGAAAGCTAATTTGAGTATTGCCAAATTGCATAAGATTTTTAAATCACAGCAACCTGCACAATATAAATCAAGTTTATCCATGTTTTATAGAATTTTTTGTGGAGAATTAAATATAGGTTTTTCATCACCTGCAGCAGACTGTTGTGCTCTATGCATACGTCTTAAGGACACTATAAGAAAAGAAAAAGATTTAAAAAAAAAATCTGACCTGGTGATCGAACGTCGAATACATAGAAAGAGGGCAGATGATTCCTACAAACTTGCAAAAGAAGATCCTCCAAATTCAATAAGTTTTTGCTTTGATATGCAGCAGCTGCAGCCATTGCCTCGCACCCCCATTTCAGATGCCTTTTACTCCCACCAAGTGAGTCTCTACATATTTTATTGCGTCGACATGAACTCAAGGCACCCTACCTTTTACACATGGACTAAGATACAAGCTGGTCGTGGGTCAGTTTAGATAGGTTCAGCTCTATTAAATTATTTGGATTCACTGGAACTCGAAGACATTGAAGTATTAAGACTATTTTGTGATGGTTGTGGGGGTCAGAACAAAAACTCGCATATTGTACATGCTCTTTATTTTTGGCTTAAAAATAGCCAGGGGGGCACATTAAAAGAAATTCGTGTGGAAAAATGTTTAAGAAAAAACCCAACAATATTAAGCAAGGACGAATACCTTGAAAAATATTCTGAGTTTGGAACAGTGAAAGAACTTGGCATTGACTAGAATCTTTACGACATTAAAAATCTGCAAGATTGTCTTAAGAAACTTGTAGGTATTTCCGACTACAAGCGAATCCTTATCAAGAAATCCCGTGATAAAATATCGATAAGATATCGTGAAAGTACAATGTCATCAGAATTTTAGAATAGCAATTTTAAGTGAAGTGCCCCAACAGATTCTTAAAGCACGAAAAGAAGTTCCAACAGTATTAGAAGAAATTCCTTTAACGCGATCTCTTCTCGAGAAAAAGAAAAAATCCCTAGCTCATCTGATGGCTCAACAGTTTGGTACAACCTGGGAAAATGAGAATCTAGCGTGGTACAAAAATATATTGCGTGAAGCTCCACTTGAAGCTGGTGTCGTCGAAGTTCAAGAACAAAATGAGAACGAACTTTGCGATTGCCTCGAGGATGACCTAGGAATGCACATTTAAATCGTTCATTATTCTTTAAATTTTTTTGATTTTTGTGTGAATTTGAAATATAATAAACATTTGAAACTACATCTTTGCTTTATTTCAAAAGTACAACAAAGTTTTTGATAATAATAAAAAAAAATAAAAAAAATAAAAATAATAAATAAATAAAATTAAAAAATGCCTGATTAACGAAAAAGATTTGGTATTAAACATATTTATATTAAAATAAACACTTTTAACATTATAAAATTAGTTAACTGAAGCAAAACAGATAAATCCAGTTTGTAATTTGCAATAATTACTATGTTAATCATAAAAAAAAAAAACGAAAACAGTATTTACGAGGTCTATATCATCATATTTCAGATACACCATTTATTTTCTTGGTTAAAGTTACGGACGCCCTAATGGACGGTTTTTTGTCATTGTCTCAAAACTTTATAAAATGGATTTATCTGGTTTTGGCTGATCGCTCCTTAATTTTGCAACATAAAAAAATAAAGGAACATGTATTTTTGGCATTATTAGAAATACATCAGAAAAGGTTAAAATTACTAAAACTAGCTACTAAAAACATAAAATCAACGTAAATAAAAACAAAAAAATTTAAATTTATTGTAAAACTATTCACTGTGACATTCCAAACATATAGGTGTCAAATGTTCCAGACACATAAACTTTCCACATATATTAATAATGTGGTCAAAAATGGGATAGACAACTGGCGGCGGACTCTCATTCCGCAATATTTTATAACATAAGAACAAAAATACACTCACGCTTCAAACTTTGAGATACTACTACTCATGGAGGAAGGATTATTAAGAGTTGCCATTTCTTTCTAGAAATTTGGTAACATGTTCGCTTGCAGCGACCTGTGGGGGGAAAGAGTAGAACTAATCTGACTCTGTTGGTAATCTAGTTACCAGCAGTATTACCATCAACTCTTACTCTGTCGGTAATGCAGTTACCCGTAATTTTATATTTAATTTGAAAATTGGCGGGGTTTTTTTAAAGGAGAATTTACTTTTGCAATTATTTTCTAACTAATACGAAATATAGCCATACAAAATTTTGGTAGTAATTTTTTTAATTTTTAGTAGCTAAAATATCTTCTTCTGGAGCAACTTTTTCAAAATTTAATGGCAATAAAAAATCGCAAAATTTTGTTTTTATAAAGATTTCAAAAATTGAGAAAATAATTAAATCAAATTTCGGAATAGTGGCTCTAGAAAAACGGACATTTCACTTTTACCTGAAGGTACATATTTTTCATTCACTAAAAAGTAAAATTAAACTATAGATATATGTATGGCTCTATTTCGTATTGTTTAGAAAAAGATAATTGCTTGAGTAAATTTTCCTCTTAATTATAATTAAAATTTTCCTTTTTTATTAGCTGTTTGAAACAATCATAAAATGCCCAATAAAAATGTAAAATGCTATGACAAATAATTATGAGGGATAAAATAAATATCATACAAAGTTTTATATAATTATATTTACTAAAAATTCCCAAGAAAAATAAATAAAAAATATATCAAAGAGATGGCAATACAAAAAATTATTTTTCATGCAGGCGAGCTTATGCGAAGCAAGAATGTCTATTATTATTATTATTTACTATGGCGCTCTCGGACGTCTTATAAATGATTCTTTAAGAAAGTTACTCTAATATCACAAACATTACATTACTATTTCGGTACATTAACTATCTTTGGCTAACAAAAATCAGAAATTGCACAACAAATAATTAATTTACTTGATATGAAAACGAATGCCTAAGTAAATAAATTTTTAAAATAAACAAAAAACAAAACAACAAATTCTTCTTGAATCTTAGGAAATAAGACAAAAGCAACCATCCATATAAACTGAAACAGAAAAAAATTAAATGCAGTAACCTCAAATCATTTTGTTTGTCTTTTAGACATTCCAGCAGCCCTCATTCTATCATTAAAATACTTTCTTATTATTAATAGTAGACAAGTTTTAACTAAATGAGAAAAGACGTCTGTTTTATATTCTTTATATTGTAAACCAGAGACGGCTCGTGGCCTAGTCTGCGAGGAGGCTGGCTATATACTTTATACAAATATATATTTCTATTATAATACAATGTAATATTTCTGCTTTTTGTATTCTTATAGACATATATTTTTATTAAATATTTTAAAAGTCGTCTCCTCATAGACTAGGCCACGAGTCGCCTCTGATGTAAACCATTTAAAATCAACATGGTCTGGCAAAAAAGTGTAATTTTTTGAATTATGTTGTCAATATGACCCAAAAGTTGTAAAACTATTTCATAAATTTTTGAAAGAAATTCAATAACATTTCTTTGTACATAAATAAAACCTCTTTTATCATCATTTTCTTTAAAATAAGTAAAAGTATTGATGGTCTTCTAACATGTCTGTAAATTAACTTTACACTTTTTGCAGTCAAAACTATTAAGTTTCTTAATAAACCCTGCAACATAACTAGTGGCCTGACTCAAATTCTGCTTCATTTATTAATTTTGTATATATTATTAAAATTAATTTTATCTTCACAGGACTCTGTTTGGAGGTGAGATAACAATATTATTAAGTACTGCTATTTTTGGTGTATCTGGTTTTGAGGATGCTAAAGCAAGGCAAAGCAAATCGTTTAGCAGTCTTAAATGATTTGTGTTTGTAAACGATTTTGTATCAAAATATGATTTTCACATAATGTATAATGATTAGTTGTAAGTGGAATAAGTGGAATGTTTAAAATACGACACCATTCCTTTCTTTGATCAATATCAAAAGGAAATTTGAAAATGTTTGTTATTAAAATTTACGTTTGAAATGGGCCTTATAAAATGTACTATAACAATTAGCAATTATGCGTTTATAATGAATTCTACCTGGTAAAGACATGTTAAAGCATCAAAATACCTTTACTTGATTTTAAATAATCCTAAATAACATATCTAAAAAATAAATAAAAGTAGTTCCACTTACATATTTTCGCCGACAACCAAAACCATAACATAACCACACATTTGTTTGATTTTGATGTTATTTGTAGACAGCGCGCGCAGGGCCTGCTATAGCGGGCAGCCAGCAGTCATGCAGAGGACAGAAAGCCATCTTCACATAGTACAAATAACTAAGTGAAGGCATGTTTTTTTTTAGTTTGTTGTAATATATGAATTAAAATTTTTGAAACAACACTTTTTGTGTGTTACTGAACGAGATGTTATTAAATTAATCAATGTGCTTTACATTTTAATACAATTTTGCTATTGTAAAACGGACTTCAGAGCACCCTAGCGCGGAGTTGCATGCTCAGAAACATGTTTACGTATTGTGCATAGGATATAAACCCCCGTGCTACTACTAATTTGATGCTTAAAGAAAACAGAAATGCACATATTTGGGAAAGGGTTGGGAAAGCGCTGCAGACTGAGACCCCGCGCGCCAGTCCCAGAAGGTTAATAAACATGTCCGAAAACGCTTCTGTTGGAGTTTGAAAAAATCAATTTTTAATCAATATTTTTAAAAGGTTTCTCCGATTTTAAATAAATATTTACATTTTGCTTACATTTTAAAAATTCCCGTTAGAGTGCTGAAATAGAATTACATTTATTTTAAATTTAATTAACTAGTTAGCTAACCAACAGTAATTTTAATTTTGTAAGAACCCTTTTTGTTATAATAATAATTTTATTGTTTTCTTGATGTATGTATGTATAATAACCAGCAGGTAGCGTTTGGACACGGAAAATTCAAAGCATTCCTCTTAATTTAAAAACACAGTATAGGTATAACGACGTTATATTTTGACTTTTTTTAAATACATACTGGTCTTAGTTTCTAATTTTTATTGCAGTGTTTTTTTATTTACATAAAATATAATAAATACATTTTTTTTTAAATAAAAAATAATTATTCCTTAATGATAAAATATATAAGAAGTCAGGTTCTTTATATGGAAAACACTGGTGTTCAATACTTTAACATTAATTATTTATCACTTTTAATTGTGTCAA
>OV651819.1:75093372-75132153 GCA_927349885.1 Psylliodes chrysocephalus | reverse complement strand
CAACCAAAACCATAACATAACCACACATTTGTTTGATTTTGATGTTATTTGTAGACAGCGCGCGCAGGGCCTGCTATAGCGGGCAGCCAGCAGTCATGCAGAGGACAGAAAGCCATCTTCACATAGTACAAATAACTAAGTGAAGGCATGTTTTTTTTTAGTTTGTTGTAATATATGAATTAAAATTTTTGAAACAACACTTTTTGTGTGTTAGTGAACGAGATGTTATTAAATTAATCAATGTGCTTTACATTTTAATACAATTTTGCTATTGTAAAACGGACTTCAGAGCACCCAAGCGCGGAGTTGCATGCTCAGAAACATGTTTACGTATTGTGCATAGGATATAAACCCCCGTGCTACTACTAATTTGATGCTTAAAGAAAACAGAAATGCACATATTTGGGAAAGGGTTGGTTACGCAGCGAACGGCAAATAAAAAGCGCTGCAGACTGAGACCCCGCGAGCCAGTCCCAGAAGGTTAATAAACATGTCCGAAAACGCTTCTGTTGGAGTTTGAAAAAATCAATTTTTTATCAATATTTTTAAAAGGTTTCTCCGATTTTAAATAAATATTTACATTTTGCTTACATTTTAAAAATTTCCGTTAGAGCGCTGAAATAGAATTACATTTATTTTAAATTTAATCAACTAGTTAGCTCGCCAGCAGTAATTTTAATTTTGTAAGAACCCTTTTTACTTTCCTATCTGTATACAGATATAAGGAAAGTATAGGAATCATGATTTTTTTCGACCTCGAGTTTTCGACGGATTTTTACGTTTTGAGGTCCCCTGAATCCGTTTTGACTATTTTCGCGATGATGTCTGTGTGTGTGTGTGTGTGTGTGTGTGTGTGTGTGTCTGTGTGTCTGTGTGTGTGTGTGTGTGTGTGTGTCTGTATAACGCATAACTCATGAACCGATACACAGAAAAACACCAAATTTTAAACTTAAGCTTTGTTTCAGCGTCTAATGAGCTGATTAGATTTTGGGCAGAGTCGGAACATTTGGGGGGGTACTTTATAGGTGGTCATTTTTATATTTTATGGAATATATCTGTTATTTACGTTTGGAGAAGAAAATTCTTTAAATAAAAGTTACTTCTAATATTATTATCTATAATTTTTGTTCTATACAAAATTTTCCTAAAATGGTCCGTATTCGAGAAATTTGACAAAATGTAAAAAAAATATTTTTTTATTAAAATTGTTCAAATAAAAGTTGTTTGTAATATAATTCTCTATAATTTTTATTCCCTACATAATTTCTCTAAAATGGACCGTATTCGAGATATTTGAGAAAATGTGTAAATTTCGAATTTTGAAGAAAACTCAAAAACGGATAAAGAAAAAAACATTAAATTTTAAACTTAAGGTTTATTTCGGCCTGACGTGAAATGATTAGATTTTGGACATAGTCGGAACATCTGGGGGGGTACTTTATGGGAGGCCACTTTTATATTTTATGGAATATATCTGTTATTAATGTTTGGAGAAAAAAATTGTTTAAATAAAAGTTACTTCTAATATTATTATCTATAATTTTTGTTTTTTGTAAAAATTACCTGAAATGGTCCGTATTCGAGAAATTTGACAAAATGTGCAAAATTCTGATTTTTATGAAAGTTTTTAAAATAAAAGTTGTTTGCGATATCGATCTCTATAATTTTTGTTTATGCATGATTTTTCTAAAATGGACCGTAATGAAAAAATTGTAGGAAATTTAAATTTTTCAGTATTTTCGTTTTCCATGAATATCTATAGAAAAATGTTTCGAGGTAGATGTATGTGGACAATGTATATATTTAGTTTATCCTCTAAACATTTATAGAGATGCTGTAATAGGTTGTACAAAATAACCGGAAAAAGCCTACAATAACTAGATAGGAAAGTCATGTGTTGGACACATCAGATTTTTGTTATAATAATAATTTTATTGTTTTCTTGATCTATGTGAACTTGCTCTGTCAAATAACCAGCAGGTAGCGTTTGGACACGAAAATTCAAATCATTCCTCCTAATTTAAAAACAGAGTATAGGTATAACGACGTTACATTTTGACTTTTTTTGAATACATACTGGTCTTAGTTTCTAATTTTTATTGCAGTGTTTTTTTATTTACACAAAATTTAATAAATACTTTTTTTTTTTAAAATAAAAAATAATTATTCCTTAATGATAAAATATATAAGAAGTCAGGCTCTTTATATCGAAAACACTGGTGTTCAACACTTTAACATTAATTATTTATCACTTTTAATTGTGTCAATTTCTAAACATTTACTAAAACATGTATCCAATGTTTTAAAACCTTATTTGTATCTGTAAATGAGTATAGGAAAATCGGCAACCACGCGGTGTTATACTGTATACACTTCTCAAATGAAGATGTCAAGATTCTCTCCCATCGAACCATCGAATGGCATTCCACTAGAGTTACGAGGGCTGACTAAAATTATTGGTTCATTTCTGTGAGTATTGGACGTCTGTATGAATTATCTACTTTAGCATTTGTAACAGATATTGATATACAGATAAATATATTAGCAAGTAAAACTTTATTTTGTGCAATATTTGTTTATTAAAATAGAAAAGCACTTTTGGTATTAAGCCTTTTTGGTTCTTATCTACAATGATTATAAATGTAAATATTTATAAAATATTACTTGATGATTATTATTTTTTTATATAAGTTACAAAAAAATACACATTACAAACTTCCCAGGATGGCAACACCAATTAGGACAGCAGCTCTTCATATTCCTAATGGAGAAACCTAGATCCTAGGCTTGCATAGGATAAGGAGACATTAAAATAAAAAAGCAAATATAGTGAATATAGTAAAAATAAAAACAAAACTAAAAAATTATTTATCCACAAATGTAAAAAAAATATAAATACATGTAAACATACTCTAATATCGGTTTTCATCGTTTTTCCAATAAACAAATATTGGAGAATACCACCTTGATATATCACCGTTATTAATAAGCTGTTTAAAATGTTTTGTTAATTTATAAAAGGAAAATTCCAACTCAAATGAAAAGACCAAAATTAAATGAATAAAATACAAAGCCATATGACAAAATCTTTGTGTTTTACTTGTTTAAAATTTAGTTTTCAACATTTTATTCAATTTCTCGTTTAGGTAAGGTACTGCTTACTATGAAGACTAGAGAGAAGGAGGCGAATCGCCAATGGTCAAATTTTAAATTTACGTCCTTCTTTTTATAAAATTCGGAAATTGACTGTAGTTAGCATGTCGAATAACAGCGGTGTCCATTTTCTATGTAAGTCAATGTAAAATAAAGGGATTTTTTTTAAAAAGTGGTGAAAAGAATCAAAATAATGTGAAAAAAAGTACCTAAGTACAACATTAGTGACAAAAAACATCAAAGCTAGGTTTACGTCTTTCCAGATTGTAAAACAGGACACAAATCAAATCTAAAACTTAAAAAAACACAAGGGGAAATCAATTTAATGTCTTTTTAAAGCTTCTAATGTAAGTAAAATAATGTATTTATGTCTAAATATAATATTTATTATAAACTGGTCACAATATGTAATCTTACGGAGTGTAGTTAATTTTATTACAAGTTTCTATAATATAAAGTTTTACAGTTATAGATCCTGATTTACAAACAACAGTAATTATATATTAAAGTTAACTTACTAGAAAAGAAAATATTATAGAGTAGTTTTAATGTTAGATAAAGAGTTGCTACTGTTATTTTTTTGTTTAACCCTTATTGTGTCATTGTATATATTTTTTATAGGATACTTAACGCTTAGAACTGTGGCAGCATATATATCGTTCCTAATGACGATAAAGCACTTTCTAGAGAAGATGCTGTTCTAGATTTTTTAGAAGATATTGTCAAATATTATGGGACTATTTTTAATTAGCAAAATAAAATGGGAATAGCAAAAATTTAAGGATGAGGTAATACCATGTACATTCCCAAATCTCCCTTTATACTTGTATTACAACAATAAAAATCTGTAGAGCTCAATTAGCGTGCGTTTTTTATGCGTTTTTTGAGTATGCCGATTCGCCTCCTTATCTCTAGTCTTCATACTGCTTATAAATGTCATTTGTCATCTTTTGACATTGATATGAAATCACATATGTGAAAACTTTGGATGTCAAACAAAAGAAGAATTCTACTACCGGTGTAGCTCAGATCGCTCCAGATGTGATTCCAGTAAGAGCGGAACAGAGGTGAACTTTATGGATAATTCTGTAACGTATAAAGATTTCTAGGTGTTACACAGCTCCGGCAACTCTCTTCTTCTGGGTGAGCTGGATCTAACACCATCAATTTGTTTCGACTAATAACAACTTTCACAATTGGTACCTATTTTTAGTTTCACAGTTTTTATAGGGTTGTTTATTTAAACGCCACTGGGGACAAAAAAATAAATTACTCTGTTACCAAACCTAGGCCACTTTCCCTCAGCAAAGATATTGCGAAGGTTAACCCCTACCTGAAATTGTTGTCTTAAATACAAATATTATGGTATACGGTATGCTTCTAAGCCCGGGAATAGTATTAATATTACTAAATTTTTTTTTTTTTAATTGTGACGAGAGACAAAGAGTGATAAAATATCTTGCTCTTCAGAGCTAATCGCAATTTGAGCCAATGTCAGACGGAGATCACCCGGTGACTGGCAGACCCCAGCAGTACGTCCCAAGGGTTGAGGTTGACCCTCTAACACAGACGTCATCGAACGCCCGGATCCAATTTGGCGTCAGCAAGAACCCCCCCAACCTGAATACCAAGGTATGCAAGTCACGAGAGTCTCCCTCTGACATCCACTCATATTGGATGGGGTGAAGTTACAATCTATAGGCATAGAGACCTTTTCTAAAAGTTATTTTCTACAATACATCTTTAATAATACATTTATTACCTTGCGGTGTTTGGTTAATAACTTAGGGCTGGTTACCGTTGCCCTCTGTGCACAGAAGTTAGTAATTTACAATTTTGTAAATCACAATACTTAAAAAATATAATTAATCAAATTTAAATTTGGAAATCATGGCCTACAGTTTCTTATAAAAAAATTAATAAAATGTTACTCAAGTTGATTATTTTTTTGATCCCCTCGTCACAAATAAATCCTCGTCTCGCCTCGCATTGTCTTGGTGGACTAATTTCTGGTTGGAACCAGCTCCACGTTTGCCCTCATTTCTGAACGGGCCACAGCTTTCCACCGATCTATCGTAGAATAACAAAAAAGGTTTTATTAGGTGGTAGCGAAAGTTATCCACTCCTCCCGTCTGGAATTGTTTCTTTGGAAGTATATTAACACTATATTTTACTAAGTATATTAATTTAGCCGGCTGAAAAAAATAAAATATCACCTAGGAGCTACAAGGCAATGTCAGTTAAACGAAATTACATTTTAATAAGAGCTGAATGCAAAATAATAAAACTAGGATTACTAACCTTTTGTTTCACTATGTGAAAGGGAAGTTTAGAAATTGTTACTTTTATGACTACCCTTAATAAGCCACCGTTGTTGCTAATTGCAAAATTGTTTCGACGGATTGTCACGACAAAATGGCCAAGAACCAAGAACCGTTACTCCTTTCTTATTTTGCCATTTACTTATAAGCGGTTTCACACCATTTGAAAAATCAACCGTCTCTTAACTTCTAGAGCTTAAGCGCGGGAAATTTAAATATACTCTATAGTCTAACTCTATTTGAATTAAAGTGACCTTGTAGATTAAAGACGATTTTATAATATAACTTAATACCCTAAATTATGACCAAATGACGTTTTCTTAAAATTTACGATATTTAATTTGAATTTTACCTGACTGCATAGCCGATTGTAACTAGGACCTGGAAACGAACGAACCGTCATTATTTAACTACCATTCGCACAGTAGTGCAAATGACTCAAAGTTCTGACAATTATAAACTTAACCTAAAATATGGTTTACTATGAAATCTAATAAATAAATTTGTGAATATAAATAAGTGGAATAATTGAAACAAGTGGTATAGTTGTAATTGGAGAACCATAAGACCTGCTCTTATATATTAAGGATAGACCTTTAAAATACTACATTAAGGTGAGTTTATTTTAAAAATTGTAACATTATTATATTAGAATGTTACAATTTAATAAATGAATTTAAAATAAGCAAATTAAACTAAAGAAAGTTATGTAGTTTTAATAACAGTTTAAAGAATGATCAAATATGATTTTTAAATTGCATTGATATGAGAATGGATCCTGAAATTAATTTTTAATATTTTTCCTAAAGCGACAAGGTTTGAATAAACCCCGTTGTGCTGACGTTGGCTCTAGGAAAAAATCAACAACGGCACTGCGTAAACCTCGCTCAATGATAGGTGCTCAAACCCAGTGGCGTTTTAAAAAAGGAACATATTTTTTAAATAATATTTAAAATTTGAAGATATTTGTTTAATTCAATTTAATCTCAAGATCAAACATAAACTACACTTACGTGGTTCTGATGTGCCATTCTCGACTCAAATAATTGATTTTAAGAGAAACAAAGATAGCCCACTTCTACCCGCAGTCTCTATAGCTGAATCTGATGTTTACTTTTAAAAATTCAATATCGCTCAACGTACTCATGTGGAGATGTATGAGTTTGATTTGATTTTAAGAGTTTGACTTGAATTTTACTTGAATTTGACTTGAATTTGACTTGAATTTGACTTGAATTTGATTTGAATTTGACTTGAATTTGACTTGAATTTGACTTGAATTTGACTTGAATTCAAATCAAACTCAAATTAAACCTAGCAGTGCTGTGAATTAAATCAAATCAAACCATACAATTTTAAAGTTTGAAATATCAAACCTTTGATCAAACTAGTTTAAAAGTTTGAATAATTAAATCGCTATGGTTTGCAAGTATTTTATAAGTATGAATATGAAAAAAGCTGCTTAATACATGAAAAAAAAAGTATTTATACTTCGTTTGTTGGATATTAAAATAGAACAGAAATCTTGATTCACAAATTATAAATGTTGATTTACATTTTCATTTTTTTTTTCTTTATTTTAATATTGAAATAAAGTCTGTTAAAACTCTATTAGCCGTCCAAGAATTTAAAGACATTAAACATCTGACAGATTCATCTTTTAATATATTCCTTCGTTTGGTAATTGTTAGAGAAGCTCTTGAAAAAATCCTCTCTATTAATGCCGATGTAGCAGGTATTGATAAGAAATTCCTAGCCATTTTAGATAATATTTTAAATACAGTCTCGTGCCTCTTCAACCAATTCACTACATTTTCTGAACTATTAGCCAACCCTGACTTCAGATAAATAATTTGTAATTTCATATTTCCGGGATTTTTTATTGACTGGGTCTGGGTTTTTAATACAAGATGTTTGAAAGAAAGCTATTACATCTATATCAAAATTTTCGGAATCTTTACATTGGCTTTGGAGGGCTAATTTTGTTAGTAATTCGTTTTGTTAAATAGCCGCATAATCGGCTTCAGAATCATATTCATTTTCATCAGGGATAAATTCTGAACCGCTGGATTGAAATGGTTCAGGCTCAGTCATTTCCAAATCACTCATTAGTATTTGTTTTCAAAGAGATAGAAAGTCAGCGTAAGCCTCTTGCTGTGTTTTGTGCCTCCGGCGCTTGGCAAAACATAAAACTAAAACAAATAATCTTACGACGGCGCCTCGTCAGCCGGGATCAGAGATAACTGGCCGAGATACTGTATCCCTGCTACGTCTCATTGCGTAACCTTGAGAAATTAAAAATGCGGTACGGCCGGTGGCGGTACGTAACACTTTTCGTATTTCAAACTATTTCAAACAGTTTGAAAAAGTTTGATTTCAAACAAGCTCCCGAATTGATTTTCAAATCAAATCAAACTCTTTTGTAAAAAAATTGATATTTTAAGTCAAATCAAACTAGTTTGATTTGACGCATTTCTATATTCATGGCTATATTCATGAAAATCCAGTAAAGTGCCGCAGTCTGAGTTTTAGTCTTAAAAGTTTAATATCGTTCAACAAGTGAAAGTAAGTGAAGCTACTCATGGCTATATTGTGACAAAAAAGGGCAAACCGCAAAGAAAACGTACCATGGTTTTAGAGGCTGGCTCTGATAAATGAACATAAAGTTGGAAGTTGATGACTCTTGAAAGCTTAACTGAGCGACTCGGATTCTAAACATCATTGAGGGTAAACTAATATGTCTAAAGTGGTATGAAGTTTCTGTTTAGGTTGACTTGATTGTTAGATATAAGTTGTTTATTATTTCTTTGCAGAGTGATTTCAACATCTTCCTAAAAATACAGTAAAGTGAAGTTTATAGTGGTAAAAACAAATGTTAGGTTATAATTTTTAATTGGACTAAAGTTAATTAAAATTTAACTATTTGATGTATTCACTTATCCAGACTCCAACTATCCGTAAGTTCTGCCTAAGTAGACTAAAATCATTGCATTGCAACCTGTAAACCTCACTTTTGTCCAATGTGATGGTAAATATATAAAGTGAAAAGATTTATAACCTAAATTATAATCTACATTAACTGTTATATCATTTATTTTTTTTGTGGGTTATTCCAATTATTTTCATTTGATTAACTTTCCCTCATGTTTCTTTTAATTCCTTGACCCTGCTTTTTGTTTTAAAACTAATATTCGATTTATTGCTATTTAGAGCCTTGAGACCCTATAAACTGTCGGCTTTTTGTTACACGAGTTTTAAATTTTTGTAGTGTCTTTGACATCTGTCGCGACTGTTGCTCCCAATACACGTATAAAAAACTGATTAAGAATATCTCTCTGGAATTCAGAGCCTGGATGCTTCAAAGAGTTCTTCGGACATGGACTAGCGAATGTCCATATTATAACCAAATTATTTTGGCCTAAATTAGAACGTAATCGCTACTTGAAAGGGTTACTTTTAAATAGAAAAAAAAATACACATTGAACGACAAATTCGCAGCCATATTTATCTTTCTCTCTCCCTTTCTCGCTCATGCCTATTAAGTAGGATAACTGCAAATAAAATTTTCACGTAGGCAGCGAGTCTGCTCTTTTAGACTTTTCAACAAAATAACAGATTAATTTTAACCTTGTTATAACGTTTTAAACACTCATTAAAAGATTCAATTAAAAAAAAGTTAGAAAAGCTTTTTGTGAACAAGACAGTACGTCATCACTCAAGTGAAAGACCATTTTAATCGATGCATTTTACCCCATATAACTTTTTGACTCTATCTGAATGTATCAGATGAACTTTTATTATCGACAAATTATTTTGTAAATGTTCTTTTTGAACAACACTCGTAAAGACCTTTAATTAAATTGTTACAATTCCAATTAAGGATCCAGAGCAATTGATCTATCGAAGGATAAGGTATTCGAATCCAACTTTTTCAACTGAAAGCTTATTTTCTCCTTGTTGAGAATCCCAGTGCAAGGAAGTCTACTTTTTCTTAGCGAGATGAGAAATTTCAGATATTTACTGTACAAGACTTCGTTTTTTTATGACTTATTTATATGTTTTACGTGCATTGTTTCTCTTGCAAACTAGATAATTTCCCGTGGAAACATAGTTTATTTATTTGTATAATTTATTTCTATTTACCTTTATTTTTTGTGATAGTACTTATTATTTTATACATAGTGAGAACGTATAAGTTGGAATAAATGTTCAATATTTTTCTGTTTAACAGTATTTAAATAAAATGGTTTTGCAGGTCATTTTTTATTTTAACTACGCGTATTACGTTACAATTGGATGTACTAATGACGTTATTATTTTCGTGTAAATGACGTTATAGATTTTTTTTAATAGAACAACACATTTTCCTCATTTTTGAATTTCTTAATAACAGATAATTACAAAAATGTATGAAATACTTATAATCCAAAGTTATTGGTTAGTGAATCAGAAAAAATGTTGTAACAGCCTAGAGTCAGAGCCTAATCTTAAAATTGAGTTGATAAAATAGTATACCAAACCAAATATTCTTTGGTTTCTTCGAATCTATGTATAGAACACTAGAACCCAAGGAAGCCCTTAACCTCTTTACATTATTTATTATTGATGAGTTTGTATGCTTCAGTTTGGTTAACTTCAAAACAATTTACGTTATGTTTTAAACATTGAGTTAGTAGAAAGAGGAGATAATATACCATACAAATATTCAAAATATTGTTCTGGTCTTAGATAATATATGGTACAGATAGGCTACCCCTGTATAAATCTATACAATGTTGATGTCGCTCTAATAAAATCATTATTTCTTTTTCTAATGCAGGCTTTCTCGCTTATATTAGAATCTTCAGCAGTAGCGTACGTAAACGGATTGCATTGGGTTATTTTAAATGTGAAAATAGTGACTGCAAATAGATTAAAAAAGTACAAAATAATGTTTTAAAAGATAGGTACGTTTTTATTGAACTGAAAACAAAATATTACATTAATGTCATGTCAAAAAATATAATAAATATTTTATTGCTTCTAAATCATTTAGAATTACAGTAGAATTAAATTAAAAATAATTAAATCATACATACATATCATTAAAATATTTACCTATTTAGCATAAGTAGAAGTACAGGGTATCCCAAATAAGAGTGATCGATTTTAAATGTAAATGCACAGTTTGTTAATTGCTCTAAAGAGATGGGGTTTTCACTAATTGCTTTCGTTTATCCAAAAGTTTTTTTCAAATTTGTTCACATTTTATCACATGAACCAAAATTTATATATTTTTAAATATGAACAGCCAAGGGAATTTATTGATTTAAAAGACAATTTTGAGGCAGAACAAGATCATAAATTAATAATAGTAAAAGCTAAAAATAATTAATAATTTTAGACATTATAATTGACACAGGATCTGAAATTTCAATGATTAATCAAAATTTTATTAATAGATTGCCTGATATACAAAATCAAATAATTAGGATTTTAAAACTATTATTAATTGGAGCTAATAAAAAAATCATGTGAGGTTAACAAATTAGTAAATTTAAAAATTATTTTTTCAGGTAAAGACTTTACAATTAATTATTGTTCCTAACATGGAGGCAGACATAGTTAAAGGAAGTGATTAACTAAACAAATATAATGCCATTAATAATTATGAAAATAATAAAATTAAGATAGATGGAATTGGATAGATTTTAGAATGGAAAATGAAATAAATATTGAAAGGAGTAAAGAAAATAATAAGAATATGAATGTATATTGTTGTGATAAAAATAATTATATAAATATAAATTATAATTATGATGATTTTAATGATAGTATTATTATTGATTATGAAGAAAAGTATTTGAATAAAGTAAAAGAATTGATAGAAAGATATAGTAAGCTTATTTCGAAAGAATCAAGGGTAGCTAAAGATTATGTGCATAGAATAGAGATTAGAAATATAGACAGTTTTAAAGTGAAAACATTAAATCCCATATAAGTATAAAGATAAAGTAAAAGAAGAAATTAATAAAATATTAAATGATGGTATTATAGAGTATGCTAATACACAATTTATCAATCCTATAGTAATTGTAAAGAAAAAGAATGATGCAACCAGAATATGTCTAGATGCTATAACAATAAATAAAATATCTATTCCTCAATATGGAGCTCCCATGTTAACAGAGGCAATTTTAGGCAGAATAACAAATAGTAAAATATTTAGTAAACTAGATCTTAAACACAGTTTTTGGTTGTATCAAGATTGTCGAGATTATACTGCATTCTCAGTAGATGGAGTAATTTATATATTTTGTGTTATACCATTCGGACTTCAAATTTAGTTTAGTTAGGGCATTGCACAAAATTCTCAATAAATATGAAACTTTTTGTTTTTCATTATGTTGATGATATCCTTATATTTTCAAATGATGAACACGAACACCTCCAAAATTTGAACATAGTCATGAATGCTCTTGACAAGGCAGGTCTGAAATTAAGTATTGATAAATGTCAATTTTTTAAAAAAGAAATTATAATATATTTAGTTTATAAAATAGGCACAACCAGTATTAAAATGGATCCAGATAGAATTAGGGTAATACAAGAATATAAGAGACCCATACATTTAAAAACACTTAGGAGATTTTTAGGAATTATCATTTTAAAAGGGTAATTCCAGACATTAAAAATAAAGAAATTTCATTGTTAGAATTATTAAAAAACAAGGTTAGTTGGAAATGGATACAGGAAAGGGATAAGCATTTATAAAAATCAAACAGTTATTTGTAGACAAAATTAAAATTTATCACCCTGTATATCATAAAAAATTTATATTAAGACAGATGCTTTTATAGTAAGGTTTGCAGGGGTATTTTTACAAATACAGGATAATGTTCAGGTTCCTATATGTTTTGTGTCTAGGACAACAAAGAAACATGAACAAAATTATAGTGTAGGAGAACTAGAGTTAGCTAGTGTTATATTTTGTGTAAATAAGTTAAGATTTTATTTAAAAAAATTAATTTGGTAATAGTAGGGTGCATAGATGGGCTTTGTTAATCCAAGAGTACAATTTTGAAATTAGACATGTTTCTGGTAGACTGAATGTTATTTCTGATGCCATCACTAGAATGGATGGGATTGAAAATAACAGCAATATTAAAGTACAAATAGAAATTAATATCATAAAAGAAGAGGTAGGCATTTTTACAAAACAGGAAATAATCAATGATCAGGTAAATTTAAATCAAAAAGCAAAATTAAGGGCAAAATTTAAAGAGGGAATTTATTTTAAAACTAACGAGAATTATATGTAGTTACAGCTAATTTAACCAAAAGAATTGGTAAGGAACTTTATGAGAGATATGGGCATCCAGGTGTAAGAAAAACATGGTTATTATTTAGGAAAAATAATTATACTGCAAAAAGGGATTATAACATAATTAAAACAACACTTAAAACGTGTGAACCTTGTCAATTGGCGAAAAATAGAAATGCACATCGTGAAACAATTTCAAAAACAATACTATCTAACAAACCTTTAGAGATAGTGGCAATAGATTATATATCAAATTTAATTACTAGCTATCAGGGAAATAAAAATATATTAATAATTGTAGATATTTTCTCGAAATATGTAAAATTGTATCCAGTATAGAAAACCAATGTAAATATAACTGTAGATAAACTTACAAATTATTTTAATGAAGTAGGTAAACCTAAAAATTGTTGAAATTTTTCAATAAAAACAATATTAATAATAATAATAATAATAATAATAATAATATTTATTCATACAAAAAAATACAATAATAAGTAGGATATAAACGCAGCTTTTCATATTTAACTAATATTATAAACAACAAAAAGAAAAAAGTATAACCGCAAATTTGGGTAACAAAAAAAAATATAGTAAAATAATATCTAAATTTGAATGCTAGACCGAGTACGGTTACGAAGATGAATTTATTTTAGGGCTCGCGGCTAGACTCTAGTGGAGATGGGGTGGTTCAATCTCAATTATTAAAAAAAAGGGGGGGCGCCAGTTAAATTGGCCCGAGCACCTGACTGTCTAAGTATTGACCCTCAATTTAACAAAAGACCAATAATATAAACCGGTACCTTAATGTACCCAACCTAGACACAAAAAGAGTAATAAAATACAAAATGATTATTTACGGATTTATTTTCAAGTTAAAAATCAACAGTATGATAAGAAGTTTCCCCAAGAGAAAAAAAAATACTTTGCTATAAAATAAGTAAAATAACTAAGTAGAATAATTAATCTTTTTTTTTGCAATATTAATTATTTCCAAAATGTATTTTTTTTAGGTTGACGAAATATTATAAACATTATGTAAAATGATCAGATATTAAAAATATTATATAACTTGACGAAATATTATAAATATTATAGTATTGACCAATTTTTATATTGTAAAAATTGAGGATGTGTTATAAATATTTAATTATTGCCCAAATATTATAACCATATAAATTAACCAAATAAGTTTTTATAAATAAATTTTATGCGGCTTCCTAAGGGAAATTTTTTGTATCAAAAATAGTAAAGGAGTGAATAAAATAAATGGCAAAAAAAAAAATCGAAAAGTTAATTCGGCGTCGCTTGAGCTCAGGCGCATGCGCTGAGGATTTCTGTAATATCCTCAAATATCAAATAATATAGGTAGGTAAAGCCCAAATCCTTAGCATTCCGCTCACAAAAATAATTCTAACGTTAATTATAAATCCCCACAAGAGAAAAAAGAAATAATAGAGTCAGATTGTCTACTCCATGTAAAAAAAACAATGTTCATTAATTTATAAGTCAAAAAAAAAAAACTGTTCGAATATCATTAAAAAAGAACAACTTGCGTGTTTCCAGCGGTGGTTATCTCGTAGAACGTTCTCAAATTCGAGCCGGCAGACTCGAGCTGGAGAGGTGTAAATAGAACGAATCACGTTCTCCCAAGGACTTCCTAGGACAGGCTCCCGGTTTTCGAGTTAACAATCCAAAGCAAATGATGCCCAACGTAAAAAAAAAACCCTAAAAAGAGTAAAAGACAATATGTCAAAGACCCATTTATATTTTAATTGAAAAGAGAATAAGCACTAATAAAATATTCCTTTTTTTTTTAGAGAAAATATGTATAAGCTCACTAGGAAATTAATATTAAAATAAAAACAATAGAATATTTTAATCAAAAAAGCATCAAATACTATAATGATGGAAATGCATCATAAAAAGAATAAATTTAACCCATATCGTCAATAGAATTGTGAATAGAAACGGCGAACTTGACGATGAAAAACAAATCATTTAAATAAAAAGGTAGAGGTGGCAAATCACCTCCATAAAAGAAAATTAATTAAACCTACTTAAATTAATTTTATTTACTTACCCTGGCCAAGGGGTTTTCTTTCTAATTAAGACTACGGGTCGGTAAGCGAGGGAACAACCACTATTAATACGCCCTCCTTTTTGTTTTCTTCCTATAGGTAAATGCCGGTAGAACCTCAAGAACACAGCGCACGTGGAGTGTGGAATAATCCTTATTAAGGATAATTTTGGGAATCCACAACCAGAGCACCAAAATACCAATATCCAACAGGTAAAGCACAATCCCAAAATCGAAAAATAACTTCCAAAACTAAACCCACTATCGGATGACTTAAATATCACTATATTTTTGAAAGTTAGTAACAACTGAATTTTTCTGTTCTCGTTAGCTACTACGCAAAAACGGAATTTTAACTTGATAAAGACACAATTGCCTGTTTTTAACGAAATTGTTAAACCCAAAAAAAAATATTCCTAGAACAAGTATTTGGCACTATCGCAGGTAAAGCTTCAAGCTTTTCGCACAAAAATCGAAATTTAAATTTTACACACAAATTAAACTAAATTATAGACTAGAGGTGGGACACAATTTTTGGACCGTTACAAAAGGTTTAAATACCTACACAGATTTAAAAAAAATATATATATATATATATATATATACGTAGCCAAATACAAAAGCGAGGCCCGATGTAGTCAACACACCACCCGAGGCCCTCCTGAAGGAGTGATTTTTTGAATATATATTTTAATGTTTTAGAATGTACTAATAATGTTAAATTATAACGTCACAAGAGGGGTAATATATTTCTAAAATTTAAACATACATGTTTGCAACGTGCATGCGAGTCCCTTAACAATGTTTAACTGACATGAGAGGCCTTCTGTTTATAAATTACTTTTTCAATATACATACGAGTCCCTGCGACGTTGTCAAGATGGGCCCATGAAATTTGCCCTTCAAAAGGTTTGACTCGAAGAATTTTTACAGATCTTTACAACAAATCTCTTTTCTATGAGTTCGCGCGTATAGTGGTATAATAGGTTTGTTCCAACACGTGCGAAAACGGTAATATTACGATACAAAGTATGCGGTCTGTACAAAAATTGTTTACAGCGTTTGACTTGTTCCGAAATATTATCGATTCCACTTTGTGCGTTTTTAGAATAATCTATTTTACGGAGAGAAAAATGTTATGTAGAGAAGTTGTAGGTATTATAGAGATGCCTATAAAAGGAGATATATTATATCTTTATTTGTTTGTTTTGTTGTATTCTAAATAAAAAAAAAAAGGTTGGCGAGGGTATTAATTTAAACTATATCATCCGTTTAAAACACTAAATCTCTGACTTTAATTATTGTTTTTGCCCTCTAACATAAAACATTAACAATAGTAATACAGACAAAACAAAACTATAATTTTAATCGTGAATCTGTCTCGCTCAACGCTGGGTTCCAATGATTTAATTACGCCAATTTGACATCAGCACAGATTTTGCCAAAATGAGGAATACAGATTTTTATTTTTACAGAGGGTGAGAGGAATAATTTATATTGCCAATTATCTTTGTCTAGAAGATTAAGTGAAAATATAGACATTTAAAATTTTAAAATATATTTTTTTTAATTTTAAGTTAAAGCAAAAATATAAAATTATTCAAAGAAATGTTTCTAAAGTTGGCTTTAGAAAAATTTACGCATGTCGGAGCATTAAATTATTTTTCTTTTTAAGTTTTATTTTGAATTTAATTCAGAATCGTTCGTAGTTATTACGGACATGGGACATGAATCGTATCTTTATATTTGTCGATCATGGCCTACTTCAAAAACATTTTTTTTAGATAACTTTTTTTGTAAATAAAGTTCTGTGTTCCGCTGGAACCACTGTTTCAAAATTTGTTTTAGTTTTTATGGAAAACAAAGCAAACATTTTAATATCACTTTTTTTAAGCTTTTAATAATTTGTATTCCTACTTTCTTTTTATCAGTTTGAAAGAGCTCACCTGCTAAGCGATTCCGGTCTAATACCTGGACCGGTTAATATCAGTTCTAAAGGCCATCTAGGCCCGCAGCTTTTGATATAACATTCTTTCCCAATTTACGTCATTTTGACGAAAAAAATATATATACAGGGTGAGTCGGGAGGAGCGCACCAAACTCTAGGAGTATATTATACACGTGAAAATAATTTAAAAAACTCATGTGTTCTTATCCGATTTTCATTTGTTTTCAAGTTATGGCGTAATAAAAAATGTTCATCTAGCCTTCCACTTCTGAATTTTAACATTATCAAAGTATGCCATATGTTCAAGGCTCAAAGGCATTTGATAATTCTGACGGTTTGATGAACTGTCAGTGTACAGTGAACAGTAACTGAACGTTTAATTTCGAATTTATGTAATTGTTAGTGTTGCAAAATGCCAGATACTTATTCAAATTTAGAATAAGAGAATTTTTATGTGTAAATTTGTTTATTTGTTAATATGCTATAACTTGAAAACAAATGAAAATCGGATAAGAACATGAGTTTTTTTACATTATTTTCACGTGTATAATATACTCCTAGAGCTTGGTGCGCTCCTCCTGACTCACCCTGTATAAACAACGTATTCTTGTATCTATAACAATTTATGATATAGGGTGTTCACCAGGGGTGTTAAATACCAGAATTCATAATAATCGTTTTCATTAGTTTTGGTGAAAATTGATACACATTTTAGTGACAGTACCTACTTGTGTTAACCAATGATAAAAAAGTTGAATAAAAATATTTTAGAGTAACATTTAGCAATATAGCAATTTTTTATATTTTATGAACTATTTTGAATGAAAATAAAAATAAAAAATTGTCATAGAAAGATGAATGTCTTGTTCCTACTTCAGAATTAATTAATTTACCAGATAATAAAGTGACTCTGTATTTGAATAGTTTAGAATCAATATCAAATTTGTATATTTTCGATTTTGTATACGAGATTGGATGCACTGAAAAAGCATATACATTATTACAGCCTGTCAATTTTACGTCAAAAAGTCTTCAAGACGTAAGTGACAATGTAAAGAAAATGTATTATTTATATTGATTAATAACAAATTATAAAGAATTTTCATTGAAGATGATTTTTTTTTTATTTATTATGTTTGTCATGTTTGTTTTAAAATAATATTGATGTTGAAAACAATATTGGCAATGTTAATGTAGGTAACAATATTGGTAAAAATGAAAACATTTTAATTTCAAAAAATGATAATGTTCCTTTTTTAATTGAAACTAACAAAATTGAAAATGATGGAATCGTTACAAATGAGGTAAGTATCTATAATTTACAGATTTTAAATTATTATTTCAAATAAGTTGAAGACGGATATAAAGGATGAAGATAGGAAGAATAAATTCTTGTACAAGACTAAAAAAATATTATTTAATATCTAGTAAAATTAAAGGTTAAAAAGTCTTATCTTTATTGTAAATCTATTAGAAACACATTTTATAGAAAACTAGATGATAACACATACGTCAAAAAAATATTTAAAGTGGCATGTCGTGTTTTTTAGTTAGTTACATGGAAAGGGGGAGGCAGTGAATAACATGTAGGTACTTTGTCCCGGTGGTGGGAGCTGTCGTTTAACCTGTCAAATTCAAAATAACGTTTCACATCGATGGAGTTTTTCGTCTTAGCTGAAAATAAAATAATTTACTTCTAGACGTCTATAACAATAAAAAAACTCTTCAGTGGCGGAGCAAGACCTAAATTTTATGTGGGCAAGATATATTTTTGCAAGGACCTCTGGAGGCGCAAGAAGACGTATTTTATATAGAGAAATAACATTAAAACTTGTATAAAAAAATGCTAACAACTCTTAGACTTTAACTAATATTTTTAAGTAATTATTACTAGCAGTAAAGAATTACAGAAACATAAATTTCCTGCTTTTAGCTTTACTGAACTCTTGTACCATAATCCAGATTATATATCTGCTTCAATAGATAAAATTGATAATGCTAAAGTCTTTGCTGGCCCATTGTACTTCTTAATTTTTTATTAGTTTTAATTTTGAGAAGCTCCTTTCAGCAGTTGTACTTACTGGTACTGTTAACAAAATTTGAATAACAATATAAATATTTGGATACATTTCTTTCAACTTATTTTCTATTATGTATTGGAGCAGCTGTTTTACACCTTTATTGAAATCAGGTAAATTTAGGATCATTATTTGTAAATCTTCATAAAATTCGTAAGGTTTGAAATCACTACTCTCACCCACTCGAGAACAGTCCACTTTAAATAATTTTAAAGGTGATGCTTTTAAAAACAAATACAAAAATAAGTCAAAAATCATATAAAGGGGGATGTCTTAGGAAAGAAAGAGAAAAGAAAAAAAAAAGCGAAAAGTAAAGAAAGAGAAAGAGCGCAAACAAAAACGCAAAAGACGCACCTTTTAAATGATTTACTTTTCCCCTCTAGAATCGAATATTAGAGGAGAATAAAAAAAAGTAAACCAAATCGGAACGTTTTGTTAAATATAATAATTCGATTTTTAGTTTTTAATATAATTATATTGTTTTATAAATAAAGTAGTTTATTTTTAATATTCTTGCATAGAACGATTGCCAAAAAGCAGTTTTGAATTGACACACTATATGTGCGTAATAGTTTAAATATTTCTCTTTAACGAGCAAAACTTTTAAAGGTTCTAACCATAAAACCATTTTTTTTTACTTATTTTAGTTCAATGGACCGGTTTACTTTTTATTTAATATTTATCCCTTTCAATCAGTGGATTCTCACATCAAAATCTGTTTATACAAACAGAAAACAAAATAAGCGAATATATGGCCATTTACAGGATTTTACCAATGTAGCATACCTACTTAGTAAAAATTGTAGTTTGTGCAACAAGAGTAGATATGGACAATCAACTTGAGTCGTACAGTATATTTTTTCTACGACCCACTAACAAAAATCTACAAATTTAAAAAATTATTTTAGGTTGTTAAGCCAAAATAATTAATTTTAAAATAATTAATGAATTTTATTAATTTATAAATTAAAATAAAATAAAAAAAATTGTCTCGAGCACGAATTCAAACTTGAGCTATTCGCGTGAAAAGCAAATGCTCTGCTCACACCTCCACGGCCACTTTTGTGATTTTAGTTTTAATACTCTTAATTAAATTAGTTTCATAAAGATTGATAAAAATTTTCAAAATGTTAACCAAATAATACTAAAAATGATATTATTTATCGTTTCTACACAAAAATAACTTTCATTTTAATATATATTTAATTTTAATAACCAAAAAATATAATGGCAATTAGTTTGACAGAGTTGTCACTTATTTAAAATAATAATGGTTGGGTGTCTAAAATATGAACTATTATTGGTGGATTTAATTTTTTTGCAGTCTTCTCACTACCTAGAATGGATATGAAATATATTCGTTTAGTTGAACGCAATAGCATACTTTTTCGTCTTGTAATCTGAGCGTAGATAAGCTAATATCTATGTGGGTGTAAAAAAACGATATTACCTATTTGTTATATCACTACGGCGCCACTTCCAGAGATATACATATATTGGAACAAAAAACAGATTTTGATAATGTTTAGAATTTGACATTCTTTCTTATTTAGAATAATTCGTTATTCGTTGTTTTTTATATTAAAGTTAAAATAGAGAGTGTTTGAAAGTTAACATTCTTCTATATAATTTTTGCTTACATATAAATAGGTCATATGTGAGAATAAATATTTTTCATAAGTTAAAGACAGCTGCATTAAACTTTTGAGGCGCGAGACCCTTCAGGCCGCGACGCCTAGACGGTGGCCCACGTCGCCCACGCCTTGCGCCGCTTCTGAAACCCTTTTTAGCATTTTTATCGTCGAGTTTTGGTACTTTTGGTGTAAGTTTAGATATTTTCTTACATCGATAATAGCAAAACTAGACGGCGCAAAGGATTTATTTATTGTTATAGACGACTAGAAGCAAATTATTTCATTCCCAGAAAAAGTTAGACGAGAGCTCATACCACCGGAACAAATATTTATGTTGTTCACCCCTCTCCTGTACCAAACTACAAATAGCAAGCAAAAAACACGACATAAAACGGTCGCCTAAAAAAATATTGTATGCACCTCGGCCGTATGATCATTTTTGGTCTAACCAGCTTGGCCAGGGACGCAAATTTCCAATTCAATTAAAAAAGATCAACTTTACGGCCTTGGTACACAATTATAACAACGGTAACAATTATAATTTTTATCTGTTTTTATTTTTTTGATAATTATTTGTAATGGGATCAACTTGGAGGTTTAGTTTGTTATTTATTGAAAACCCTATTTACAAAACAAAGAAAATTGTGTATCTATTTAAGTAGATCCATTTTTGAAACTTATTTAAACGTTACTCAAGATTTGAGACATTAAAAATATTAAAATATTAGTGTTCTGTACAAAGCTAGAAAATTTTAAATTATCTTAAAAGTCTTACAATAAAAAGTAATGGTTAAATTTATTTTGGGTTCCAACAGCTGATGCCTGGGATATTAAATCCTATTCATCAACATTTTATGTACCTGCTATGAGAAACTAGTAGGGCCTCAGCACACGAACAACGTTGCCATATTTAAGGGACTCGGAATTGACAATGAATAAATACATTTAACGGATATACGAGAGCCTCGCATTGGCAATAGAAATTATATACAAAACGCTCGGAGTGCACCCTAGTAAGAAATATAATGAACTAAAAACCGTATAAGAGGAGATATCCACATCACATATGAGTCCAAAAAAAAAAATGAGATTGTGGTTTTGGGGGGTTGGGTGATGAAAAATAGCTCTATTTACACGTGTTTGACCTGCGAGGCCCGTTTTCGGGCCTCGCATGTGAAAACCGGGCCTCTAATAGTATCTTGCACATGTATTTATGGGTCTCGTATGTGACAACTATAAATCTATATATATATATATATATATATATATAAAATTGTATAAATAAATAAATTACTCGATAAGCGAGTGAACGCTTGTTTCGAAATAAAACAATAACTAAAAAGAGATACTTAACTAATAACTAAAACTAAATTAAAATTACAGAAAGAACATTCGAATTTAAAATAAACTTATTTATAAAGATAGTTAAATTTAGTTTTTTTTTTTATTATTTTTATTTTATTTATATTATTAGAAGTAACGAAGTGGTAATTTCAAACTCCTAATTTATGAAGTGATTTTGAATCAGGCTTCGAGCATTTTCAAGAATAAACTCTTTCAATTTTGTTTTAAAATGGGTTGTATTTTTTATGTCTTTAATGTGTTCTGGTATCATATTGTAAAATTTGGGTGCCAAATATAAATATGACTTTTGTGTAATTGTTTTGAGCATCAGTGGGGACACAAAATGATGTTTCTGACGTGTATCATAGTCGTGGCTTGGAAGATGGGAATACTGTTTGTTTACATGATATTTTGTTGTGGTACAGAAAAAATAGAGTTGTCTTAAATCAAGAATCTGTGTGTCTTTATATAAGGCATCGGAGGAATATCTGGCATTTTTAGCGTAAATTAGCTTTAAAAAGCGTTTCTTAGTGACTTCTAAGGAATGTATATGGGTATTCAACGCTGCACCCCAGATAACGATGGCATACCTAAGATGGCTTTCAACTAATGAAAAGTATAGTGTTTTTAGATACTTTAGCGGTAATAATTTTGTTAATTTTCTAAATTTATATAGGATACTTCTAAGTTTATTGACTAAGTATGTAATGTGTAAATTCCATTTTAAATGTTGATCTATTATTACGCCTAAGTATTTTATTTTTGATTCTGTTGATATGAAAAAGATTTCCTTGTTAACCTTGATTTTTAGTTGGTTAAAAGGTGGAGCGCCGGTTGAATTGCAACTGAATGGCATGTAGTTGGTTTTTTCAAAGTTTACTGTTAATATTTTGCTATCGAGATATCTTTTAATATTTGAAAAGTCTTGTTTCGCTTTAACTTTTACCTCCATCCAGCTATTTGCATTATAAAAAATTGCCGTATCATCCGCAAATCCAATTATAGTACTACATGTATCTAAAGAAAATAACTCATTAATATATATATTAAATAGCATAGGACCAAGGATGGACCCTTGAGGTACACCATACTTTATGGTTTCCGCGCCACTGCAAACATTACATACTCTCACAGTCTGGAGTCTGTCAGTCAGATAACTTTCAAAGAGTTTGTTGCATTTTCCCCGTATTCCGATATCTTCCAGTGACTGTAAAAGTAGGCGGTGACTGACCGTATCGAACGCTTTTGATAAGTCAATAAATATACTTAGGCATGGTTTACTCTCATTTAGGGATTCTGTGATTTTTGTTGTAAGTTTTAAGATGGCATCCTCGGTACTTTTTTTTCCCGGAATCCATATTGACAGTCTGACATTATTTTATACTTTTTGCAATAAGATTGAAGACGATTTTTTAATATTTTTTCGAAGATTTTTGAGAAATGTGTTACTAGACTTATAGGTCGATAATTAGAAATTTCTGTAACATCGCTTTTTTTATGAATTGGTATAATTATTGAACTTTTAAAGATTGATGGATAAATTGCTTGGTCAATACATTTGTTTATCAAGAAACATAGTGGTTCTATTCTGTAATATGAGATTGCTTTTATAGTTTCAGCTTTTATATTATCATCACCAACAGCCTTTTTGTTTTTTAATTCGCCAATAACATTAAGAATTTCTGTTCTATCAACAGAGCTCAAAACAAATGAGTTTTGGACGGATTTTCTTTGGTAATTATATGTTGGATCCACTTTTATATTTTTCGCAAGATTCTGTCCCATGTCAACAAAAACTTTATTAAATTCATTTGCTATTTCTTGTTTATTTGTTAATAATTCCCCAATACTGTTTTTTATTTTGACAATTTCTTTCGGTTGTTTGTTTGTTTGTTTTACTTATATCCTGTACCACGTCCCACAACTTTTTAAAATTGTTTTTATCACTTTCAATTTTTTGTTTATAATAATTAAATTTTGTTTTTGTAATTAGATTGTTTATTTTATTTCTATAATTATTATAATTTCTTTTTAATTCAAAATTGTTGGGATATTTTTGAATATTCAGAAACATTTTATTTTTTTTATTAATTGAAGTGAGCAGTCCATTTGTCATCCAGGGTGCAATTTTATCTCGTTTTCTTATTAATTTACGGTTCTCTGTGCATTTTACAAGACCATTTTGAATAATGTTAACAAATGTGTTTGCTGCAATGTCTGGATTTTCTAATGCATATACAGGGGACCATGAAATAACTCGAAAAATATTGTTGATTTTATTTGGATTAATAAATTTAATATATTTTTTATTTTTCCTATTGTTTACTTTTTTATCATTCCCTAATATGACCTGCAAAATAGTGGAGTAGTGGTCTGTAACGTTTGTTTTAAGTATTAGTGGAATTATATTATCTTTTATGTTATTATATTTGGATTTGATAAATATGTGATCTAAACAAGATTTGGTGTTACCCTGGACCCTAGTGGCTTCATTAATAGTTGAGTCATAACCATGTTCATTTAAAATATTTAAATATTCCACTGTCATATTGTCCTCAAGTTTTAGCAAATCAATGTTTATATCACCTGTAAATATATAAAAATCATTTGAATTGTCATTATTTTCTTCAAGAAATCTGGATAGACCTTCGTTGAAGTCAAGGATACTTGAATTTGGTGATCTGTAAAATGCGGTAACTAAAACTGTATTTGTATCTATTTCAATACGTATTTTAAGTGCTTTCATATCGTTAAAAATTTCAACCGAATCATATGAAAACTGCAAGGACGATTTAATATAAGCCACAACTCCATAATTTTGATTATGATAACTCTCATTATATATCATGTTGTACCCACTGATCTGAAAAATACTTTGATCTACTATTTCTCGAGTTTCGGTCAATATAATGCAGTCAAAATCAAACTCCAAACTTTGCAATATAATTTTGAATTCATCTAAATTTTTATTGATGCTGCGAATATTCATTTGAATAATTTTAAGGTCTTTATTATTTTTGTTAACTTTTATTATTTCTGAACATTCGTTAATAGTATCGATAGTATAAGACTCGACTGTTTCTATATTAAAATCGCATACATATTGATCCATATTTAAGTATTAAAGGGTAAAAGCTAAAATTATTATATTTAAAATATTTTTTGGCCACTGTGTAAAGTATAAAGTTTAAAATTACCAAAAAAACAAGAAAATTTAATTTACAAAGAACTAATGTGATTAGAAAGTGGATTTATAGAATTTGGATTTCGATAAGATTATCACTTCACATATATGTGTATTAGTACATGAGCTTAAACATTAATTTTATGAAAGTACTTTTGAAAAATATTAGTTATTTATTTATTACCAGTAGTTGATGTAGAGTTGGTTCTTCCTTTAGGTTTAATTTCTTTCGTGTTACCTCTAGTAGTCACTCTATTCTTTGGCGAGTCTGGAGTATTATTTTTCTCTTCCCTGTTATTTTTTTCTTTTGTGTCTTGCTTGATCTTATTTATTAAATGAATGCTTGGTTTTTGTACGGCTGTTTTTTCAGTTTTTTGTTGGATGTTACCTAATTGAATTGTTGGTGTGGAATGTTCACTATTTGGTTTCTGCCTAATGCTGTTTTCCAACTCGCTTATGGTGTATCCTTTGTTTCCAATGTATAGTCTATTTCCTTTAATATAGCTCTTCTCTAAATGAGTATTTCTGGCGTTGTGTAGATGTTGGCGTAGTATTCTATTTTCTTCTCTTTGCGTTTGCGTCTGGTCGTTAGCAATTACGATGTTTGTATCCTTAAGTTTATACCCGTTCCTTAATAAGCTCTTTTTCTTTATTTCAGAGACAAACTCAACTTTCAGAGGGGATGTTTCCGAGTTACTCCTAAATACATTAGTATAAGACATCCTGCATCAAATCCAACAGAAAGATATATAGAGGAACTAATTTAATATTTGAGAATAATTACTAATTATTAAAGAACATAGCAACTGGGAAAATAATTGTTAGAAATAGAAGATTTCATGAATCAGTTACCAAGTTCAAGCACAAAAGAAAGTCCAATATATTTAATAAAAGGAGTATTACCACAAAGACCTTGGTAATATCAAATATTAGAGAGTATGACCAAATAGTGAAGGAGGTTTTTATCTTTATCTTTATCGGTTGTAAGCAGGTAGGGTTAGGTTTGGCCCAGAACACTGCGGCCTCTTGTGTCTATTGTATTCCCCTGCTTTCCCCGTATTCAGGTATTATCTTTGGAATAGTCCTGTGTCTTTGGTTAGTTTTATTAGGTTTCCTACCAAGTGTTCCTGGGGCGTTCTTTCCGGTTCTAGGCCGAAAAGGATAAAACGTCGCCCAGTAAGAGCTTCGCATTCGAAGATCACATGGTATGAGGTTTCTTCCTCTTCCATGCAAAGTCTACACGTAGTGGGATCATTGTGTAATCCCATTACATGAAGGTGTTTCAGCAAGCAGTGTCCCGTTAGTAATCCCACAATGGTGGATATCTGAAGCCTTGCGAGTTGTAGTGCCTCAGTAGCAATGCGTGGGTTTGGTCATCTTAGCATGAGCTTACTGATTCTGTGCCCCCTTATCTGTTGCCAGTGAATTTGGTGTTTTATGGTTATCCACCTGTTTACTGCCTGTCGAGCAGAGGTTTTGCTTATCCCAAATACAGGTTCAGGTCCTGTGAATGGTTGATCTGGTCCCTCTTTGGCGAGTTCATTAACATTTTCATTTTCTTGGATACTTTTGTGCCCTGGTACCCAAGCCAGTTTTACCTTGTTGTGGGTTGCCAGATCATTTAGTATTCCAAGACAGTTACAGACAAGCTTTGACTTAATTCTGATTGAATCAAGAGCCTTTAAAGCTGCCTGGCTATCTGAGAGAATTAGGATGGTTTGTTTTTGTACTTTCTTCTTAAATTCTCTCGTACACACAATTCGATTGCATGTATTTTAGCCTGAAATACAGTGGCATGTTTTCCCAGTGAGACGATGATGTCGCATTTGGGTTTAACTCCATGTACGCCAGAGCCTGTTCCCTTGTTAGTTTTAGATCCATCCGTATATCATACGAGACCGCTAAGCAAGTATTTATCTATCTCCTTATTTACCTCGTTCCAGTTACAGTTGACCTGAAAGAGTCTGTTAAAGGTTAGGAGGGGTGTCATGTGATCTGATCCCATATTTAATAGAAAATAATTTACTTCATGTGTTATTCTGGTATGTTTTATATGTCCCAGTGGGTTTCAGTTGTTGGAGATTTCCAGTCTGTATGCACTCATTCTGGCCTTCCTCTTTATGACTAGGGTGGGAGGTTAAGAATGATTTCCATAGAGGCTGTCGGTGTACTTATTAGTGCTCCTGTAATACAAAGGCATGTCAGCCTCTGTACTCCTGAGAGGGTACTGAGGGCTGTTTTCTGGTTTACTTTTGGCCACCAAACAATCGCTCCATAAGTTATCATGGGTCTTGTTATTGCTAAATATAGCCAGTGGACCATTTTTGGTTTTAATCCCCATGTTTTTCCAAATGCCCGTCTCCCTACAATAAGAGACATTTTACATTTGTTGGTTACTTTATGTAAGTGTTGGTTCCAAGTAAGTTTGCTGTCTAGGATTAGACCCAGATATTTTACTTGATTCGTTTTGTTTAGCCTTCCTCCAAACAGAGTAGGAGATTCTAAAACCTCCAATTTTGTTTTTCGAGTAAAGGTTATGAGTTGTGCCTTGTCAGGGTTTACCAAGAGGTTTTCCCTAACGCACTACATTTCTGTCTGCCTAAGAGCTCTTTGCATGAGTTCAAAGACTGTGGTTTGGTGTTTTCTTCGAATAAGGATGACTATGTCATCGGCATATCTTTGGGCATACAGCCCTTGATTGTTTAGTGTTTTCAGCAGTTCGTCTGCAACTAGGTTCCACAGTAGAGGAGAAAGGACTTTGCCTTGTGTACATCCCCTATGGATATTCACCTGCATGGTTTCACTGAACATTTGTGCCTGTACTTGCCGTCCGCATAACATGTTTTCTATCCATCAGCAGATGGTGTTTTCTATTCCATGTTTGCGAGAGGCAGCTACCATTGATTTAAAGCAGGTATTATCAAAAGCTCCTTCTATAGTACAGACAGCGGTAGTGGCAACACGTTGCTTTTCAGTATTATCAGATCAAAAATATCGGTAAAAAGTGGCAAGCGAGTAAAAATTTTGGTTGTGACTAAAGTGCATATAAAAAAGAAGTACCGTCTTCAAAAAGGTAACAACAAAATTTATCTCAAAATTAGATGAATAGAAAGAATTAAAAAGAGTCTATAACTACCGAAATTGATACCATAAGTGCGACTATCGTGTCTTCTACACCTAGCCACTTTGATAAAGGTCAACTAAATTTATACGAGGCCTGATTAATTAATATGTAAATAAAATTATGGCAGAAGAACTAACGCTAGCTGATCTATATCAGAAACTATTACTATCGCAAGAAGAGAATACAAAAAAAGTGATTAAAAGTATTGAGACTAATAAAGCTGAACTAGAAGCAAATTTGGAAATAACCGTAAGAGAAGTCAAAAAATTGCAAAGTAGAAATATTAATCTGGAACGGAAAATAAGAAAAAACAATATTATTATTTTCGGCATTAAAATTAATAAAGAGAACATATTACCTAGTACCTTGGAAACGCTGAATAACTTATTCCAAACTAATTTCATAGCAAGCGATATCAAAGATGTTTATTTCATAGGGCGTACCGAAGAAAAACAAGGAGTATTGGTTGAATTCGTTACATTTTTTCAAAAATTGAATATATATAAAAACGTACAAAAACTGCAAGGAAAAAACATTTCTGTTGTTAACGATCTTTGCCCGGAAGACCAGGAGAGTCACAAAATTTTAATAAAGCACTTGAAAATAGCAAGAAGCCAAAACAAAGAAGCAAGAGTTAAAGGCTTTCGATTATTAGTAAATGGTAAATATTATACGGCTGAAGAATTGGAAGAGGCAGCTACGGATAGTACCGAATACGAAACAGACGAAGAAGAAGAAGAAGAAGAAGAAGAAGAGAGAGAACTTGACACAGAAAATAGCGTGAAGATAAATTTGAATCGCAAAAGAAAAAATCGAGACATAATATCGAGTTCCGAAAAAAAAGAAGAAAACGAACAAAGAAAAAAGAAAAATAAAGAAAATATTGGTTTTTCAAGATCAACAAGAAATACAAAAAAAATTTTAAATGCTCCTTATAAACGGTAGGTATATTTATTTTAATTGTAAGAGATTGCAAAGGCATAAAAAGACAATAATTATTATCATTTTCTACTCTGAATAATTTGGGCAAATATAAATACATTTAAATTACAGGTATATCATTATAAAGTTCTTTGTTTATTTGGACATTATTATTTATATATATATGTTTTCTCTTTTAATTGTAAATAGGCTGATAATCACATGAATCCGTATATACAAGAATATAATTATCAACCCATAAAAGCATTACAAATTAAAAATGTAACAGATTTTAATCAATTTATTTCGAAGGATACAAACTGTTTTAAAATATTTCACACAAATATTCGAAGTGTTTATAAAAATGCTGATGAACTTTACATCTATTTAAGTCAATTAATAGAAAATTTCGAAATAATTGTCCTAACTGAAACATTTCGAATATTTGATAAAACAATTTTTGGATTACAGGGATACCATACAATATACAATGAAGGAGAAAATAATAGAAATGACGGTGTTCTAATTTTTATAAAAGAGCATTTAGATTATGAATATTTCATAGTTAACATTGGCGATTTAAAAGCAGTACAAACCAAAATTGTATTAGGATCTAAAAAAATATTAATAACATCAGTATATCGTTCGCCGAATGGCTCAATACCAATTTTCATTGAAAATTTAAATTTGTTTCTAACAAACAATAGACATAATTGTGATATTAATATACTTACAGGGGATATTAATATTGATTTGTTAAAAGATAATGACGAGCTTACAGAGAACTACAAAAATATTTTAGAATACCACAATTATGTATCGTATATAAATGATATTACGCGGCCTGATAGTTCAACATGTTTAGACCATTTTTATGTAAAGGCAGATTCACTGGAGCAGGAACGTTTTAAATCTTTTATTTTTGAAGATAAAATCACTGACCATCGACCGATAGCACTTCTATTCGAATTAGACGAAGAAAAAAATTACGCGGGAGAAGATGCTTTTATAAAATATATCAACTATAATAAATTAAAAAAAGATCTACAACAGGAGTCATGGAATAGTCTTTATTCAAAAAATAATTCTAATGAAATTTCAGAGAGTTTTATCAATACTCTAAAATTATACATTAATCAGAACACAAACGAGTTAAAAGTAAAATTAAAAAATAATAGTAAAAATTGGATTACACCGAGCCTTTTAAAATCTATTAAAGAGAAAAATAAAATGTACAAATATTTATCAAAACATCCAACAAATATTCAATTACAACAAAATTATAATCAGTATAAAAATAAACTAAGCAGACTAATTGAAAAGGCCAAAAAATTATACGTACAAAAGGAAATAGAAAAAAATTCTAACAAGTCAAAATCTTTATGGAACTGTGTCAATCATATTTGTAACAAAACAAAACCTAAAAAAATAATAAAAAGTATTAATATACAAAATCAAATAATAAATGATAAAAACGTTATTGCTGAAGAGTTTAATAAGTTTTATTGTGAAGTTGGGGAGAACTTAGCGAGTCAAATTGTAGAGCCTGGCAATTTCCAAGAAAAAACTATTGCAATAAATAACAGCTTATTTTTGTATCCGACTAACGAGGAAGAAGTTCTTAGTTTAATAAAATCTTTAAAATCAAAAAAATCACCAGGTCAGGATAATATTAACTCAGACCTTTTAAAAAATGTATGTAATCAAATCGTATCACCTTTAGTACACCTCATAAATAGTACGTTTTGTACAGGATGTTTTCCAAAAATATTCAAAACCGGGTTAATTAAACCGTTATTCAAACGAGGAGACGTTGAAAAGATTGAAAATTATCGACCGATCTCTTTAATATCTAATGTAGCCAAAATCCTTGAGAAAGCTATCAAAACGCGTATAATAAAATTTCTAAATAAATTTAATGTTCTTTCTAATAACCAGTATGGATTTAGGGAGGGGAGATCGACACAAGATGCCATACATGCATTAACTTCAGAAATATATTCCTCTTTAGATAAATCTAAACCATCACTTTGTATCTTTGTCGATCTCTCCAAAGCCTTTGACACGGTATGTCACAGGAAATTACTAGAAAAATTGAATCAAATTGGAATCCGTGGCAATGCATTAACATTATTTGAGAGTTACCTTTCTGGTAGGGAACAGGTGGTAAATATTGAGGGTACAATAAGTTCTCCAAAAATAATTACATACGGAGTTCCTCAGGGAACGGTGCTAGGACCAATACTTTTTACTATTTACATAAATAATCTTATGATACAACCGTCAGTGGGTAAAATATTGAGTTTTGCAGATGATACTGTGATATTGTACCAAGGCCATAACTGGAATGACTTGAAAAAAAATGCTGAAAAAGATTTTCAAAATATTATTAACTGGTTTAATTATAACAAACTAACTTTAAACTACGAAAAAACCAAGTACTTACCATTCGCCTCTTATTCAAATGGACTTCCAAGTATGGGACCTCTAACAGTATCCGATAAAATTAAGATTCCAGAAGCTTCGTCTATTAAATATTTAGGTATTGTCATCGATCGACATCTAAGATGGGACCTACATATCTGCAACCTAGTCAATAAATTGAGAGGATTTATATCTAGATTTAAGTACCTAAGACAATATTTAAACGTTACTCAATTAAAAATCATCTATTACGGATTAGTGCAATCGCAACTATCATATGGCATCATAGCTTGGGGTGGGGTCAGTGATTCTTATCTAGAAAAGTTAAATGTGGTACAAAAATGGATACTAAAACTTATGTATAATAAAGAGCGTTCATACTCAAGTGATCGTCTGTTTCTGGATGCAGGAGTTCTAGATATAAGGCAAATATATTGTTTAACTCTCTTAACAAATATTCACAAGGGTAACATAAAATTAATACAAATAGAACATACCTACAACACAAGACAAACTCACTTTCTCTATCCCACGCTGCAGTAAAACCATTGGACAAAGACATTGTAGCTTTATAGGTCCAAAATTATATACTTTAATTCCTGAAAATATAAAAATAATTAAAGAACACAATTTATTTAAATCTATGTTAAAAAAATGGTTATTAAACACACCCAGAAAATTGTTCTATACTTTATTAAATTAATGATTTAAATTTTACAATAGATATAAATATATAAATAACTATACTTACCCAAAATAAGACATCCAACCGAATATGACTAATACCCTCTTGTGACTTTCTCGCATTATAATGGACATTGACAAAAAAATCCCGGATTTGACATCACCCGATTTTGACGTTTTTAGCATATAATATACCTACCTAATAATATGTAACAATTTATTTAATTTTACATTATTGTTTAAAAAAAAAACTTAAATTTGTCAACACAAAAAAAAAATTATTATTATAAATTATCACGTACAAGCGGTACACAATGTAAGTACTGCTTCTGTGAATTTGTATGTTTATTTATTTCTTGTCGTTTTTATTAATGTATTTTTTAAATGTATATTTCAGTAAATAAACATTATTATTATTATATTATTATTATTATTATATATCAAGAAATGCTCCTAGGACTATTTCTTGGCTACTGATGTAGTAATGATGTAGAGCAGACTCACAAGATTTTCTTGATTGATAGGCATGTTGGTTTGTATAGAAATAGTCTCTCTATCGGAGTGGTTTGCCGGACATGCTGATAAATCTGTTTTTCCAATCCTTTCAATAGAAATGACGTCAGAGTTATTGGTCTATAGGCCTTTGCCACAGCATACGTTGGACGCCCCGGTTTAGGTATGAAGACAACTCTGCTTTGTTTCCACGTATTTGGTACATGTTTATGCACCAAACTTGCCCTGTAGAGCCTACAAATATGCGAGGCCAGCGTTTATATTTCCTGTTGCAAAAGCACAGACAGTACCCCATCTGGTCCCGGTGATTTGTATGGATTGAAGGTGGAGGAGGTTAATAAAAGATCTAAACTTAATTGCCGAAATATATCTTAGAAAACGAAATAAAAATTTAAGAAATAGATTAAAATTAAATAACGGAAATTTTGTTGTTGTGAAAGCGTTAAGATCAGCAAATACACAACAAAATATCTGTCCTAAATTTCAAAATCCACTAGAAGGACCTTATGTTATAGAAAATGAAGAAGGAAAGAATAGTTACATATTAAAGTATCCGAACACTGATAAAATCACAAATATATATATTTTGGCAAGAACAAACAAACTAAAATAACATAGTAAATAATAGTTCATTGAAGTACAGTGTCATTATAAAATAATTTAAAATATAAATTTAAATTTAAAATTTTTCTATAAATAATAAACTTTTAAATTAAAATTTGGGAATTTGTCATGTTATGAAAAGACAGCTCAAAAAGAATACCAAAAAGAAAAGTAAAAATTTTCCTTTTGAATTAATTAATTATAATTTGAAAAAGTTATAACCCTGTATATGAAATATTTGTAAATATGAACTGTCAAAGTTTATGACAAATGGGAACATTATTCTGATTGGCAGTGATATAAATAAATAATACTTGGTACTTACTTGAATTGGAAATTTAATATTAATAAATTTTGTAAATAAAAGGTTAAAATTTACAAAATAACGATTAAATATATCTTGTCCAAGCATAAATTGTAAAAATATCCAAATCATAATATTTCTTGTAATATTAATCATTAATATGGATTAACATTGGTCGATTGCTGATTTGTTAAGGAAAAAAGGGATCCATGGAGAATAACAATGTAGTTGATTCAGGGCTTCTAGAGAAGAAAGATGCCAAAAATTTTTTAAAAATTTAACTAAAAAAATAAATTAGTATTAATTAAAGCAAAAAATAATCAAATTTCAATTAAGTAAACATTTAAAGGTAATATATTTGTAAATAAGTGTTTTCACGATTGTTTTTGTGAAACAAAGACGATACCTACCTTTCGACTTGGATGATGTACATTGGAGCTTGTCAGTCTGGAGAAATTTGCTTTGTATATGGTATATATCGAGGCACTGGAAATAGTATAAACATTCACAAGTGTTGAGTGAGTAATTTATTTGTCTAAAACTAGAGAAAAAAAGATTTAGCATGTTTTGCTAACCATACAAATAGTATGGCTAATTTGTAACTGTTGTAAATATTTAAACATTGTTGATTACTTACTTTAATTCTAATATCATATGAATTTTATACAAAGAATAGTTTATTTTCATATATAAATAAATTCATAAAATAGATATCATTTGTCAAAGGGACAAAATTTCGATTCTGTAGCAAGAAAATCGATTCCAATTTATTAAATTAAAAAGCAAATAAAATTCATATAATAACACAATAGATTATAGAAAATTTTAATTAATTTGTTCATAATAGTAATATGTTGGTATAAGTGGTAAGTTTGGATGCCAATCATATAATAAATATAGATTGTTTTCTTTAGTTTCCAAAAATAGAATTTGTAAATAATAGTAATAAATGTTAAATTGTTGAAAATTTTGATTAAATCAAATTTAAAATACAAGAGGAATGAAAAAAATTTAGGTACCTATACTGATATTTCAAATATTTGTAAAATTATTTAATGTTTGAAAACCAGCAGTAATAGATTTTGATATGGTTGGTGATAAATAAAAAATTTAATAACAAATAAAAAAAAAATAATAATAAATAAATATTTAATATAAAATAAGTAAAGATAATAATAAATAAACATTTAATATAATATAAATAAAGATAATAATAATAAATAAAACAAAAAAAATGATAATAAATAAACATTTAATATAAAACAAATAAAATAATATCAATTTAACTAAAATAAAAATAAAAAATAAAATAAAGTGAAACTATATATGTCAGAACTCAACCTAAAAAAGAGATGATCTCTTGCGCATTTCAAATGAGAGTTACATTACATTAGATTTAATTAGGACTATGGGCCATGTGGCCTCCCCCACCTCGACCTTTTCAGATCTATTGTGGATCCTTTAATCATTGTTTGGAGTACCTTGTCTAATTCGGTCTTTTGTAGTAGACTCCATAGACTGGGAAGTAGTTCTCCGCTATAACTAGTTGCCCTTGGTTTTTCTTTTCCAAGTGTAAGGAATCTCAGTCTTGCTAGACCTTCGCAGTAGCACAATACGTGTTCTGCCGTTTCCTCCTCTTCTTATCAGAATCGACACAAGGTCTCTTCTGTCAGACCGATATTGTACATATGTTTTTTAAGTCTACAATTCCCTGTTAATGGATTTACTAGTACTATTAAGGCTTAGTAGATGCTCGGTGAGTTTAGGCGATGGCCCTTTTAAGAACTCTTTAGCCTGTCTCTGTCCAGGTAAGTTTTTCCACCACTCCTGAGATTTTTTAAACATCCACTGCTTTGTGCATGTTCTGATAGTTGTTTTTGTTACACCACAGAAGGGTTCTGGGTCAATAAGAGCATTTGTGGCTCCTTCTCGGGCTAGTAAATCAGCCTCTTCATTGCCCTTATGTCCCCTGTGGCCTGGCACCCAAGCTAAGGTTAGTCTGTTTTGACTATTCAGCTCTGTTTGGGCTTCCAAACAGTCCCACACAAGCTTTGAGTGTACCTGCATGGAATTGAGTGCTTTTAACGTCGCTTGACTGTCTGAGTATGGGACAATGGTTTTTCCAATTACTTCTTCTGTCCAGTGATGTATTGCTGCTATTTCTGCCTAGAATATTGTCGCATGTTTACCTAAGCTCAGTGAGATTCTTGTCTTTGGCTTGGTACTATATATACCTTATCCTGAACCTTCATGGGATTTGTAGCCGTCTGTATACCAGGTGAAATCTGCACGAATAGAAGGTCCTCCCGTCCACGCTTCCCTGTCTGGTATACTTACTTTATATTACTTTTTAAAGCTATACTTTGGGAACATTTCGTCTGAAGGCATTCCCATTATTTGGTCGTTCTCCAAATCATTATATAGTTCGCTGTAGTCGCGTCCATGCAAACTGCTTAAGGGTGATGAACATTTGTGCAGTCTGTATGTGACAGACCTGGCTTCGCCTTGAATGAATATTGGTGTTAGGTTTAGCATGACTTCTATAGCTGCTATTAGAGTCGTTCTTATAGCTCCCGTGGTACTCATGCATGCTTGCCTTTGGATACTATGAGCTGTCGAATGGCTCCAACTTGCCGCGTCTTTGGCCACCATACCACCGACCCGTAGGTTATCATCGGCTGGTATATAACCATAGGGACATTTTTGGTTGTAGTCCCCAATTTTTTCCACACAACTTTCGACATAGTTTGAAGGATGTTGTGCTCTTTTGGGTGACCTTTTGCAAGTGTTGATTCCCTATTAACCTGTGGTTAAAGATGACTTCCAAGTATTTGGCCTTTTGAGCAAATGGAATATTCACTCCTTTCAGTACTGGTGACTTTAGTCCTGTTGGTACTTTTCGTTTTGTAAAGTTGACTATTGTGTTAAGAGTTAAGCCGAGGTAAGTAAAAAGTTTATTAAATATTACAATATATCAAGTAACTATCAGAATAGTCATTAAAAAATAACAGACAACGTGTTATTGTTTTATTTAAATAAGTACCTGTGTAAAAATAAAAATCAAGTCAATATATATTTTAATAATTCCTCTTTTATTTGAAATTCTGCTTTCGTTTCTGTCTTTAAGGATTTGCAGGTCTGTAAATATTTAAAGATAGGTTAAAAATGTAATTTATTATCTATATTTGAAATATATTTAAAATGCTATATTTCAAACAAATCATTAAATGATTTGCAAAGATTATCAGTATTTGAAAGCTAAAATAATTTGAAATCGGCCCTCTTAAATTTCATACTCCATCATTATTTAACGATTGACAAAATGTGAAATAATTTACGTTAACGGAGGGAGAGCCATCCAGCACAAAAAGTTCTTCAAATGAGAATGTTCATTTAGTTTAATGACGTCTTCGTTAGGTTGCGCCCCGGCTTGCTCTGCTCGCTGCTCGCACGATAATGGCGGATGTTCGCCAAATTCCATTATCGATAACAACTGTTGGCGTTGTAATTTTCGTGAAGTTACAATTAAATCACGTTGATTCGGATGTAATGGAACCTAAATCATTAATTTTAATTGGCCCAGTCTCAGTCCTAGCAAAGTTGATGGTGAACAATTACTGCAATTCGCTAAGTAATTACTCAAGTATAATAAGTTGACGAAATTCGAGGATTAAGGAGTGATTAACGGAAAACTAAGTAACGATATTCGAGTTTTTTTAATTTTTGGTAAATCTTTGCTGCTTTTAATTATTATATTTGCAGTGTTCAAATTTCCATCGTTGTATAAATCGAGTTACAAAAATGTAGTTTGGTTGGAATCATAAAGATAGAATGAAGTTGAGACGGCGGTTATTAACAAGTAAACGCACTTTGAGTCGTATGTTGATTAATTTAAAGTTAATAATTTTATATTTAATGATTAACTGAATGAAAATGTTTTTATATCATTTAAGTCATGCTATTTAAAAAAAATGGTATTTATTTGTTACCAAAACTGACTAGCTTCACTTGCTGAGTTTGGCGTTTGACGTAAAAATGTCCGGTTACTTTTAGTAGACTTTATTTTAAATCAATAATTGGAAAGTTCTTATGCCCACCCTACTTTGTGATGTCACTGTGTGCGTTGCGCAAATTAAGGTGATTTTAGTGATTTTATGTTTGTTTCACTACGTTTCACGAATTTGTTGATGTGTGGACAAAGTTTGGTTCTCACTTGATAAATGTTTTTATTGTAGTAACTTATGATGTATCGAATCTCTGAGTAGTAAGAAATGATCCACAAATAATTATTTTTCTAAAGAAGGCCTTGGAGAAATTAAAACATGTCAGATCGTACAATTCTTTTTAAATATCAATTTTAATTTACTGCACAGCTGTGAGTAGTTATAAAAAAGATGGCTCACAGTGGCGGCTCGTCATAATTTTAAAAGGGTGTTCACTTTTTTCCAATAATTTAATCGTTTCTAAGTTCGATTCCAAACTTTGTACACGCACCAATATCGCAGGTTTTTTTGGGTTTGTGTAGTTATTATCAATATCATACTGTTTGCAAGCACTACAACTATTAATAAATATTTTATTTATTGTAATATTTGTTTTGTTTTTAATACGTTAAAAACCATTTATAAACATTATTAGTTGAAGTCACCTGACTTTTCTTTATATTTTAAGATTATTTTTAAATATATATCAGGTTATGTAGAGCACTTGACAATTATGTTTGTGTAAAATAGTATATTGTGCAACAAGTGTTGAAAATAGCACTTTTCACACGCATGTGACGGTTTGGGGCACGAGCTTGAAAGGCAAGTGCAACAAGTCACAAAGTGTGAAAAGTGCTATTTCACACGAGTTACACACTATACTTTATCATATATTTTTAATGGTATTATTGTTAGTAAAGCAAATCTTATTTCAAATGACCAAAACTGATTTATATTTATTTATAACCATACAGCTATACATACAAATATTTACAATGAATAATAACAACAATGAAAAAACAATTTTTATTCGCTTATTAATAGTCTTTCCTGCTGTTTTATTTGAAATTGTAATTTACTGTTATATTAGAACAATTTTTAAAATTTATTGTAGGACAGTCCTGCCCTTTCAACACATTTTCAGTTATAATTATGTTTTTTTCGTTTAAACAAGATGGCT
>OV651819.1:75067872-75092872 GCA_927349885.1 Psylliodes chrysocephalus | reverse complement strand
AAGAATTTTCATAGATATTGGTAGGTATAGTTAATCTTTATGTATTTAATAATAGTTAATAGTTTAAGCTGGAATAACATTTCCGGTTTAAATTCGGGATTTATTTTATTCGGTTCTATTTGTATCAGTTTTTTCCACGAAAGAGATTAAATTTTTTATACAATGTTCCTAATAGGAATTTAGGATAAATATGATTATAGTGGGTAAGTGACTTTTACGGGGATGGAGCTACTAGTAATTACCATTCATAGCTCCACCCCTATTCGCGATGTTGCCATACTTAGCAGGATATCTTTCTATGTTGTTCTCTCTCGCGCAAAAACTGGGCAAGTGACCCGTAACCCAACAAAACACAAATTATTTGATTTTGAAAATATACAAATATTTTTGAAAACTTACACATGAAAGGTTATTCCTTCCTTGTATCTTCCACCGTTGGATGCATTGTTACATTCACGTACAAAACAACAAGAGATTTTGAAAATCCTGTAAAAAATTAACACCAAACCACAAATGTTTTTTATTAAAATAAAACACTAAACGACTAAACTAAAAAATAATGTTTTAAATAAAACCTTTACTAGAAGAACAAAATAAACAACACAACAGATAATAAAATCGATTATATACGTCGAACGCCGATCTTACGCTTATTACTAAACTTGTGCCGATTCTGTCTTGTCAGAAGTGCCAACTTAAAATTTATTGACATTTATTTATCATGGCGCCCATCATATGGGGGGTTAAAATGTTTTTACGATGCGGTATCTAGACCTTCTGAGGGCTATGGATTATATACATTAAAATGAGTTATTTTTGTGTAGAATCAATAAACAATTTTAGTTTATTTTCATTTGGTCTACTATTTGAAAAAATCGTAAAATTGAATAAAACTGCCTTTATGAAACTAATTTAATTACGGCTATTAAAAATAAAATCCTAAATGTGGAGGTGTAGTTAAGGATACGTCATCTGTCTTCCACGCGAGAGGCCCGAATTCAAATCTCGGTTGGGGACTAATTAAATTAAATCTTTTTTAATGTTCATTTTATTTTATAAATTAGTGAAAGTCATAAATTATTTTAAAATTAGTTATATTGTATTATCCTAAAATAATTTTTTTAAATTGTAGATTTTCGTTATTGGGTCCTAGAAATATATATTACTTCAGTGATTTGTCCATATCTACTCTTGTTGCACAAACTAGTAATAAATGGTTTAAGTGTAATACGTATTTTTATACAAGTTATTTGTTAATAAGTACGAAAGATTTTTGCGGATGGTTATCGAAGTTTTTTGTTAAAAAAAGTTCCTATAAAACTAGGTCGAAATATGCTTCACTTCCGAGATACAGAATGTTTAGATATTAATTTATTTATTTTTATTAATTATTTCAAAGAGTTTTAAAGATATTTACTCGAAATTTGCAAAGAAACTTTGAAGGGATAAATGTGCATATTTTTTTGGGTGTTCCAAATATTTCTACTTGCACCGGTTTGTGAATGCCACACCTATTATATAGTGCGTCACTGACTTTTTTGATCTACGTTTTTTTTTTATAAATTAACTTCAGCAATCACTATCTAAAATCATTTACACCCAAGTCAAATTTTTAGAAGAAACAAGTTTTGTTTATGTTATATTAGGATTTTGTAAAAGCATAAAAATTAATAATTATTTTATTACAGTCATTTTTTTGCCAATAAGACTGCAGGAGAAATTGATCTTATTATTTGGTTTTATAGATTTCTTTAAATCTGTATAAGAAAGCTAGTTTATCTTAAAGTAAACTATGCTCTATCGCTAAGGGGACGGACGCCAATTGAGCACTTTATTACCCTCAGGTAAAATTGATACCGTAGCCGGACACGCCAATTGAGCACCAAGGACCAAACAGATACCGGCCAATTGAGCACTTTATGACTAGCCAATTGCGCACTTTATTACTAGTTTGTTCATTAACGAATTATCAGGTACCTACTGAATTAATGCAAACAGTTATTTTTCTCGGTTAAATAAAAATCAGAATATGGTAGTTGGCATTTATTTATTAAAAAAAAATCATGGGGTCAAAACAATTTTTAAGAAGTATTTTTTCGCAGACCTGTGTAATAATAATAATTTTACAGTAAATAGTATTATAGTTTATATCTATGAGCAACTAACTTCACAAAATCATATTCTGACAATAGCTTATTATCTAGCTCCAAAATCTTCTGATTTAAAAACTTTTCCGCATCTCTGACTTTTTTCGTTTTTACAACAAAAGGGTTACCAATACTTTAAATTTTAATATAAACTAAGCATTGAAATTCAATAAGAGTTTTAACAAAAACGTGAATATTGGGGTGCGTATGGTAAAAACTTTTTGAAAAATGAGAGTGAAAGGATTCACAGGGGTTGGTTAAAAATAAATTACTGGTTTTGGAAGCCCATACCGAAGAAGGAAATACAGACGTTTCCGAAATATAAAAATCAACTAAATAATCTGCTAATCTTGAAAAGGCATTAGAATCAGGAATGTCCGACATAAAATTATTAATGAAACAATCGCTTACACTTTCGGGAGTGAGAAAAGGTAAACCAAATAAATGTTGTATCCATTTTCCTGACTCAGTTTGACTTTTATAAAGGTTTACTAAACCCAAGTTTTGAACTTTTCTATACCAGCTTTGTGCTAAATGGAATCGACAACCAAAAATTTTTGCATTTGGCCAAACAGATTGCGCAGAATTATGAATGGCTTTTTCGAAATCTATAACTATCTGTTGAGGATTTAAATAAATATTTATGGAATTTAATAACATCAGTAATTTATTAAACAGAATGGTATACGTTTTGCCTAGTTTGTTTGGAAGAAGGCAAAAAACTAAAGGAAAATAATGTCCATTGCGCAACCAATGAATAGTAAATAGTTGAAAAAAGAATTTTGTACAATATTTAAATGTTCCATCCATGTAAATTGTGTCACACTGCGATAAACATTTCATATTAGACGTACAACCAAAAATTACAATATAAGTTTCAATATCATTGGCCAATAAAAATGATTCGTTTCTATCTGGTGTTAAATCCATAACATTTAGAGCTTCTTGGACATCATGTATATCTTTTGGTGTAGCTGACTTGTTGGTGTTCAATCAATTGCGATTCATATTATGCCGTATGAAGTCCAGATCCATAGTTGTTATATTTTCCTTATACGAAGACGTCGAAATCTCCATATTCATTACTTTTGATGGTCGTTGGGCAAATGTCATGCACGGCCTTCCTTTCGCAACTATATTACTTATAGCCTGTCGACTTCTTTTGCAAGTTGGCTTGATGGTTGTGTTCCAAGAAATGGTCCAGGACGTTTAAATCTGAAAAGACATTAGATTATTGATTTGACCATTCAAAAAAGGTTTCAATTCAAATTCAAAAAGTTGCAATTAACTTTTGGTATGCGGACGCTATTCAAATACACAGTAAAAGACTCTGTTCTTAAGATCATTGATGTATCAAGAACGGATTCAAAATTTTTCTATTTGTCAAAATATGCACTGTCTATTTCTTGGTAATAAACAACCAATATAATCCACTTTCTTTAATAAATATAATGAAAATAATTAAACTTCGAGTATGACATTTTGCTTTACAGCCCTTTACAGAACACACACAATATATTATTCCATCTTTCAGGTCTTTACGTTTTCTAAATTTATTATCATTTGGAACAAGCATTTGCTGGCCATGTTCACTTAAAACAAAATCAGTTACTAACTCCATAGGTAATATTTTTTTATCCGAACGCTAAAAGGTTTAGATAAAAACTGGTATGAGCCAATTGAGCTATTAAAGCATACATAGAACAGACTTAATTGTACGGATGTGCCGTATAAATAAGTCACCCCAATAGTCACCCCTTTTACCCAAGTAAGATAATGTGGTTTTGAAAATTTTGACAAAGGTAATTAAGAATGTGTTACAATTGGCAAATTTGAAAATAAGTACCTATCTCTAATTTAAATTAAATGTTAAACTGCTTATGATTTTAAAACCAAATCGTAATATGTAAAAGCTTTTAACGGATTAATATGAATGTTTTGCATTTCGTGGACTGAAAATTTGATACCACAATATTGCAAAAATTATGCAAAAATTTGTATTAAACAGAATAATAACATTCCGCTTGCTCGCCAATTATTTTTGTTACCTACCAATATAAAATGAAAAAACATTACTCACAAAAATTTAATTTTATATGGGCAATTTTAATTTTTTTTTACTTATTTCTGTTTTTAAACATTATTTGTTATTTTTTAAAGTATTTTCATTAGCAGATTATTAACTTATTTATTTTTATTATTTTAGGTTTTGATAACGACTTTGTAGCTGAAACTGATCTCATCATTTTTTCTTAACCTATTGCTGAGTGCGTATTCCATTTATAATAATATACTTCATTACGTAATAAAAAGGGATCAGAGTATCTAGGGTTTTCCTAATAAAATTTGGTTGTAAGCTTTTAATGAGTTTCTTTAAATTAGAATGTTAAGGGATTATTATTACAAAGTAATTCCAGCTCAAAGTGCTGAATTGGCCTGTCTCAAAAGGGTAGCTTTAAAAAGGTACCTGCCTGCCTGGTGCTCAGTTGGCCGATCTATATTTATTACATCTAGAGCTTGATGCTGAATTGGCTCACACCCCTCTAAGGGTTAATTAATAAGTAATTTAGAACTATTTAATTTGAAGATACTCCTAAGGCGTGTTTGGTGTTAAAGAGGCATAATTTTTAACAGTTATCTCTTAGGTACATTTTCTACAATTTTTCAACAAGGGCTCTTTTAAAACCACATTGTTTTAATATAAAATAGTTTGTTTTAGAGCATAACGTAGCTTTTCAACCCAATCACATTATGTTGACGTTAAAAGATAAATTGCTTAAAATAAAGAAAAAAATCATGATTCCTATACTTTCCTTATCTGTATACAGATAGGAAAGTAAAAAAATTTAAAAATTGGTTTAATAAAATTCTTAATATACTCTTACGGACTTCGACTTAGGTCTAATTAGTTTTAACAGATTGTTTTAAAATACTCCTAAGACCCGTTATAGCATTCTCCCTTTTACTCTTAAAGCAGATTTATAACAGCCCTAAGGCTATCTCGCGTTTTCAAAAGTTTTATCAGTGTCTTAAAAAAAGGTTTTATAGTTATCTTTTATACTTTGATAAATATAAAAATGTTACTTGGGCACTTACTAACAAACACCTTGTACATAAAACAAAGAAAATGTAGAAGTATTTTTTAGTTTGGTTTCCGAAATACCCATAGAAAAACCTAAGTATATTTTAAAATATATTTCGTAAACAAAGTATTAAGTAAGAAAATATAGTATTTAATTAAAGGTTATATTTTTCATTTTTTATTTAATTTTTAAAATGTACCAACAGTATTTTGATGATTAGTTCGGTATATTACAGATTTTTTTTTCAAATGATCGTTTACTACTGCTATCAAAAACGAGTTGACAAACAAAACACTATCGTTTCAAAAATGTTACAACAGGTTATAGCTTTAAAAATTATTTTAAACGAGGAAAACAAAAAAAAATACTCCTTGTAAGACCGGGCCTGCGATTTATCAGCGTTTTGATCTTTTAAATCATCTAAAGGTTCCATTTACGTTAGACAGACTACAGACGACAACAGAAGCGACGGCAAAGGAGACCAATGCATTTAAGTTAGACTTCACACATTTAGGAAGCCGTGCGACGCAACAACCGCAGACGACAATTCGAAGGAACGATCAGTGTTGCCAGACCTACTGTTTTAAAGTAGATATACTGTTTTTGTTTCTGTTCTCATGTTTTAGGCATGAAATCTACTGTTTTCACAAATTTTGTTCCTAATTTATCAAGTTTGCCTCATTCTTCAGCAAATGGTCAAAGAATATTTTCTTTAATAAATTTACTGAAGTAAAAGCAGCGTAATAAGCATACGCTACTGTAGGTTTGCTCCATAAAAAAACTTAAGATAATCATTATGTTTTATTTAAAATGCAACAAAGAATTAATAGGGCATCATAAAAAGAACATGCATGCTAAACAAAACGTATTTGTATTATCTGATTCAGACTGATCTAAAAGAAATATCTATTATTTTTTTTTTTGTTTCCGGACTTTAAGTATGAATTAAAAATTTTATTATTTATTTTTATTCTTTGTTTACTTTCTAATTTGGGTAGAAAAATGTTTATTTCTCGTTTCTTATTAACTTTTTTTTTTAACTACTACACTGCAAATTATAATTATTTCCACGTGTATTAAAATCTACTGTTTAGATCTACGGTTTTTTTTTCACCCATGCTGTTCCAGAAAATTTTCATCTGGCAACACTGCCCAGGATAGATCGAAAGAACTTTACAACTACCATTTCTATAAAAAAATATCGACAGGCAACAAACACTACCCCGAGACGGATCTTTTTGTCGTCGACTTCTGTCTCTCGCACTGGTCGCGAATTGCGAAATGTGTTTCATATAATTATCATATCATGTGTTCAGACGTTAAGAGACCGTTCTTGGTCTCCTTTTCCGTCCGTTCTGCTGCCGTATGTCGTCAGTCGCGCGTTCCGAAATTGTACCTTAAGTAATAAATTAAAGGGAGCGTAAGTCTGGGAATAGAGCAACGTTGCCAAAGTATGTTGAGATGCACTGAAAGTTGTCAGTGCGTTCTCAACCTGAATTTGATGTTAGGTGCCGCATCGAAAACGGCTTTAGGGACCCTGTACTTTAAGTATTAATGAAAAAACCACGTGAGTTTTATTTAAATAGGAGCCAAAACTACTACAATTACATTTCAATGTTTATTAGTTTGTTGAATTGATTTTTTTTTAAAGATTGATTAAATCGTTAATTTGAAAATATGACCCATTTACTTCTATACAATAAAGCAGATTTCTTTAAAATATATTTCGATTATTTTGTAGCATAATAATATATCATATATAATTAATTTAACACGTGGAGCTACCCAATATTATTGCATATCTTAGACTTCCTTACGTCTAAAACTAGTTACACAATTGATCTGTTAAGATAATATGAAATTTTTAATTCTTTTAAAAAATTATATGTACGTCTATGCTCTGTTTAAGAAAATCTGACCTGTTAATGTAGCGTAACGGTCGATCTATTGATCATAGTCTGATTAAGAGAGAGTGTAATATGCTCATTAAATCTTAGTAAGTATCAGGGAGTTACGCAATTACATAGGGTGTGGTATGACATGTAGAATATGTAGGTCTTCCTTTTTTTATTTAATATTAATTGTCTAATAATTTATGGAACGATTTAATACGAATATTGGAATTCTTGAGGGTCAAATTTAATTTCCATAAATAGAATGTAATGATGATTTCATATCGTATTAAATCTAATGATTAGTTTCGATTTGAAGCAGCCTACATTGAAAATGTATTAACTTTATCAATAATTAAGTTATATTAACTACACTTGTAAAAACAACACAATATTTTATAAAAGTTAGTATTATTATTTTATAAATACAAAAGTTATATTTTAAATATTCATTAGGTTCAGAAAACCGTCAGGTGGCCAGCTTGTAAGTAACATATATTAATTTCTATTTCACTATCGCATGCAGAGATATTAGAGATATAACCATTCATTGATGAAATGTTATATTCACGATGCCAAGATTAATTCGACAATCAACATGCTCCATTTGTAGGGCCGCGGCGAGAAGACGAAATTTGAGAAGTAAAAGAGAAGGATTTTATGGAGATAGTAGATAGACAAAGCGGGTTCTGGACCACATAGGGAATTCAACGTGTAAGAGTGAAGGTTAACCTACGAGATATGGCGTTCACGTAAACGAGGTCATTTTCATCATTTTGCGAAAAGACAAATAACCTACGAGATATGGCGTTCACGTAAACGAGGCCATTTTCATCATTTTGCGAAAAGACAAATAACCTACGAGATATGGCGTTCACGTAAACGAGGCCATTTTCATCATTTTGCGAAATATGTAAATTAACATGGAAAATCGGAGACAGACGGTCTGAGAGGAAAACGGGGTAGTGGGGGGAGTGGGGGGATTAAATTTCGTCGAATAGAATTTTTGCGTAGTGGTAAAGCCAAAAGGGCCTTAGCGTATAGCTTCACTGCTATTGGTCCGATTTAAACGGGAAAAACGGCATTATGAAGAGAGCGTGATATAGATTAACATACAAGAGAAAAATCATGCGCAGTGGCAGGGCAAAAGGACCTTAGCGTATATCTCAGCTATCGTTGGTCCGATTTAAATGGGGAAAAACGGCATAACGTAGAGATCGTGGTATAGATTACCGTCGAATAGAAAAATCATGCGCAGAACGAAAAGCCACAAGGGCCTTAGCGAATATCTCAGCTATCGTTGGTCTGATTTAAACAAGAAAAACGACATTACGTAGAGATCGTGGTATAGATTAACGTTGAATAGAAAAATCATGCGCAGAACGGAAAGCCACAAGGGCCTTAGCGAATATCTCAGCTATCGTTGGTCTGATTTAAACGGGAAAAACGACATTACGTAGAGAATGATGAACGTTGAATATAAAAATCATGCGCAATACCATAAGGGCCTTAGCGTGTATCTTCTCTGCTATTGGTCCGATTTAAACGGAAAAAACGGCATTATGAAAAGAACGATTAACGTAGAAGAGAAAAATATTGTGCAATGTCAAAACGACCTTAGCACGTATCTTCACTGCTATTGGTCCAATTAAAACGGGAAAAACGGCATTATGAAAAGAACGATTAACGTAGAAAAGAAAAATATTGTGTAATGTCAAAAGGGCCTTAGCACGTATCTTCACTGCTATTGGTCCAATTCAAATGGAAAAAAGGAGGTTATGTAGAGAGCGGGATATAGATTAACGTTGAAGAGAAAAATCATGCGCAGAACGAAAAGCCACAAGGGCCTTAGCGAATATCTCAGCTATCGTTGGTCCGATTCAAACGGGAAAAACGGCATTACGTAGAGATCGTAGTATAGATTACCGTCGAATAGAAAAATCATGCGCAGAACGAAAAGCCACAAGGGCCTTAGCAAATATCTCAGCTATCGTTAGTCTGATTTAAACAGGAAAAACGACATTACGTAAAGAATGATGAACATTGAACAGAAAACTCATGTGTAAAGCCAGAAGGGCCTTAGCGTATATCACGTGGTCCGATTTAAGCGGGAAAAAACGGCATTACGTAGAGAATGATTAACGTAGAAGAGAATTTTTATGTAAAGCCAGAAAGGCCTTAGCGATTCAAACGGCTACGTGTAGAGAATGACATCTAGTTGTCATTTCGCACATGCGCAGTTCATAATGCCGTTTTCATATCTTTGTTAATATCGATCGGATTTGAACGTTGAAAATGGTAGATGACAATGTCATCTAGATGGCATGTGCACATGCGCAGTTCAAGGGTTAGTTCTCGCTTGTCACTTTATATCTTCGTTAATATCCCATCAGATGTCTTGAACGATGATGGCGATCATCGTTCACGTGAACTAACCATATACAAGATGGCGGAGTCAAAAGGACCTGTCAACTGTCAAGTATAACTTCGTTGCTATTGGTCGGAAAGGAATGGGGAAACAAACAATTGATGTATTCGTTTCGTTTCGTTACGTTACGTTCCGTTACGTTTCGTTACGTTTCGTTACGTTTCGTTACGTTTCGTCACGTTTCGTTACGTTTCGTTACGTTTCGTTACGTTTCGTTACGTTTCGTTACGTTTCGGTTACGTTTCGTTACGTTTCGTCACGTTTCGTCACGTTTCGATACATTTCGTTACGTTTCGTTTCGTGGACAAAAGGACCTAAGTCTCGGTGGCATGTCACCAGGTGCAAAATGGTCAAAAGTATCTTAGGTAGACAAACGGAAAGACAGACAAACGGAAAGACAGACAAAAATACAGATAAAAGGACAGGCAGACGGAAAGAGGAGACAAATGTCTCCTTAAAATTTATTGATACGAGATTCCAAAAAGACCTAAACATTGAATAATACTTAGAAATCATGTAGAGAACAGTACAGGCCTAAGAACAAAAAACTACTGAAGAAAAAGATGAAGAGTGAAACGTTGAAAGGTTGATATCCGTAGAAATTTATAGAAAAAAGAATGGAAAATCGTAGAAATCTTTAAAGAATACACGCTGCTGCATTGTCAAAGGGGCCGTAGTTGGTTAGTACAATAAATGTAATAACCAAGGAGACATTACTTTTCTGGATCTCTGAATACGGGAAGGTAGCAGTCAAAAGTTCAGTATTTTAGAATAAGTCTAAGAAGTCGTATTGTTCGTATTGTAGTCATACATTATCGTCGTTTCCTTATTACTTACAAGTACAATAAAAATACTCTACGTCCATTGTCGATGGTAAAAAGGTAACAAAATACTCTTCGTCCATTATCGTATGTAAACCTGCGCAGTACGTTATTGTCGTGTCATCGTCTTAATCTTTATTAAAAATAAATACAACAATTACAATATACCATCTTCGTTTGTACTCGATTATTTTCGCATTTAAGATTTACAACCTGGAAAATCATCTGTCAAACATTTATTATTACTGTCTATTTTTTTTTCAAGCTATCAACCTAAAAAAAATATCGCAGCTATCCAACCATTGTCATCTCTACAGGTTTTCGTATGTCTATTCAATATTCTTTTTAACCTAAAAATATGGCATCTGTCATCTGTCACTATTAAAAAACGTATGTAATCACTTTTTTTCGTATATTATTATTTAGTTTCAGTATTTTTGCATCATCTTCTGTCTCGTATGACTCGTTAAATCCAATAAAAAGGCCTCATTTATTTTCATAAAGTAATTATTGATTGCTTTTATATTTAGCATTTCTGTCCTAAAAATATGACTTTAGGCATCCGTCATTATTAAAAACGTTTGTACTCACTTTTTCCGTATATATTTTATTGTTTAATTTCGGTTTTACATCTTAAAAATTATGGCATCTGTCATTAAAAACCAATAAAAAGATCCCATTCTTAGACATCATCTCTATACCGAAGGTATTTCTTAATTAGAAAGCAATTATCGATTGCTTTTATATTTAGCATTTCTGCCCTAAAAATATGTAATCTGTCATCCGTCACTATTAAAAACGTTTTGTACTCACTTTTTCATATATTATTGTTTAGTTTCAGTATTTTTGCAGCATCTTGTGTCCCGTATGACACGTTAAATCCAGTAAAAATACCCCATTCATTTTCAGAAAGTAATTATTGATTGCTTTTATATTTAGTATTTCTATACATTTCGACCCTAAAAAATATGACATCTGTCAGCCGTCACTATTAAAAACTAAAACTTTTGTAACTCACTTTTTTCCTCATTATAGACATTTTCTTGTTTAATTTCGATTTACATCTTAAAAATTATGGCATCTGTCATTAAAAAACCAATAAAAAGGGCCCATTTTTAGACAGCACCTCTGTGCCGAAGGTATTTCTTAATTAGAAAACTATTATCGATTGCTTTTATATTTAGCATTTGTATATATTTTTCGTTTTTCAACCTGAAAATATGACATCTATCATTAAATCCAATAACAAAAATATGATATCTGTCATTAAATCGAATAAAAAAGTACTACTTACATTTTTGTCCTAAAAATATGACATCTGTCATTCATCACTATTCAGTAAAGTTTTCATTTCATACATACTATTTAATAAATCCTTTTTTATCACCAAAAATTATGTTAGAAATATCCATTTAATTATTTTGTATCGGTATTTGAAGTTTAGCTGTATATTTCGGTGTTACCATAAATTCTCCTCTGTCCTAAAAATATGCCATCCATCATCAATAAATACATTACCATTTAAAAAAAGTACAATCAAAGTTTAATTTCATACATACTCTTTTAATGGAACCAGTTTTAGTTAACAAAAATTATGTTAAAAATACGTAGTCGATCTAGGTATCTGGCTATTTGAGATTTTACACTCAGTTTTTCATTATTCACTAAGTAGTTAGGTGCAAAGAGACGACTAAAATTAAAATTTTCAACTACTTAGTTACAAACAAACTTACTTACATCTGAAAATAAAGGTTCAGTTCAGAATGAATTATAAATTTTCAAGGTGTTCGGTTTGTATAAAGATAAACGATATCATCGGTTATTTCCTGTCTACAAGTATAGATAACTCAAAATATTAAAACAATATTTTAGTGCTTAATGGTAGGCAACCATTAATACAATGTAAGAGCAAAAGGACATTAATCTTATTAATGGCCCATAGTTAAATGGAACAATCTCTACAATAAAAATTTCTAAAACTGTTTAATCAGTAATTTTCATAGAAAATTCATGATGGTTGTATATACCGAGGGAACAAGAAACACCAAACTATCAATATTATTACATCAATTAAATGGACCAAAAGTAATACTGTATATGTTATTTTCACCGGTAAATGTTTAATTGGTAAAAGAACATACTTGTTAATACCTAATAGACCGAAACCGTTAATTCGGTTTCAAAGGAATATTTATATTGTCACATTAGATTAATAACGCATCCACCAATGGTGTGACAGTATGCTCGTAGAGATGTTCACTGTACATTGAACAGATTCCAATTCGAGTACCATTCTCATGAGGCAAATAATATAGATATCTCGTTACAAAGTCTAGATGAGAGACAAGTTAGATATTATTGGACGGCGTTACGAAAAACAAATGGTATTATGTAGAATACGTGACGTAGAATAATATTAAAAAGAAAAATAATACAAAAACCAAAAGAACCTAAGTATTCACTATTATCGAATAGAATTAAACGAGAAAAAATTACATTGTAACGGAAACGAGCCGTAGATTAACGCTGAAGAGAAAAATTAGGCACATTAACTTTGAAGAGAAAAGCCATGTGCAAACCCAGAAGGACCTAAGTAGTGACTATTATCGGATAGAATTTAACGGAAACGTGATGTATATTAACGCTGAAGAGAAAAATTAGACTCAATAGCCGTAAGGACCTAAGTATTCGGCTATTATCGATGCAATTCATATTAATAGGCATACATCGTCATTAGTCATTGTAAGAAATCTCAGTTTAAAGCATTCTTCCTTCATTGTGGTATGTTATCGTTAGTCATTGTCGTTGGATATTAATAAAAACAAGGTAAATGAATACTCAACCAATTAACTTAACAATTACAAATCTTGAGCTGGCGTAACATATACTAACTACGGTCATCGATTGTACTCGAATTATCTTCTCAGGTCCTCGTTTGTTTATTTTCTTCTATCACTTAAAAAACAATCAATGACTTAGCAAGTTACTAAGCAGAATTTTGCTACAACAGTCATCTGCATGTCATTCGTTGTTGAGCACCGCTTATCTTTATCAGTATCGATCAGAATGTGACTAAATTTAAACGAGCAGAATTTTTTGTTACAACCGTCATCTGTGGGTCATTCGTTGTTAAGCATCACATATCTTTGTTAGTATTGGTCAGATTTTGAGTAAATTTAAACGGGTATTACGTCATTCATTGTTTCTTTTCGGGATTTTTTGAAAATATTTCTCATATTTTCGTGAGTTTTGAAGTCGTAAGACCATATGACATACTAATAATAAATCTGTTACGCTAATAATGTAGGATTTGCTTCAACAAACTACAACGTATATTTTTCTACGGTCAATGCTAATGTAAGTTTAAAAAAACCTCGTTTCAGGACACCTCTGAAGACATCTGAAGACCTCTGAAGACCTCTGAAGGCCGTTTCAGAAGACACCTGAAGAGCTCTGAAGAACGTTTCTTAAGACCTCTGAAGAACGTTTCAGAAGATATCTGAAGACCTCTGAAGACATCTGAAAACGTCTAAAGAGGAGTCGAACACCGTAAAAGGACACAGTATAAATTAGTGTGTTACCTCAAAATACAATAGATTTTATAAAGATGACTGAAGACATCTGAAGAGGAGTCGAAGACCGTAAAACAGCACAGTATAAATTAGTGTGTTACCACAAAAATACAATAGATTTTATAAAGATGTCGTCGGATACAGCACGTAAACGAAAAATTGTAGATCTTAGACGTGTTATACGAAAAAAAGTATAACTCTCTGAAGAAAATGGAAGTTGATAAAAAAGAATTGAACTTTTTAAACTATGTGATAGAACCATTAAAACAAATAGCTGAAGTATCGTAAAACATAATCCTTCGTAGAAATGCCTGCAGAATAACATTTCAAAACATTCCATTGCCTTAAAAAGATATATTTATTGTAATAAGAAAGACATTAACGTAATGCAGCATCTTCATCGTAAACATCATCCTACATATATTAATGGTGTGATACCATTTATTTAGATTGAAACGGTTATACTGTAACATTAGTATCATTCATATCAAATCCAACGGTATAACAAGATAACTCTTTATATAATTTTTCGAACTTCATATCAAAGATGTACTACGACAGTGAAAAGTCAGCCTACCAAAATCTGTTGAAGAAGCCTCTAGAGAGACTCTATGAACAAAGAAAAGGAGACATAGAAGCAGCGTTTAAAGAATCGATGATGAAAAAGTGAAATCAATCGATAAAGGAGAACATGCGCAATAACTGTCACACCAACAAGGTACACCGAGTACCATTCTCATGATGGAATAATTTTGGTTATTTCGTGAAAACTATCCAATATTTTTTAATATTACTGTCTACTAAATGGTAAATGTTTTAGATTCTTCAATTAATAATAACAGATCCTAGATACGAGAATATTTGTAGTAAAAGTATGATAAAAGTCTTAAGATGTTTATCCACGATTAAAGCTCATGGAATCAATACCAGTATCAATATCGGTGGTAAAAGCTAATGATCTTAAAATTACTTGTAATATTCATCTGACATAGATTTGTCGTCTAGATGAGAGACAAGTTTTTGTAGACATTTCACTTAAAAACGACACTTTGAAATAAAATAAGGCATACTATTTTTTCTATCAACATTGCTAATAAAGTAAATATTCATTCAACAAATCTCTATCAACAGAGATATGAAGAGTATGAAGAACTTCTTAGCGATTACTTGTAACAAAGCATGGTGAGTATATTAAATTATATGAACTACATCATTGTCAAAAAGGACAAGTCTATATCTTATTTACTAGTACATTTTTCGCAGGAAGTCATTAGCGTAAAACATAATCCTTCATATCAATACAGACGGTATACCAGCATTTATATTCGAAAGTATATTTATGATGTAATGAAACTGTTAAGTTATATTTCTCGTAATAAGCTAGACAGCATCCTTTACAAATCAGTGGTGTTCTAACGTTCATTTAGAATCAAAGGATAATTTTTAATGTAAGAAATATTAGAGTAAAGGTACATTTACCAATACTGTGACAGTATCCTTCATACCAAAGCCAATGGAAAATTACCATATAAAAATTCAATAATATTCAAACTTGTTGACATATCAGCTAAATACATTTGACGAAACTCTAATAGAATATAATATTTTTCTACGACTAAATTTAAACAGATACACTGGATATTAAGTAAAGTCTTTTGTAAATCAACTATATAATTACAAACGAATTCCAATGGCTAGGAAAAAACGAGGTGATTCAGAGTTCTTAACATTTAATAAATTTTAATATTAAATAGCTACAAAAGATGATTTTGTAGCAAAATTAGGATGAATTTCTTAATTTATATAAAATGGAAGATACGTCAGAGTACTCAGCATTTATTAAAAAATAACGTTAAAAAGGTGTCAAAATTTGATACAAAAGAATAAATAATTTAAATTTAAAGGAATACTTATATTATATTGTAAGAAATATTAGAGTAAAATTGCAACCACCAATGTTGTGACGGTATCTTTCATATCAAAATGCAATGATGAATTAGGATTTTTATAACCAAACAGTGAATTAGGATATTATAATTTTTCTGCGTAGGCTGTGTTATAGCAGAGTAGGTTAATAGAGCTAGTATGATAAATTTAGGAAGGTACATTGATTTTATTAAAGAAATCTAAGAAAAGTCTAAATAGTAAAACTGGCTGATAATAGGCTAAGTGATAATTCGATAGAGTACGTCATTAAGCAAAGTTTTAGCAATCAAATAATGATAAACGAGATCCAAAGACTACATAAAATACAAAATAAATAAAATAACATTAACAAGTATGAAGATTTGATACAATAGTATGAAGGATGTCTTTGGCATTTTAAATGGCAGAACCTTTATTTTTTTAACAATTAAAACAACGTTAAGTAGATATGATTCATTTTACCAGAAAGGTACGTTCTCTAAGAAAAGTCTAAATATATCAAAGCAGGTTAATTATAGGTTAGTTTCGGAATTTTCAATATAGTGTTCAGCGTATTTAAAAAAAAAATAATAATAATATAGTCGTTGATAGCATGGCATTGTAGCTGTCAGACATTTGCAATAGCTATTAGCTTTGAAGGTATTATTATCGCCGCGAACCAAGGTTAGGTTAGAAGACATACGAACGATACGCATTTGATGGCCATATCGCACGAAGACGAAATTTGAGAACGACGCCATAGGCGAAGTGCTCAAACGTGCTCATCCTAATTTTGCTACAAAACCATCTTTTGTAGCTATTTAATATTAAAATTTATTAAATGTTAAGAACTCTGAATCACCTCGTTTTTTCCTAGCCATTGGAATTCGTTTGTAATTATATAGTTGATTTACAAAAGACTTTACTTAATATCCAGTGTATCTGTTTAAATTTAGTCGTAGAAAAATATTATATTCTATTAGAGTTTCGTCAAATGTATTTAGCTGATATGTCAACAAGTTTGAATATTATTGAATTTTTATATGGTAATTTTCCATTGGCTTTGGTATGAAGGATACTGTCACAGTATTGGTAAATGTACCTTTACTCTAATATTTCTTACATTAAAAATTATCCTTTGATTCTAAATGAACGTTAGAACACCACTGATTTGTAAAGGATGCTGTCTAGCTTATTACGAGAAATATAACTTAACAGTTTCATTACATCATAAATATACTTTCGAATATAAATGCTGGTATACCGTCTGTATTGATATGAAGGATTATGTTTTACGCTAATGACTTCCTGCGAAAAATGTACTAGTAAATAAGATATAGACTTGTCCTTTTTGACAATGATGTAGTTCATATAATTTAATATACTCACCATGCTTTGTTACAAGTAATCGCTAAGAAGTTCTTCATACTCTTCATATCTCTGTTGATAGAGATTTGTTGAATGAATATTTACTTTATTAGCAATGTTGATAGAAAAAATAGTATGCCTTATTTTATTTCAAAGTGTCGTTTTTAAGTGAAATGTCTACAAAAACTTGTCTCTCATCTAGACGACAAATCTATGTCAGATGAATATTACAAGTAATTTTAAGATCATTAGCTTTTACCACCGATATTGATACTGGTATTGATTCCATGAGCTTTAATCGTGGATAAACATCTTAAGACTTTTATCATACTTTTACTACAAATATTCTCGTATCTAGGATCTGTTATTATTAATTGAAGAATCTAAAACATTTACCATTTAGTAGACAGTAATATTAAAAAATATTGGATAGTTTTCACGAAATAACCAAAATTATTCCATCATGAGAATGGTACTCGGTGTACCTTGTTGGTGTGACAGTTATTGCGCATGTTCTCCTTTATCGATTGATTTCACTTTTTCATCATCGATTCTTTAAACGCTGCTTCTATGTCTCCTTTTCTTTGTTCATAGAGTCTCTCTAGAGGCTTCTTCAACAGATTTTGGTAGGCTGACTTTTCACTGTCGTAGTACATCTTTGATATGAAGTTCGAAAAATTATATTAAGAGTTATCTTGTTATACCGTTGGATTTGATATAAATGATACTAATGTTACAGTATAACCGTTTCAATCTAAATAAATGGTATCACACCATTAATATATGTAGGATGATGTTTACGATGAAGATGCTGCATTACGTTAATGTCTTTCTTATTACAATAAATATATCTTTTTAAGGCAATGGAATGTTTTGAAATGTTATTCTGCAGGCATTTCTACGAAGGATTATGTTTTACGATACTTCAGCTATTTGTTTTAATGGTTCTATCACAGAGTTTAAAAAGTTCAATTCTTTTTTATCAACTTCCATTTTCTTCAGAGAGTTATACTTTTTTTCGTATAACACGTCTAAGATCTACAATTTTTCGTTTACGTGCTGTATCCGACGACATCTTTATAAAATCTATTGTATTTTTGTGGTAACACACTAATTTATACTGTGCTGTTTTACGGTCTTCGACTCCTCTTCAGATGTCTTCAGTCATCTTTATAAAATCTATTGTATTTTGAGGTAACACACTAATTTATACTGTGTCCTTTTACGGTGTTCGACTCCTCTTTAGACGTTTTCAGATGTCTTCAGAGGTCTTCAGATATCTTCTGAAACGTTCTTCAGAGGTCTTAAGAAACGTTCTTCAGAGCTCTTCAGGTGTCTTCTGAAACGGCCTTCAGAGGTCTTCAGAGGTCTTCAGATGTCTTCAGAGGTGTCCTGAAACGAGGTTTTTTTAAACTTACATTAGCATTGACCGTAGAAAAATATACGTTGTAGTTTGTTGAAGCAAATCCTACATTATTAGCGTAACAGATTTATTATTAGTATGTCATATGGTCTTACGACTTCAAAACTCACGAAAATATGAGAAATATTTTCAAAAAATCCCGAAAAGAAACAATGAATGACGTAATACCCGTTTAAATTTACTCAAAATCTGACCAATACTAACAAAGATATGTGATGCTTAACAACGAATGACCCACAGATGACGGTTGTAACAAAAAATTCTGCTCGTTTAAATTTAGTCACAATCTGATCGATACTGATAAAGATAAGCGGTGCTCAACAACGAATGACATGCAGATGACTGTTGTAGCAAAATTCTGCTTAGTAACTTGCTAAGTCATTGATTGTTTTTTAAGTGATAGAAGAAAATAAACAAACGAGGACCTGAGAAGATAATTCGAGTACAATCGATGACCGTAGTTAGTATATGTTACGCCAGCTCAAGATTTGTAATTGTTAAGTTAATTGGTTGAGTATTCATTTACCTTGTTTTTATTAATATCCAACGACAATGACTAACGATAACATACCACAATGAAGGAAGAATGCTTTAAACTGAGATTTCTTACAATGACTAATGACGATGTATGCCTATTAATATGAATTGCATCGATAATAGCCGAATACTTAGGTCCTTACGGCTATTGAGTCTAATTTTTCTCTTCAGCGTTAATATACATCACGTTTCCGTTAAATTCTATCCGATAATAGTCACTACTTAGGTCCTTCTGGGTTTGCACATGGCTTTTCTCTTCAAAGTTAATGTGCCTAATTTTTCTCTTCAGCGTTAATCTACGGCTCGTTTCCGTTACAATGTAATTTTTTCTCGTTTAATTCTATTCGATAATAGTGAATACTTAGGTTCTTTTGGTTTTTGTATTATTTTTCTTTTTAATATTATTCTACGTCACGTATTCTACATAATACCATTTGTTTTTCGTAACGCCGTCCAATAATATCTAACTTGTCTCTCATCTAGACTTTGTAACGAGATATCTATATTATTTGCCTCATGAGAATGGTACTCGAATTGGAATCTGTTCAATGTACAGTGAACATCTCTACGAGCATACTGTCACACCATTGGTGGATGCGTTATTAATCTAATGTGACAATATAAATATTCCTTTGAAACCGAATTAACGGTTTCGGTCTATTAGGTATTAACAAGTATGTTCTTTTACCAATTAAACATTTACCGGTGAAAATAACATATACAGTATTACTTTTGGTCCATTTAATTGATGTAATAATATTGATAGTTTGGTGTTTCTTGTTCCCTCGGTATATACAACCATCATGAATTTTCTATGAAAATTACTGATTAAACAGTTTTAGAAATTTTTATTGTAGAGATTGTTCCATTTAACTATGGGCCATTAATAAGATTAATGTCCTTTTGCTCTTACATTGTATTAATGGTTGCCTACCATTAAGCACTAAAATATTGTTTTAATATTTTGAGTTATCTATACTTGTAGACAGGAAATAACCGATGATATCGTTTATCTTTATACAAACCGAACACCTTGAAAATTTATAATTCATTCTGAACTGAACCTTTATTTTCAGATGTAAGTAAGTTTGTTTGTAACTAAGTAGTTGAAAATTTTAATTTTAGTCGTCTCTTTGCACCTAACTACTTAGTGAATAATGAAAAACTGAGTGTAAAATCTCAAATAGCCAGATACCTAGATCGACTACGTATTTTTAACATAATTTTTGTTAACTAAAACTGGTTCCATTAAAAGAGTATGTATGAAATTAAACTTTGATTGTACTTTTTTTAAATGGTAATGTATTTATTGATGATGGATGGCATATTTTTAGGACAGAGGAGAATTTATGGTAACACCGAAATATACAGCTAAACTTCAAATACCGATACAAAATAATTAAATGGATATTTCTAACATAATTTTTGGTGATAAAAAAGGATTTATTAAATAGTATGTATGAAATGAAAACTTTACTGAATAGTGATGAATGACAGATGTCATATTTTTAGGACAAAAATGTAAGTAGTACTTTTTTATTCGATTTAATGACAGATATCATATTTTTGTTATTGGATTTAATGATAGATGTCATATTTTCAGGTTGAAAAACGAAAAATATATACAAATGCTAAATATAAAAGCAATCGATAATAGTTTTCTAATTAAGAAATACCTTCGGCACAGAGGTGCTGTCTAAAAATGGGCCCTTTTTATTGGTTTTTTAATGACAGATGCCATAATTTTTAAGATGTAAATCGAAATTAAACAAGAAAATGTCTATAATGAGGAAAAAAGTGAGTTACAAAAGTTTTAGTTTTTAATAGTGACGGCTGACAGATGTCATATTTTTTAGGGTCGAAATGTATAGAAATACTAAATATAAAAGCAATCAATAATTACTTTCTGAAAATGAATGGGGTATTTTTACTGGATTTAACGTGTCATACGGGACACAAGATGCTGCAAAAATACTGAAACTAAACAATAATATATGAAAAAGTGAGTACAAAACGTTTTTAATAGTGACGGATGACAGATTACATATTTTTAGGGCAGAAATGCTAAATATAAAAGCAATCGATAATTGCTTTCTAATTAAGAAATACCTTCGGTATAGAGATGATGTCTAAGAATGGGATCTTTTTATTGGTTTTTAATGACAGATGCCATAATTTTTAAGATGTAAAACCGAAATTAAACAATAAAATATATACGGAAAAAGTGAGTACAAACGTTTTTAATAATGACGGATGCCTGATGTCATATTTTTAGGACAGAAATGCTAAATATAAAAGCAATCAATAATTACTTTATGAAAATAAATGAGGCCTTTTTATTGGATTTAACGAGTCATACGAGACAGAAGATGATGCAAAAATACTGAAACTAAATAATAATATACGAAAAAAAGTGAGTACAAACTTTTTTTAATAGTGACAGATGACAGATGTCATATTTTTAGGTTAAAAAGAATATTGAATAGACATACGAAAACCTGTAGAGATGACAATGGTTGGATAGCTGCGATATTTTTTTTAGGTTGATAGCTTGAAAAAAAAATAGACAGTAATAATAAATGTTTGACAGATGATTTTCCAGGTTGTAAATCTTAAATGCGAAAATAATCGAGTACAAACGAAGATGGTATATTGTAATTGTTGTATTTATTTTTAATAAAGATTAAGACGATGACACGACAATAACGTACTGCGCAGGTTTACATACGATAATGGACGAAGAGTATTTTGTTACCTTTTTACCATCGACAATGGACGTAGAGTATTTTTATTGTACTTGAAAGTAATAAGGAAACGACGATAATGTATGACTACAATACGAACAATACGACTTCTTAGACTTATTCTAAAATACTGAACTTTTGACTGCTACCTTCCCGTATTCAGAGATCCAGAAAAGTAATGTCTCCTTGGTTATTACATTTATTGTACTAACCAACTACGGCCCCTTTGACAATGCAGCAGCGTGTATTCTTTAAAGATTTCTACGATTTTCCATTCTTTTTTCTATAAATTTCTACGGATATCAACCTTTCAACGTTTCACTCTTCATCTTTTTCTTCAGTAGTTTTTTGTTCTTAGGCCTGTACTGTTCTCTACATGATTTCTAAGTATTATTCAATGTTTAGGTCTTTTTGGATCCTCGTATCAATAAATTTTAAGGAGACATTTGTCTCCTCTTTCCGTCTGCCTGTCCTTTTATCTATATTTTTGTCTGTCTTTCCGTTTGTCTGTCTTTCCGTTTGATTTTTCTCTTGTATGTTAATCTATATCACGCTCTCTTCATAATGCCGTTTTTCCCGTTTAAATCGGACCAATAGCAGTGAAGCTATACGCTAAGGCCCTTTTGGCTTTACCACTACGCAAAAATTCTATTCGACGAAATTTAATCCCCCCACTCCCCCCACTACCCCGTTTTCCTCTCAGACCGTCTGTCTCCGATTTTCCATGTTAATTTACATATTTCGCAAAATGATGAAAATGGCCTCGTTTACGTGAACGCCATATCTCGTAGGTTATTTGTCTTTTCGCAAAATGATGAAAATGGCCTCGTTTACGTGAACGCCATATCTCGTAGGTTATTTGTCTTTTCGCAAAATGATGAAAATGGCCTCGTTTACGTGAACGCCATATCTCGTAGGTTAACCTTCACTCTTACACGTTGAATTCCCTATGTGGTCCAGAACCCGCTTTGTCTATCTACTGGAGATACAACTTTTTTTTTAAAGAATAAATTTGTAATCTTACAATAAACGACCCAAGCAGCAAGGTGCCTCCATTATGACGTGATTTTTTGGATTTACTCGTCAGAAACGTCACTATCCCTATTAATGACATTACTTTGACGTCGTTTTTGCAACATTAATCAGACGTCAATACAGACTCGTCATTATAACGTAATTTTTTAGTATTAGACATAATTACGTTATTTTTTCGTATATTTTAATACTTTAGTGTTGAATTATAAAGAACCTAATTGGAAATTTGCTTCAACTAAAAACACGTATATATTAAGTTTGTTCGAGATGCTGTTTGTAATTTTTTTTGGTAAAATTACGGTGCCTTATGTTTTGATATTGATAATTAGTAACATTCCGTTTTGTGGCATTATTCAATTATGATTTTGTTGCCTTTTCTTTTTAACGTATTGCTAACCCAATTCCGATGTCCTTGAATGTCAAATAACAATGAGTATTGCTACTCTAGTACAATTGTACTGGATCTAGTACATCCTTAAGAAAACTGGTACGCTAGAAACGAAATTCAGTACATTGTCCGCTATCGTCCAGTGAAATTAATATAAGTTAAACTAGAAAAGTACCGTAAAGACCTAATAAATCCCAAATAATTGATAATATTCCTAAGGCAACTAGAGAGAAAATCGATTCCAGTACACTTTTATGAAATCTGGTACATTTATTTATACCCCTCTCATACTAAACTAAAAAATATTTTGTCAATGTCATATTACTGAGGCCCTTCCTATGGGGCCTCAGTATTGCATTCGTGCAGACGAAAAAATTTTCTGACCCCCATTTTTAAAAACTTTTTTTCATGTTTCTGATCATTATGAGTCAGAAAATGCAAAATAAAATTTTCGTCTGGTCGTCTGTATGTATGTATGCTGGCACAATAACTCTAGAACGAAAGTTTTGATTGACTTGCGGTTTTGATTTTCTTGAATAATTACTTCTAACATAGAACCCTATTGATTTTCAGAATTTTCGGTTCAGCCTAACTACTTTAATATCAATTTTCTTAAAATCCACCTATGCATTCCTTATGAGACAATTATAGGAATTCCAAATATTTCTAACGTCAAAATTCTTTATTTTCCATAAATTGCAAACATTCTCTAACGACCTGTCAAACAACAGCTGTTGATAGTAAAGGTGAAATTTCTAAGGCGGGTTGCGACCTTCATACTTGGCAACCATAGCCATTTTGGAGACTATTTTCATTCGAAATTAGTCGCCAAGCCTGCCAATTTATGAAAAATATATAAGCAGTTTCTTAAAAATGACTTTTTTATGGTGGTGCTATTAAGTGTACTACTATTTCGCCCCTAGCTACAGAAACGCCTTCATCAAATTTACTGGTTCTCTGTCGCAACCCCATAGAATAATTAACCGGCTATTTTATTTGGCAAAAATCAGAATAATGCTTGGCTGTGCCTGTCAAGTATCAAGATGTCAACTGTGATATGTGAATGGCTCTTTAATGTCAATATATTTAAAAATATATACTTCTTTTGATATTTATTGCAAATAATTCAGGCTTTCCATAAATAAAGGTACAGCAAGACAGATAATATAATGTTCTTATACAAAGTACTTTTTTATTATATAAAAGAGAGGTATGATATAATGTCCATTTTAAATTTGGATCAATTATGATACCGAGGTATTTTGTAGTTTTTTATTTTAATTATAAAGTTATTATTTATTTGTATGTTGAAAGAAGGCCTTTGTAAATTACATTGCTCTGTATGGATATACTTTAACACAAAAATAGTTTTGTGGCTATAAGTTGCTATAACCTATCGTCGCAAAACTATTAATCATTTTAAACATAGTAAGTAGTATTAATATAACATCAAGTAATTTTTTAAAATAAAGTACATGATCTCAAAACAAATAATCTATAATAAATGCGGATAAAACGAGGGGTAAAATAACAATAAATTAAGGGAAATACTTAAAAAGGAAATACTTATTTATCAAGTATTGTTTGAGCTTACTTTTGAATACATTTATTGTTTTTTTTTTAATTTCTGTAGGCAGTCTAATAAATTTTTTAAACC
>OV651819.1:74939967-75067372 GCA_927349885.1 Psylliodes chrysocephalus | reverse complement strand
GAAATTTTTCAAAAAAAACAATATTACTCCTAAATACATTAGTATAAGACATCCTGCATCAAATCCAACAGAAAGATATATAGGGGAACTAATTTAATATTTGAGAATAATTACTAATTAATAAAGAACATAGCAACTGGGAAAATAATTGTTAGAAATAGAAGATTTTATGAATCAGTTACCAAGTTCAAGCACAAAAGAAAGTCCAATATATTTAATAAAAGGAGTATTACCACAAAGACCTTGGTAATATCAAATATTAGAGAGTATGACCAAATAGTAAAGGAGGTTTTTATCTTTATCCTTATCGGCTGTAAGCAGGTAGGGTTAGGTTTGGCCCAGAACACTGCGGCCTCTTGTGTCTATTGTATTCCCCTGCTTTCCCCGTATTCAGGTATTATCTTTGGAATAGTCCTGTGTCTTTGGTTAGTTTTATTAGGTTTCCTACCAAGTGTTCCTGGGGCGTTCTTTCCGGTTCTAGGCCGAAAAGGATAAAACGTCGCCCAGTAAGAGCTTCGCATTCGAAGATCACATGGTATGAGGTTTCTTCCTCTTCCATGCAAAGTCTACACGTAGTGGGATCATTGTGTAATCCCATTACATGAAGGTGTTTCAGCAAGCAGTGTCCCGTTAGTAATCCCACAATGGTGGATATCTGAAGCCTTGCGAGTTGTAGTGCCTCAGTAGCAATGCGTGGGTTTGGTCCCCTTAGCATGAGCTTACTGATTCTGTGCCCCCTTATCTGTTGCCAGTGAATTTGGTGTTTTATGGTTATCCACCTGTTTACTGCCTGTCGAGCAGAGGTTTTGCTTATCCCAAATACAGGTTCAGGTCCTGTGAATGGTTGATCTGGTCCCTCTTTGGCGAGTTCATTAACATTTTCATTTTCTTGGATACTTTTGTGCCCTGGTACCCAAGCCAGTTTTACCTTGTTGTGGGTTGCCAGATCATTTAGTATTCCAAGACAGTTACAGACAAGCTTTGACTTAATTCTGATTGAATCAAGAGCCTTTAAAGCTGCCTGGCTATCTGAGAGAATTAGGATGGTTTGTTTTTGTACTTTCTTCTTAAATTCTCTCGTACACACAATTCGATTGCATGTATTTTAGCCTGAAATACAGTGGCATGTTTTCCCAGTGAGACGATGATGTCGCATTTGGGTTTAACTCCATGTACGCCAGAGCCTGTTCCCTTGTTAGTTTTAGATCCATCCGTATATCATACGAGACCGCTAAGCAAGTATTTATCTATCTCCTTATTTACCTCGTTCCAGTTACAGTTGACCTGAAAGAGTCTGTTAAAGGTTAGGAGGGGTGTCATGTGATCTGATCCTATATTTAATAGAAAATAATTTACTTCATGTGTTATTCTGGTATGTTTTATATGTCCCAGTGGGTTCCAGTTGTTGGAGATTTCCAGTCTGTATGCACTCATTCTGGCCTTCCTCTTTATGACTAGGGTGGGAGGTTAAGAATGATTTCCATAGAGGCTGTCGGTGTACTTATTAGTGCTCCTGTAATACAAAGGCATGTCAGCCTCTGTACTCCTGAGAGGGTACTGAGGGCTGTTTTCTGGTTTACTTTTGGCCACCAAACAATCGCTCCATAAGTTATCATGGGTCTTGTTATTGCTAAATATAGCCAGTGGACCATTTTTGGTTTTAATCCCCATGTTTTTCCAAATGCCCGTCTCCCTACAATAAGAGACATTTTACATTTGTTGGTTACTTTATGTAAGTGTTGGTTCCAAGTAAGTTTGCTGTCTAGGATTAGACCCAGATATTTTACTTGATTCGTTTTGTTTAGCCTTCCTCCAAACAGAGTAGGAGATTCTAAAACCTCCAATTTTGTTTTTCGAGTAAAGGTTATGAGTTGTGCCTTGTCAGGGTTTACCAAGAGGTTTTCCCTAACGCACTACATTTCTGTCTGCCTAAGAGCTCTTTGCATGAGTTCAAAGACTGTGGTTTGGTGTTTTCTTCGAATAAGGATGACTATGTCATCGGCATATCTTTGGGCATACAGCCCTTGATTGTTTAGTGTTTTCAGCAGTTCGTCTGCAACTAGGTTCCACAGTAGAGGAGAAAGGACTTTGCCCTGTGTACATCCCCTATGGATATTCACCTGCATGGTTTCACTGAACATTTGTGCCTGTACTTGCCGTCCGCATAACATGTTTTCTATCCATCAGCAGATGGTGTTTTCTATTCCATGTTTGCGAGAGGCAGCTACCATTGATTTAAAGCAGGTATTATCAAAAGCTCCTTCTATATCAAGAAATGCTCCTAGGACTATTTCTTGGCTACTGATGTAGTAATGATGTAGAGCAGACTCACAAGATTTTCTTGATTGATAGGCATGTTGGTTTGTATAGAAATAGTCTCTCTATCGGAGTGGTTTGCCGGACATGCTGATAAATCTGTTTTTCCAATCCTTTCAATAGAAATGACGTCAGAGTTATTGGTCTATAGGCCTTTGCCACAGCATACGTTGGACGCCCCGGTTTAGGTATGAAGACAACTCTGCTTTGTTTCCACGTATTTGGTACATGTTTATGCACCAAACTTGCCCTGTAGAGCCTACAAATATGCGAGGCCAGCGTTTATATTTCCTGTTGCAAAAGCACAGACAGTACCCCATCTGGTCCCGGTGATTTGTATGGATTGAAGGTGGAGGAGGTTAATAAAAGATCTAAACTTAATTGCCGAAAGATATCTTAGAAAACGAAATAAAAATTTAAGAAATAGATTAAAATTAAATAACGGAAATTTTGTTGTTGTGAAAGCGTTAAGATCAGCAAATACACAACAAAATATCTGTCCTAAATTTCAAAATCCACTAGAAGGACCTTATGTTATAGAAAATGAAGAAGGAAAGAATAGTTACATATTAAAGTATCCGAACACTGATAAAATCACAAATATATATATTTTGGCAAGAACAAACAAACTAAAATAACATAGTAAATAATAGTTCATTGAAGTACAGTGTCATTATAAAATAATTTAAAATATAAATTTAAATTTAAAATTTTTCTATAAATAAAAAACTTTTAAATTAAAATTTGGGAATTTGTCATGTTATGAACAGACAGCTCAAAAAGAATACCAAAAAGAAAAGTAAAAATTTTCCTTTTGAATTAATTAATTATAATTTGAAAAAGTTATAACCCTGTATATGAAATATTTGTAAATATGAACTGTCAAAGTTTATGACAAATGGGAACATTATTCTGATTGGCAGTGATATAAATAAATAATACTTGGTACTTACTTGAATTGGAAATTTAATATTAATAAATTTTGTAAATAAAAGGTTAAAATTTACAAAATAACGATTAAATATATCTTGTCCAAGCATAAATTGTAAAAATATCCAAATCATAATATTTCTTGTAATATTAATCATTAATATGGATTAACATTGGTCGATTGCTGATTTGTTAAGGAAAAAAGGGATCCATGGAGAATAACAATGTAGTTGATTCAGGGCTTCTAGAGAAGAAAGATGCCAAAAATTTTTTAAAAATTTAACTAAAAAAATAAATTAGTATTAATTAAAGCAAAAAATAATCAAATTTCAATTAAGTAAACATTTAAAGGTAATATATTTGTAAATAAGTGTTTTCACGATTGTTTTTGTGAAACAAAGACGATACCTACCTTTCGACTTGGATGATGTACATTGGAGCTTGGCAGTCTGGAGAAATTTGCTTTGTATATGGTATATATCGAGGCACTGGAAATAGTATAAACATTCACAAGTGTTGAGTGAGTAATTTATTTGTCTAAAACTAGAGAAAAAAAGATTTAGCATGTTTTGCTAACCATACAAATAGTATGGCTAATTTGTAACTGTTGTAAATATTTAAACATTGTTGATTACTTACTTTAATTCTAATATCATATGAATTTTATACAAAGAATAGTTTATTTTCATATATAAATAAATTCATAAAATAGATATCATTTGTCAAAGGGACAAAATTTCGATTCTGTAGCAAGAAAATCGATTCCAATTTATTAAATTAAAAAGCAAATAAAATTCATATAATAACACAATAGATTATAGAAAATTTTAATTAATTTGTTCATAATAGTAATATGTTGGTATAAGTGGTAAGTTTGGATGCCAATCATATAATAAATATAGATTGTTTTCTTTAGTTTCCAAAAATAGAATTTGTAAATAATAGTAATAAATGTTAAATTGTTGAAAATTTTGATTAAATCAAATTTAAAATACAAGAGGAATGAAAAAAATTTAGGTACCTATACTGATATTTCAAATATTTGTAAAATTATTTAAAGTTTGAAAACCAGCAGTAATAGATTTTGATATGGTTGGTGATAAATAAAAAATTTATTAACAAATAAAAAAAAAATAATAATAAATAAATATTTAATATAAAATAAGTAAAGATAATAATAATAAATAAAACAAAAAAAATGATAATAAATAAACATTTAATATAAAACAAATAAAATAATATCAATTTAACTAAAAAAAAAAATAAAAATAAAAAATAAAATAAAGTGAAACTATATATGTCAGAACTCAACCTAAAAAAGAGATGATCTCTTGCGCATTTCAAATGAGAGTTACATTACATTAGATTTAATTAGGACTATGGGCCATGTGGCCTCCCCCACCTCGACCTTTTCAGATCTATTGTGGGTCCTTTAATCATTGTTTGGCGTACCTTGTCTAATTCGGTCTTTTGTAGTAGACTCCATAGACTGGGAAGTAGTTCTCCGCTATAGCTAGTTGCCCTTGGTTTTTCTTTTCCAAGTATAAGGAATCTCAGTCTTGCTAGACCTACGCAGTAGCACAATACGTGTTCTGCCGTTTCCTCCTCTTCTTATCAGAATCGACACAAGGACTCTTCTGTCAGACCGATACTGTACATATGTTTTTTAAGCCTACAATTCCCTGTTAATGGACTTACTAGTACTATTAAGGCTTAGTAGATGCTCGGTGAGTTTAGGCGATGGTCCTTTTAAGAACTCTTTAGCCTGTCTCTGTCCTGGTAAGTTTTTCCACCACTCCTGAGATTTTTTAAACATCCACTGCTTTGTGCATGTTCTTATAGTTGTTTTTGTTACACCACAGAAGGGTTCTGGACCAATAAGAGAATTTGTGGCTCCTTCTCGGGCTAGTAAATTAGCCTCTTCATTACCCTTATGTCCCCTGTGGCCTGGCACCCAGGCTAAGGTTAGTCTGTTTTGACTATTCAGCTCTGTTTGGGCTTTCAAACAGTCCCACACAAGCATTGAGTGTACCTGCATGGAATTGAGTGCTTTTAACGTCGCTTGACTGTCTGAGTATAGGACAATGGTTTTTCCATTTACCTTCTGTCTTAATGCTTCTTTTGTCCAGTGATGTATTGCTGCTATTTCTGCCTGGAATACTGTCGCATGTTTACCTAAGCTCAGTGAGATTCTTGTCTTTGGCTTGGTACTATATATACCTTCTCCTGAACCTTCATGGGTTTTGGAGCCGTCTGTATACCAGGTGAAATCTGCATGAATAGGAGGTCCTCCCGTCCACGCTTCCCTGTCTGGTATACTTACTTTATATTGCTTTTGAAAGCTATACTTTGGGAGCATTTCGTCTGAAGGCATTCCCATCATTTGGTCGTTCTCCAAATCATTATATAGCTCGCTGTAGTCGCGTCCATGCAAACTGATTAATGGTGATGAACATTTGTGCAGTCTGTATGTGACAGACCTGGCTTCGCCTTGAATGAATATTGGTGTTAGGTTTAGCATGACTTCTATAGCTGCTATTGGAGTCGATCTTATAGCTCCCGTGGTACTCAGGCATGCTTGCCTTTGGATACTATGAGCTGTCAAATGGCTCCAACTTGCCGCGTCTTTGGCCACCATACCACCGACCCGTAGGTTATCATCGGCTGGTATATAACCATAGGGACATTTTTGGTTGTAGTCCCCAATTTTTTCCACACAACTTTCGACATAGTTTGAAGGATGTTGTGCTCTTTTGGGTGACCTTTTGCAAGTGTTGATTCCCTGTTAACCTGTGGTTAAAGATGACTTCCAAGTATTTGGCCTTTTGAGCAAATGGAATCTTCACTCCTTTCAGTACTGGTGACTTTAGTCCTATTGGTACTTTTCGTTTTGTAAAGTTGACTATTGTGTTAAGAGTTAAGCCGAGGTAAGTAAAAAGTTTATTAAATATTACAATATATCAAGTAACTATCAGAATAGTCATTAAAAAATAACAGACAACGTGTTATTGTTTTATTTAAATAAGTACCTGTGTAAAAATAAAAATCAGGTCAATATATATTTTAATAATTCCACTTTTATTTGAAATTCTGCTTTCGTTTCTGTCTTTAAGGATTTGCAGGTCTGTAAATATTTAAAGATAGGTTAAAAATGTAATTTATTATCTATATTTGAAATATATTTAAAATGCTATATTTCAAACAAATCATTAAATGATTTGCAAAGATTATCAGTATTTGAAAGCTAAAATAATTTAAAATCGGCCCTCTTAAATTTCATACTCCATCATTATTTAACGATTGACAAAATGTGAAATAATTTACGTTAACGGAGGGAGAGCCATCCAGCACAAAAAGTTCTTCAAATGAGAATGTTCATTTAGTTTAATGACGTCTTCGTTAGGTTGCGCCCCGGCTTGCTCTGCTCGCTGCTCGCACGATAATGGCGGATGTTCGCCAAATTCCATTATCGATAACAACTGTTGGCGTTGTAATTTTCGTGAAGTTACAATTAAATCACGTTGATTCGGATGTAATGGAACCTAAATCATTAATTTTAATTGGCCCAGTCTCAGTCCTAGCAAAGTTGATGGTGAACAATTACTGCAATTCGCTAAGTAATTACTCAAGTATAATAAGTTGACGGAATTCGAGGATTAAGGAGTGATTAACGGAAAACTAAGTAACGATATTCGAATTTTTTTAATTTTTGGTAAATCTTTGCTGCTTTTAATTAATATATTTGCAGTGTTCAAATTTCCATCGTTGTATAAATCGAGTTACAAAAATGTAGTTTGGTTGGAATCATAAAGATAGAATGAAGTTGAGACGGCGGTTATTAACAAGTAAACGCACTTTGAGTCGTATGTTGATTAATTTAAAGTTAATAATTTTATATTTAAAGATTAACTGAATGAAAATGTTTTTATATTATTTAAGTCATGCTATTTAAAAAACTGGTATTTATTTGTTACCAAAACTGACTAGCTTCACTTGCTCGAGTTTGACGTTTGACGTAAAAATGTCCGGTTACTTTTAGTAGACACTTTATTTTAAATCAATAATTGGAAAGTTCTTATGCCCCACCCTACTTTGTGATGTCACTGTGTGCGTTGCGCAAATTAAGGTGATTTTAGTGATTTTATGTTGATGTGTGGACAAAGTTTGGTTCTCACTCGATAAATGTTTGTAGTAACTTATGATGTATCGAATCTCTGAGTAGTAAGAAATGATCCACAAATATTTATTTTTCTAAAAAAGGCCTTGGAGAAATTAAAACATGTCAGATCGTACAATTCTTTTTAAATATCAATTTTAATTTACTGCACAGCTGTGAGTAGTTATAAAAAAGATGGCTCACAGTGGTGGCTCGTCGTAATTTAAAAAGGGTGTTCACTTTTTCCAATAATTTTATCGTTTCTAAGTTCGATTCAAAACTTTGTACACGCACCAATATCGCTGGGTTTTTTTTGGGTTTGTGTAGTTATTATCAATATCATACTGTTTGCAAGCACTACAACTATTAATAAATATTTTAGTTATTGTAATATTTGTTTTGTTTTTAATACGTTAAGAACCATTTATAAACATTATTAGTTGAAGTCAGCTGACTTTTCTTCATATTTTAAGATTATTTTTAAATATATATCAGGTTATGTAGAGCACTTGACAATGATGTTTGTGTAAAATAGTATATTGTGCAACAAGTGTTGAAAATAGCACTTTTCACACGCATGTGACGGTTTGGGGCACGAGCCTGAAAGGCGAGTGCAACAAGTCACAAAGTGTGAAAAGTGCTATTTCACACGAGTTACACACTATACTTTTCCTACGGCTGCCACTTTATTATCATATATTTTTAATCGTATTATTGTTAGTAAAGCAAATCTTATTTCAATGGAACAAAACTGAGTTATATTTATTTATAACCATACAGTTATACATACATATATTTACAACAATGAATAATAATAATAACAATGAACAATAACAACAATGAAAAAACAATTTTTATCGCTTATTAATAGACTTCCGTACTGTTTTATTTGAAATTGTAATTTACTGTTATGTTAGAATAATTTTTAAAATTTATTGTAGGACAGTCCTGCCCTTTCAACACATTTTCAGTTATAGTTATGTTTTTTTCGTTTGAACAAGATGGCTCAGAATACTGAGGATCAAAAGGATGTATTTTGTGTAGGTGGTTATTTGATGTGCTTTCTTCTAAATTATGATCAGAAGGATTTACTGATCCGACAATTTTTTTGGAAATTTCAATTTTATTATGTACGGAATCGTCTATGTATCCCTCAGCGACAGTGCTGGAACGCCATCCTCTATGCCGTTTGAGGGTTAGCAATTCGCCACCTGCATTAACTAACATTGTAGCCGATGATCGACGAAAACAATGGCCAGTATACTCCTGGGGATTTGGTAGTTTTAAAAAAGTTGCTATTTCTTTAGCCATACTTCCGATTTTATTAATTCCTACTACCTGTTTCGTGCATTTTCCATTTTTGTAATTTAAGAAAAATTTCTTTTCTGTAATATTAGGAAGCCGCAGACTAGCATATTCTCTGCAAATACCATAAAATCTTGTTATAGTAAAAGATCGAGGTATCTTATTTTTAGTATGTCTGATTTTAACTAAGAAAGCGGCTAAGCCAACAGCAATTACGGTCTAACAATTAAAAAACTTGATTAGATATTTTTATACTTTTAATAAATCTAAAACTTATCTTAGTTAATACCTAAATACATGTTATCTGGAGCCGTATTCAGAAATTTATGAAAATCTTGGGATGTTAGAATTCTTGATTTCTTTGGCACATAATTTTCTGCTTGCCTCTTCAGATAAGCTAGTAACTTATGATATTTCGAAATATCCATACTGTATTTGAGTTTTATAGTGTTTTTTAATATAGAATATTGCGACCACATTGTTGAGGATTTATATTTTTGCGCTAATTCTTCAAAATAAACAAGCAGAATATTCTCTGATAACGATTTTAGGTTTCGTTCATTCTTCAATTTTACAAATGTTTCATAACAACTTTTATATCTTTCTTTTGAAATTAACGGTAGAAGATTTTACGTAATTTGGGAGGTTCTTTCAAGTATTTCTAAAGGAGTGCAGTTAAATTCATACTCTATCATCGTGTAACACTGTTTTTTTTCTAAATTTGCAATAAATTTGACTCTATTTAAATGAGAACTGTCAGTAGTGACAATAGCCGCATGCTAGATTTCATCGCCATTCATTAGTTTTGTATTATTTAACTTTTCACACTGCGTGGGGGGTACTTTATAAATGGTCATTTTTATATTTTATGGAATATATCTGTTATTTCCGTTTGAAAAAGAAATTTTTTTTACAAAAGTTACTTCTAATATTATTATCTATAATTTTTGTCTTATACAAAATTTTCCTAAAATAATCCGTATTCGAGAAATTTGACAAAATGTAAAAAAATAATTTTTCTAAAAATTGTTTAAATAAAAGTTATTTGTAATATAATTTTCTATATTTTTTGTCTTATACATAATTTCTCTAAAATAGACCGTATTCAAGATATTTGAGAAAATGTTTAAATTTCGAATTTTGAAGAAAACTCAAAAACGGATAAAGAAAAAACATTAAATTTTAAACTTAAGTTTTATTTCGGCCTGACGTAAAATAATTCGATTTTGGACAAAGTCGGAACATCTGGGGGGTACTTTATGGGAGGCCGTTTTTATATTTTATGAAATATAATATATTTCATAAAATATAAAAACAGATATTATCTGTTATTTATGTTTGGAGAAGAAAATTGTTCAAACAAAAGTTACTTTTAATATTATTTTTTATAATTTTTGTTTTATACAAATTTTTTCTAAAATGGTCCGTATTCGATAAATTTGACAAAGTGTAAAAAATATTTTTTTATAAAAATTGTTTCTATAAAAGTTGTTTATAATATAATTCTCTATAATTTTTGTTCCATATATAATTTGTTTAGAATGGTCCGCATTCGAAATATTTGAGAAAATGTGTAAATTTCGAATTTTGAAGAAATCTCCAAAACGGATAAAGGAAAAAACAATAAATTTTAAACTTAAGTTTTATTTCGACCTGACGTGAAATGATTAGATTTTGGACAAAGTCAGAACATCTGGGGGTACTTTATGGGAGGCCGTTTTTATATTTTATGGAATATATCTGTTATTTATGTTTAGAGAAGAAAATTGTTCAAATAAAAGTTACTTCTAATATTATTATCTATAATTTTTGTATTTTTTCAAATTTTCGTGAAATGGTCCGTATTCGAGAAATTTGACAAAATGTGCAAAATTCTGATTTTTAAAAAAATTGTTAAACTAAGTTAAACCAAGTTGTTTGCGATATCGATCTCTATAATTATTGTTTTTACATGATTTTTCTAAAATGTACCGTAATGGAAAAATTGGAGGAAAAGTCCTAAATTTAAATTTTTAAATATTTTCGTTTTCAATGAATATCTATAGAAAAATGTTTCGAGTTAGATGTATATGAAAAATGTATACATTTAGTTTATCCTCTAAATAATTATAGAGGTGCTGCAATAGGTTGTACAAAATAACCGGAAAAAGCCTATAATAACTAGATAGGAAAGTCATGTGTTGGACACATCAGATTTTTATATTTATTGGAGTATATCTGTTATTTGCGTTTAGAGAAGAAAATTACTTCTAATATTATTCTCTATAATTTTTGCTTCATCCAAAATTTTCCTAAAATGTATTCGTGAAATTTGGCAAAATGCGCAAAATTCTGATTTTTAAGAAAATTGTAAAACTAAAAAATTGGAGTTAAAGTATAACATTTTTTATTTTTCATAATTTTTGTTGGTAATGAATATACAAAAAAAAATGTTTCGATCTACAAATATGTGAAAAATGTATATATATAAACATAAGGGACGTATCATCCCTAATAAAAAGGTCTAAACTGCATTTTCAATGGTTTAGTTAACGATCAAGTATTCTCAATTACAATGTTGCTGTGATATTGCCACTGTCTATTCGCGTACTGCCCACTGCCCTGGTCTGCCTTCTCCCGCTCGTCCATCTTGACACGCATGAGTATAGACTTCAAGAATATGTGGTAGGGAGAAAGACATACCGCTGCTAACATATATTTAGTTTATCCTTTAAACATTTACAGAGGTGCTACAATAGGTTGTACAAAATAACCGGAAAAAGCCTGTAATAACTAGATAGAAAAGTCATGTGTTGGACACATCAGATTTTTTTGCAGTGTTCTCACTACCTAGAATGAATATGAAATATATTCGTTTAGTTGAAGGCAATAGCATAATTTTTCGTTTTGTAATCTGTACGTAGATAAGCTAATATCCATGTGGGTGTAGAAAAAAAATATATTCCGACGAATTAACATTCTGCTCGTTTTTCTAAGTCGGTTAATAAATTATCAATCACAGCTATTCACTTTATTACGCAAAGTGACCCTAAATTTTCATGTTCTTTCGTAATCTGGATTAAAAATATTTTCGATAGTAACGGAAATCAGAGGACTTGTCAAAATATTTAAGATGAAAAGATTATAATCTATTTGCTATTTTCACTAATTTTCAACAAAATCCGTGTATTGACTTGTCGGATACAGTTAGTGTGTCCTCGTCACTGGACAACCTATATGCATAAGCTATTTTATTCTAACAAGCGTGAGCTAATCCAAACATTTTCGAATGGTTAAGGTGTGACAGATAAACATGTGCCACCATGTTTACAAGACTTCATTGTGGTCTAAGACATGCAATCAGAGATAACAGGAGATGTTACTACTAACAAGTATCGTTCGGTCCTGAATAAGACATATTCTAAGGGACATAGGAGGGTATGTTATCCGCTGTTGTCATATGCCTATTTCATTATTCTCGTTTTGTTTACAAAATTATTTACATATATTATTAAAAAAGCTAAAATAATTCAATCTATTTCATTGTCACTGACCCAACAAATTTTGAATCATTAGTTATGTCAAATTTAACTAAATTAGATGTAATTTCACTAAATTAATTGTAATAATTTTTATTTAATTCCAAAACCTAGTAATGTTATGTTGGAAGTGGCAACAGGGCGCACACCGACATTAATATCTACGTTCCCATGCAACATCATGCCGTCATTATGACGTGATTTTTTGGTGTGCGTTACGACATTTGATGACGTGAAAATAACGTTGTGGTAACGTGAGAATGTCACAGCGAAATGACGTCATTCCGTATCGTCATTTTGACGAATTGATATCACGTTAAAATAACGTGTATATCGGGTGTCCTAGGCTAGGCAAAATGACAGCATTATCACGAATCTACCTAACGTCAAAGTAACGTGTATATTGGGTGTCCCAAGATTGGATGGAATTATTAAAAATACTAAGCAGATGAAAATTATTTATTCAATCCAAAAAAAACATATGAAAAATATATTATAAAAAATAAATACACTGATAAATAAAAAAGTCATGAGCAAGAAACCAAAAGGAATAAAATGACAAAAGAATATTAGAAGAACTGACACAACATACCTAAAATTGTAGATTTAATTTTAATTGGGGGTGGGTGAGCATGCTTTACGATTTCATCATCTTCAGTGTCATCGAATGACAGCTTTCTAGTTGGCACCTGTTTTCTTTTAGTAGGTACTTTATCAGCCTCGGAATGTGGATCTGACGTAACTTCGACTTTTTTTAATTTGGTACAACACTTATCATTATCATCCAATATAAAAGAACTAATAAAATACAGACCACTGAAAATTCTTAAGGATAGAAAGTAATTTTGTATCTAGTTGTAAAATCTGAGGCAATTATTTCACCGGAGATTGAGGTAGTAGCCCCAAAAACTACCTTCTCAGAGGTATACATATAGTCTGAGTTTATAATAAAAGTTAATAAAATGAAAAGATTATATATCCTGTGAGATGATAAAAGGTATCTATATCAAGTGACTCCCTACAAACTCTATTAAAAAAATATCCTAAAAGAACTCATAATTAAAAAATTAAAGTATAACATTACTCACCAGTCTTACATTATTTTATATTTGTTTATATATTTATTTATAAAGGCGGACAAAAGACTTGTTTTTTATGCGGCGCCAGCTATTTTCTACGAAGGAGTAGAACCGCCACAAAAATTTTTTTTTTCAAATTCCGACTTGTATCTCGGAATTCCGACTTATATCTCGGAATTCCGACTTGTATCTCGGAATTTCAACTTGAAACTCGAAATTCCGACTTGTAACTCGGAATTCCGACATACAACTCGGAATTCCGAGTTACAAGTCGGAATTCCGAGTTACAAGTCGAAATTCCGAGTTACAAGTCGGAATTCCGAGTTACAAGTCGGAATTCAAGTTAATAAAGCTGAAATCACAACTGATATTGAATCAATACCTCGATTAAACGTGCTGTGTGTTTTGATTCGCATTTTGGAGTAGGTAATAAATTTCTTAAATGTAGTAAGTGTAACATATTATTATTATTATTATTATTATTATTATTATTATTATTATTATTATTATTATTATTATTATTATTATTATTATTATTATTATTATTATTATTATTATTATTATTATTATTATTATTATTATTATTATTATTATTATTATTATTATTATTATTATTATTATTATTATTATTATTATTATTATTATTATTATTATTATTATTATTATTATTATTATTATTATTATTATTATTATTATTATTATTATTATTATTATTATTATTATTATTATTATTATTATTATTATTATTATTATTATTATTATTATTATTATTATTATTATTATTATTATTATTATTATTATTATTATTATTATTATTATTATTATTATTATTATTATTATTATTATTATTATTATTATTATTATTATTATTATTATTATTATTATTATTATTATTATTATTATTATTATTATTATTATTATTATTATTATTATTATTATTATTATTATTATTATTATTATTATTATTATTATTATTATTATTATTATTATTATTATTATTATTATTATTATTATTATTATTATTATTATTATTATTATTATTATTATTATTATTATTATTATTATTATTATTATTATTATTATTATTATTATTATTATTATTATTATTATTATTATTATTATTATTATTATTATTATTATTATTATTATTATTATTATTATTATTATTATTATTATTATTATTATTATTATTATTATTATTATTATTATTATTATTATTATTATTATTATTATTATTATTATTATTATTATTATTATTATTATTATTATTATTATTATTATTATTATTATTATTATTATTATTATTATTATTATTATTATTATTATTATTATTATTATTATTATTATTATTATTATTATTATTATTATTATTATTATTATTATTATTATTATTATTATTATTATTATTATTATTATTATTATTATTATTATTATTATTATTATTATTATTATTATTATTATTATTATTATTATTATTATTATTATTATTATTATTATTATTATTATTATTATTATTATTATTATTATTATTATTATTATTATTATTATTATTATTATTATTATTATTATTATTATTATTATTATTATTATTATTATTATTATTATTATTATTATTATTATTATTATTATTATTATTATTATTATTATTATTATTATTATTATTATTATTATTATTATTATTATTATTATTATTATTATTATTATTATTATTATTATTATTATTATTATTATTATTATTATTATTATTATTATTATTATTATTATTATTATTATTATTATTATTATTATTATTATTATTATTATTATTATTATTATTATTATTATTATTATTATTATTATTATTATTATTATTATTATTATTATTATTATTATTATTATTATTATTATTATTATTATTATTATTATTATTATTATTATTATTATTATTATTATTATTATTATTATTATTATTATTATTATTATTATTATTATTATTATTATTATTATTATTATTATTATTATTATTATTATTATTATTATTATTATTATTATTATTATTATTATTATTATTATTATTATTATTATTATTATTATTATTATTATTATTATTATTATTATTATTATTATTATTATTATTATTATTATTATTATTATTATTATTATTATTATTATTATTATTATTATTATTATTATTATTATTATTATTATTATTATTATTATTATTATTATTATTATTATTATTATTATTATTATTATTATTATTATTATTATTATTATTATTATTATTATTATTATTATTGTGTTTTAGCGTTCAGTTATTGAGACACAGTACATCTCTATTCATGGCTCTATGAGTTCCTCGAATAATGTAAGTAACAAAAATCTTAATGTGAATAATTCTATGCATTTATAACATATTTCGATTAATACACAAAATTTATTTACCAGTCAAGTAATACAGAAGATCTGGCAAAGACATATTTTTCATATGGATTTCAGCAAAAGAAAATTTTACAATTCTTAAATATACTGCACAATAAGCGTGTTTCCCTTCGTATCTTGCAAAGAATTTTGAAAAAACGTCAACTATATAGACGAAAAAAATATTCCAAAATCGAATATATTATGAATATTATAGGAAGCGAAATTAAAAAATGTGGACAACTTCATGGATATCGATGGATGTACTTAAAATGTCTCCAAAAAAATATTGTAGTCGCCCAAGATATCGACAGAGAACTGCTTGGATTGTTAGATCCGGAAGGTGTGGAAATTAGAAAACGATTAAGACATCGACAATATCACAATAAAGGTCCAAACTATTTATGGCACATTGATTCATACGATAAACTAAAACCATATGGAATTTGTATTAATGGTTGCATTGACGGATTTTCTAGACATATAATTTGGGTTTGAGCGGGACTTACAGCTAGTGATCCAAAGGTAAATTAATATAATTATTAAGCATTCCAAACAGAGTGGCTGTCGGTAGTAAAGGGTTTGGTATATCTAAGAGGTTGCGACATACGATGTATTCTATCTACAACAAGTGAAATCATGAAACATTGATTAAATTTACATCTTTTATGTCGAACCCAATGAAAATTTTATTTTTAAATTAACTATTTAAACGTTTTTCATAAATTGACAAGCTTGACGACTACTATTTCGAATAAAAATAGCGTCCAATCTGGAAGGCTATAGCGCAACCCCCTTAGATATACGAGCCCTTCCCACCGAGACTTATTGTTTAACAGGTCGTTGAAATGTCAATTATTACTCTTTCTACTGCAGTCAAAGTAAAACATCATACATTTTTCTGCATTCTGTAGAATTTTTTGTTGTAGGTTATTGCAGGATATTACTTAGAAGGAATAAAAATGGTTGGTGGTTGACCTAAAAGTGTAAGGTGTGATTTAGGTACCGAAAATAAAATAATTGAGAAGATCCAAACTCCTTCTTCTAAACCGTGTTTTTTATATGGATAAAGTGTGCATAATCAAAGAATAGAAGCATGGTGGTCTATTTTGCGAAAACATAATACACAATTTTGGATGAATTTTTTTCAAACGTTGAAAGATGAAGATTATTTTTGTGGTGATTTTTTGGATAAGTATCTCGTCCAATTTTGTTTTATGACTCTGATTTAGGTAAGAATTCTTGTTTAAAAAGTAAAAATACTATAAATTTATTAAATAAATCTCAAAATTTAAGGAGGACCTCAACGAAGTTGTTATGGAGTGGAATGTGCATAAAATAAGTAAATCTAGAAATAGTATAGCACCTACTGGAAGACCTGCAATAATGTTCGACATATCGTCTCTTTATGGAGCAAAGAACTATTGTGTTGAAATTACAAATTTTTCTGTTGATTCCCTTTCCGATCACTGCACATTCAACGAATATCCATGTGACAAAGACATATTATTTGTGCAGAATTTTAATTTCAGAAAACAGATACCCACTAGTGAAAGATCATAATTCAGCATTATATTTATACATACAATTAAGAAATTTAATTTTATTATTAATTAATTGACTTGTTACTTTGTATCGAACAGATAATAAATATGTATTTTAATATATTTTTTCTTTGATATTTGGAATAAATACACAAATTAGCTAAGAGTTTTTAATTTAATTAATGAAGAACATAAATAAAAATATGAAAATAAAAACAAGCTAAAACAAGCTAAACATTCATGACTTTTAAGGGTATCCTGAAAAACCATTAATAAAAACTATAAAAACAAATTATACAATATACAACAACAAAACACTAAACAAACTAAATAATATCCTTTATATTAATACAAAACACCCTGCAGGTAGTTATACATATTTGACTTTTTTCACATCGTCAAAAATTAATCAAAAACATAAAAATAAAAGTATTATACAATTTAAACAAACTAAATAATATTGATATTAACAAGATATCCTGCAAAAACCGTAATGAAAAAAAAAATAAACATATTAAACAAATTAAATAAACAATAATATCCTTAATATTTATTTATATTTATTCTGGAATAACAACTTAAAGAACCTACATAATACCCTCGATGTTTGTTTACAGAATTTTATAGAAAAACCTTAAAATATTTAGGGAGTAATTCTCACATGAAATTAATCCAAAATTCTATATTATAGATAAAGTTTTATACATGGTGTTCCATTAGTGCGTAATTGATCAATATTTCAATTTGTGTTATTGACACGCAAACAAGTTTCGAATAAAAGTTGTATGGATTTAAAAAATATGTGATTTAAAAATATTTTTGGAGATACAGGGTGTTGCCTTTTTGTCTGGCAAATAAAAATGTATATTTTCGTATTTCTAATAATAGAACAACTATCGATCAATTACGCATATTGGTATCGCTGTATAGACAAATTTATAAGGGATTTTATGCTAAGATAATATACATTGAAAAAATTAAGTAAATTAAACTTAAAATTAGTCATATTTAAGAAATGTTTCAGAACAAACCAGTTCTATTGCCACTATTCGCTAGCTTACTATCTTAGTCTATTTAATAAACAATTTCAAAAATTTAAGAAATTCATTATCTACTCCAAAATGACAATCAAAATACACAGCATGTTTAATCGTGGTCTTTATTCAATATCAATTGTGATTTCAGACCTCTGAATTTAAATTCCGAGTTGTATGTAGGAATTCCGAGTTGTATGTAGGAATTCCGAGTTGTATGTCGGAATTCCGAGTTGTATGTCGGAATTCCGAGTTACATGTCGGAATTCCGAGATACAAGTCGGAATTCCGAGATACAAGTCTGAATTCCGAGATACAAGTCGGAATTCCGAGATACAAGTCGGAATTCCGATTTGTATGTCGACATTCCGAGTTATAAGTCGGAATTCCGAGTTACAACTCGGAATTCCGAGTTACAAGTCGGAATTTCGAGATACAAGTCGGAATTTGAAAAAAAAAAAATTTGTGGCGGTTCTACGCCTTCGTAATTTTCTGCTTACCTTACAACCGCCAGACCGTCATCATCCGGTTTTATAATCTCAACAATGCAATGCATTTGTAAAATACCAAATTCGGTTTAATAAACTTTATTATTTTGTCACATTCTATTTTTTACCTTTTTCTAAAACAACTTATCAAATAAAGTACAATTTAAAAATGTACCACGTTCACGGCTCTCACGAGAATCATGAAGATGGGGGAAACAGAAAACAACAATGACAATTGACAATTGGCAATTCGAGAGACGCTAAAATGGTGGTTCTAACGGGTGCATTTAACTTGGAACGAAATACTGAAAGCCGATAGTAGTATTAACACGTTAAATTTTTTGGTTTGTGAAGCATTGGCATTACTTAAGTTAAACCATGTGATGATTTTCACAACCCTTGATTTTTAAAACCATTCTATATCGCCTTTTGATTAGGGTTTAAAAACTTGTTCGAGAAATTTATCCAATATTAATTGGCCCCTTTACCTCTTAAGCCTGCTCATGTAAAATATTTGGGCTCCTTACTTCGCCCATTTATATTCTATTAATAAAGGACAGAAGAATGAGTATTGCAACTATGTTAAAAGAAATCAATTGGCTTTCAGTTTAGAATTATATTCAGTACATGACTGATATTTATTTATATAATAAAACTGACATAGTACCATCGCATCAGATCTATTAGAAAAAATTCAATATAATTCGCAATATCACAACTATATTACAAGAAGCCAATCTGACTTTCATGTACAGCAAGCCATCACTAAAAATTCCCAAAATACAATTTTTATTAAAGGTTTAAAAAATTTAATAGACTGCCTACAGAAATTAAAAAAAAAACAATAAATGTATTCAAAAGTAAGCTCAAACAATACTTGATAAATAAGTATTTCCTTTTTAAGTATTTCCCTTAGTTTATTGTTATTTTACCCCTCGTTTTATCCGCATTTATTATAGATTATTTGTTTTGAGATCATGTACTTTATTTTAAAAAATTACTTGATGTTATATTAATACTACTTACTATGTTTAAAATGATTAATAGTTTTGCGACGATAGGTTATAGCAACTTATAGCCACAAAACTATTTTTGTGTTAAAGTATATCCATAGAGAGCAATGTTATTTACAAAGGCCTTCTTTCAACATACAAATAAATGACAACTTTATAATTAAAATAAAAAACATCCAAATACGTCGGTATCATAATAATTAATCCAAATTTGAAATGGACATTATATCCTACCTCTCTTTTATATAATAAAAAAGTACTTTGTATAAGAACATTATATTATCTGTCTTGCTGTACCTTTATTTATAGAAAACCTGAATTATTTGCAATAAATATCAAAAGAAGTATATATTTTTAAATATATTGACATTAAAGAGCCATTCACTTATCACAGTTGACATCTTGATACTTGACAGGCACAGCCAAGCATTATTCTGATTTTTGCCAAATAAAATGGCCGGTTAATTATTCTATGGGGTTGCGACAGAGAACCAGTAAATTTGATGAAGGCGTTTTTGTAGCTAGGGGTGAAATAGTAGTACAATTAATAGCAACACCATAAAAAAGTCATTTTTAAGAAACTGCTTGTATATTTTTCATAAATTGGGAGGCTTGGCGACTAATTTCGAATAAAAATAGTCTCCAAAATGGCTATGGTTGCCAAGTATATAGGTCGCAACCCGCCTTAGAAATTTTACCTTTACTATCAACAGCTGTTGTTTGACAGGTTGTTAGAGAATGTTTGCAATTTATGGAATATAAAGAATTTTGACGTTAGAAATATTTGGTATTCCTATAATTGTCTCATAAGGAATGCATAGGCGGATTTTAAGAAAATTGATATTAAAGTAGTTAGGCTGAACCGAAAATTCTGAAAATCAATAGGGTTCTATGTTAGAAGTAATTATTTAAGAAAATCAAAACCGCAAGTCAATCAAAACTTTCGTTCTAGAGTTATTGTGCCAGCATACATACATACAGACGACCAGACGAAAATTTTATTTTGCATTTTCTGACTCATAATGATCAGAAACATGAAAAAAGTTTTTAAAAATGGGGGTCAGAAAATTTTTTCGTCTGCACGAATGCAATACTGAGGCCCCATAGGAAGGGCCTCAGTAATATGACATTAACAAAATATTTTTTAGTTTAGTACTAGATGGGTATAAATAAATGTACCAGATTTCATAAAAGTGTACTGGAATCGATTTTCTCTCTAGTTGCCTTAGGAATATTATTAATTATTTGGGATTTATTAGGTCTTTACGGTACTTTTCTAGTTTAACTTATATTAATTTCACTGGACGATAGCGGACAATGTACTGAATTTCGTTTCTAGCGTACCAGTTTTCTTAAGGATGTACTAGATCCAGTACAATTGTACTAGAGTAGCAATACTCATTGTTATTTGACATTTAAGGACATCGGAATTGGGTTAGCAATACGTTAAAAAGAAAAAGGCAACAAAATCATAATTGAATAATGCTAGAAAACGGAATGTTACTAATTATCAATATCAAAACATAAGGCACCGTAATTTTACCAAAAACATTTACAAACAGCATCTCGAATAAACTTAAAATATACGTATTTTTAGTTGAAGCAAATTTCCAATTAGGTTCTTTATAATTCAACACTAAAGTATTAAAATATACGAAAAAAAAAACGTAATTATGACTAATACTAAAAAATTACGTTATAATGACGAGTCTGTATTGACATCTGATTAATGTTGCAAAAACGACGTCAAAGTAATGTCATTAATAGGGATAGTGACGTTTCTGACGAGTAAACCCAAAATATCACGTCATAATGGAGGCACCTTGCTGCTTGGGTCGTTTATTGTAAGATTACAAATTTATTCTTTGAAAAAAAAGTTGTATCTCCATAAAATCCTTCTCTTTATCTCCTCTCTTACTTCTCACATTTCGTCTTCTCGCCGCGGCCCTACAAATGGAACATGTTGATTGTCGAATTAATCTTGGCATCGTGAATATAACATTTCATCAATGAATTGTTATATCTCTAATATCTCTGCATGCGATAGTGAAATAGAAATTAATATATGTTACTTACAAGCTGGCCACCTGACGGTTTTCTGAACCTAATGAATAGTTAAAATATAACTTTTGTATTTATAAAATAATAATACTAACTTTTATAAAATATTGTATTGTTTTTACAAGTGTAGTTAATTAATATAACTTAATTATTGATAAAGTTAATACATTTTCAATGTACGCTGCTTCAAATCGAAACTAATCATTAGATTTAATACGATATGAAATCATCATTACATTCTATTTATGGAAATTAAATTTGACCCTCAAGAATTCCAATATTCGTATTAAATCGTTCCATAAATTATTAGACAATTAATATTAAATAAAAAAAGGAAGACCTACATATTCTACATGTCATACCACACCCTATGTAATTGCGTAACTCCCTGATACTTACTAAGATTTAATGAGCATATTACACTCTCTCTTAATCAGACTATGATCAATAGATCGACCGTTACGCTACATTAACAGGTCAGATTTTCTTAAACAGAGCATAGACGTACATATAATTTTTTAAAAGAATGACAAATTTCATATTATCTTAACAGATCAATTGTGTAACTAGTTTTAGACGTAAGGAAGTCTAAGATATGCAATAATATTGGGTAGCTCCACGTGTTAAATTAATTATATATGATATATTATTATGCTACAAAATAATCGAAATATATTTTAAAGAAATCTGCTTTATTGTATAGAAGTAAATGGGTCATATTTTCAAATTAACGATTTAATCAATCTTTAAAAAAAATCAATTCAACAAACTAATAAACATTGAAATGAAAATGTAGTAGTTTTGGCTCCTATTTAAATAAAACTCAAGTGCTTTTTTCATTAATACTTAAAGTACAGGGTCCCTAAAGCCGTTTTCGATGCGGCACCTAACATCAAATTCAGGTTGAGAACGCACTGACAACTTTCAGTGCATCTCAACATACTTTGGCAACGTTGCTCTATTCCCAGACTTACGCTCCCTTTAATTTATTACTTAAGGTACAATTTCGGAACGCGCGACTGACGACATACGACAGCAGAACGGACGGCAAAGGAGACCAAGAACGGTCTCTTAACGTCTGAACACATGCAATTATATGAAACACATTTCGCAATTCGCGACCAGTGCGAGAGACAGAAGTCGACGACAAAAAGATCCGTCTCGGGGTAGTGTTTGTTGCCTGTCGATATTTTTTTATAGAAATGGTAGTTGTAAAGTTCTTTCGATCTATCCTGGGCAGTGTTGCCAGATAAACATTTTCTGGAACAGCATGGGTGAAAAAAAAAAACCGTAGATCTAAACAGTAGATTTTAATACACGGGGAAATAATTATAATTTGCAGTTTAGTAGTTAAAAAAAACAAGTTAATAAGAAATGAGAAATAAACATTTTTCTACCCAAATTAGAAAGTAAACAAAGAATAAAAATAAATAATAAAATTTTTAATACATACTTAAAGTCCGGAAACAAAAAAAACAAATAATAGATATTTCTTTTAGATCAGTCTGAATCATATAATACAAATACGTTGTGTTTGGCATGCATGTTCTTTTTATGATGCCCTATTAATTCTTTGTTGCATTTTAAATGAAAACATAATGATTATCTTAAGGTTTTTTATGGTGCAAACCTACAGTAGTGTATGCTTATTACGCTGCTTTTACTTCAGTAAATTTACTAGAGAAAATATTTTTTAACCATTTGCTGAAGAATGAGGTAAACTTAATAAATTAGGAACAAAATTTGTGAAAACAGTAGATTTCATGCCTAAAACATGAGAACAGAAACAAAAAGAGTATATCTACTTTAAAACAGTAGGTCTGGCAACACTGATCATTCCTTCGAATTGTCGTCTGCGGTTGTTGCGTCGCACGGCTTCCTAAATGTGTGAAGTCTAACTTAAATGCATTGGTCTCCTTTGCCGTCGCTTCTGTTGTCGTCTGTAGTCTGTAAATGGAACCTTTAGATGATTTAAAAGATCAAAACGCCGATAAATCGCAGGCTCGGTCTTACAAGGAGTATTTTTTTTTGTTTTCCTCGTTTAAAATAATTTTTAAAGCTATAACCTGTTGTAACATTTTTGAAACAATAGTGTTTTGTTTGTCAACTCGTTTTTGATAGCAGTAGTAAACGATCATTTGAAAAAAAATCTGTAATATACCGAACTAATCATCAAAATACTGTTGGTACATTTTAAAAATTAAATAAAAAATGAAAAATATAACCTTTAATTAAATACTATTTTTTTACTAAATACTTTGTTTACGAAATATATTTTAAAATATACTTAGGTTTTTCTATGGGTATTACGGAAACCAATCTAAAAAATACTTCTACATTTTCTTTGTTTTATATACAAGGTGTAAGTAAGTGCCCAAGTAACATTTTTATATTTATCAAAGTATAAAAGATAATCATAAAACCTTTTTTAAGACACTGATAAAACTTTTGAAACCGCGAGATAGCCTTAGGGCTGTTATAAATCTGCTTTAAGAGTAAAAGGGAGAATCCTATAACGGGTCTTAGGAGTATTTTTAAACTAATTAGACCTAAGTCGAAGTCCGTAAGAGTATATTAAGAATTCTATTAAACCAATTTTTAAATTTTTAACTTTCCTATCTGTATACAGATAAGGAAAGTATAGGAATCATGATTTTTTTCTTTATTTTAAGCAATTTATCTTTTAACGTCAACATAATGTGATTGGGTTGAAAAGCTACGTTATGCTTTAAAACAAACTATTTTATATTAAAACAATGTGGTTTCAAAAGAACCCTATCGTTTACTAGATTATATAAATTATAAGGATTATGTTGAAAAATTGTAGAAAATGTACCTAAAAGATAACTGCTAAAAAGTATGCCTCTTTAACAACAAACATGCCTTAGGAGTATCTTCAAACTAAATAGTTCTAAATTACTTATTAAGTAACCCTTAGAGGACAGCGATAGAGCATAGTTTACTTTAAGATAAACTAGTTTTCTTAAACAGATTTAAAGAAATCTATAAAACCAAATAATAAGATCAATTTCTCCTGCAGTCTTATTGGCAAAAAAATAAGTAATAAAATAATTATTAATTTTTATGCTTTTACAAAATCCTAATAAAACAAACAAAACTTGTTTCTCCTAAAAATTTTACTTGGGTGTGAATGATTTTAGATAGTGATTGCTGAAGTTAATTTATAAAAAAAACGTAGATCAAAAAAGTCAGTGACGCACTATAATAGTTGTGGCATTCACGCACCGGTGCAAGTAGAAATATTTGGAACACCCAAAAAAAAATGCACATTTATCCCTTCAAAGTTTCTTTGCAAATTTCGAGTAAATATCTTTAAAACTCTTTGAAATAATTATTAAAAATAAATAAATTAATATCTAAACATTCTGTATCTCGGAAGTGAAGCATATTTCGACCTAGTTTTATAGGAACTTTTTTTAACAAAAAACTTCGATAACCATCCGCAAAAATCTTTCGTACTTATTAACAAATAACTTGTATAAACATACATATTACACTTAAACCATTTATTACTAGTTTGTGCAACAAGAGTGGAAATAGACAATTCACTGGAGTTGTATAGTATATTTTTTCTAGGACCCAATAACGAAAATATACAATCTTAAAAAATTATTTTAGGATAATACAATATAACTAATTTTAAAATAATTTATGACTTTCACTAATTTATAAAATAAAATGAACATTAAAAAAGATTTAATTTAATTAGTCCCCAACCGAGATTTGAATTCGGGCCTCTCGCGTGGAAGACAGATGACGTATCCTTAACTACACCTCCACATTTAGGATTTTATTTTTAATAGCCGTAATTAAATTAGTTTTATAAAGGCAGTTTTATTCAATTTTAAGATTTTTTCAAATAGTAGACCAAATGAAAATAAACTAAAATCACAGCTTATACAATACAGCTAAAACACTCTCTTGGCGGCAACGGTTTGCGTCGATTTCGTCGCGCATCGCTTAAGCTCCGCCTTCGAAGGGAAAAGACGGTTTTGGTGTTCAGAAGTGTACTTAGGTAAGGTGTTGAGTCGTGCGTATAATTTCGTTGATTGTATAATTTCGTGGAACCTATAATTTCGTAGATTTTGTTTGAGTTAAAGGTACTGTTATTATTTTGGTGACTCTTTAGCTGTGAGTAGAATGAATGAAAAAAAAAGACATCATTCTGTTTGTGCAGTCAAAAGATGTTTTAATAAGGGTTATACCTGCAAGAAAACATTCTTTAGTTTTCCCAAGGACCCAAACCGATAAGTACCACATTATAAGAAATTTTCATTGTTAAAACGCAAGAAAGTTTTAAATAAAAGTTATATGGATTTGAAAAATACCTACATATTTTAAAAATATCTTTGGATATACAGGGTGTCACGTTTTTGCCTGGCAAATTAAAATGTATGTTTTTTAAATGGAACACCTTGTATTTTATTTTATGATGAAATTATTAACACCCTAAATTATTGTAAAGACGAATTGCTACAGAAAATTTTTATCAGGTATGTGTGTGGTTACCTTTTAATAAAAGCCTTGCGGATCCACTCCTGCGATACCTGTCTTAAATATAACAAAGATCACGTTGAAATAGATGATTTTTCTTTTTATTGCTTTTTAAAGGCATATGATAACGCCAATTCAGATACATTTGGAAATCTGCAACTGTCAAATGATGAATTTGTAGAACTAATATTCAATATTGAAAAGATATTTCAAAATAATTTTGAAAAATTGGCTACAAAAAATAACATTTGTACCACACTTTTAGAATTAATTAACCCAATACCCTTTAGTCATCCATGCTAACGTTTTCCAAAAGAATAACTTATTTTATTGTATGTTTAATCTCAATAACTAAAAAATATACTGACAATTAGTTTGACAGAATTGTCATTTATTTAAAATTTTAAAAATAATAGCAGTCGGTTGATCAAAATATGAACGGTGATTGGCGAATTTATTTTTTTTGCAGTGTTCTCACTACCTAGAATGGATATGAAATATATTCGTTCAATTGAAGGCAATAGCATACTTTTTCGTTTTGTAATCTGTGCATGGATATTAGCCAATCTACGCACATACTACAAAACGAAAAAGTATGTTATTGTGTTCAACTACGAATATATTTCATATCCATTTTAGGTAGTAAGAACACTTTAACAAAATTAAATCTACAAATCACAGTTCATATTTTGGTTACCCAACTCCTATTATTTAAAATTTTTTAAATAAGTGACAATTCTGTTAAACTAATTGTCAATATATATTTTAGTTATTGATATTAAATATACATTAAAATTTTTGTGCAGACTCGATAAATAATAGCATTTTTGTTTCTATTGTGTCCACATTTAAAAAAAAATTTTTTAATTAAACTACATGATACTAATTTAATTACGAGTATTAAAACTAAAGTCCTGAAAGTTTCGGTGAAGATGAAGACAGAGCATCTGCCTTCCACGCGAAAAGTCCGGGATCGAATCTAGGCCGAGGACTAATTAATTTTTCATGTTTATTTTATTTTATAAATTAGTCAACTTCGTAAATTATTTTAAAATTAGTTATTTTGTCTAAATAACCTAAAATAATTTTTTTAAATTTGTAGATTTTCGTTAGTGGGTCGTAGAAAAAATATACTGACCATATCGAGTAGATTGTTCATATCACAATCAGACGATTGAGTTCTCCGCCTACGACGTCGTGCTCAAACTTCGTTTTTGTGTGATATGGCTATCATATCCACCCTTGTTGAACAAACTACAATTTATTTGTTTTCTTGGTTTAAGTTTTACATCAGAAATAGGAATTAAATTAATTTACTTTTCAAGTTTTCTTGTAAAAATCGATATTACTAGTACAAATTTAGTACCTACCTAAAATAAGTACTAATTATGTTATATCTTGTAATATTGTAATTCAAATTTCACATTACTATAAAGTTTTAAAATTTCCTACTTCGGTATGGTCAGATAAAAATTGAATATATTATATTAATAAAAACTGTCAAAGTATAACTTCTACAAATCTGTATTTCAAATAATAAGAATACATCTAAATATAACCAATATTGTTAAAACAAAAGCACACATTCTTTATAATTCCAAAATACCATAGAGTTCCCAGACCTCAGTTGAAGCATTCGTTTATCTAGGTATAAACCCTTTGCGCGAAGAGTAACACTTGCCAGAGACACGGGGGTACCACTTGATTTGCATCCACGAGCGTGACACAATTCTTTAACAATTGAAGCCCTTGGTGTAAAATGGATCCAAGCCACAATTTGTCGTGAAGTGACTGTTTTAGCTCAAAACATTTGTTAACGAGGATTTTACTAGCCATATATAAATTATTTTACCTCTAATCCGAAAGATGTGCTATTTTTCGTAATATTTATATTTAAATAATTTTTTTAATTATATTTGAAAGATTTAAAACAAATTAAAAATGTAATTTCCCAAAACTTACTTAATATGGCATGTGACCAACCTTATTACGCCAAGGTTTTCAATTTTTTCAATAATAAAAAAATTGTTTAATCCGGGCCCGACTTTTCCCTTGAATCTAACAGAGATAGCACCATTCCGTCTTGCTTGGTTCTCGACCGCCAGATCAAAGACGCCGACACGGAGTTGTGGAGTTGTATTGTATAAGCTGTGCTAAAATTGTTTATTGATTCTACACAAAAATAACTCATTTTAATTTAGAAGGTCTAGATACCGCATCGTAAAAACATTTTAACCCCCCATATGATGGGCGCGATGATAAATAAATGTCAATAAATTTTAAGTTGGCACTTCTGACAAGACAGAATCGGCACAAGTTTAGTAATAAGCGTAAGATCGGCGTTCGACGTATATAATCGATTTTATTATCTGTTGTGTTGTTTATTTTGTTCTTCTAGTAAAGGTTTTATTTAAAACATTATTTTTTAGTTTAGTCGTTTAGTGTTTTATTTTAATAAAAAACATTTGTGGTTTGGTGTTAAATTTTTACAGGATTTTCAAAATCTCTTGTTGTTTTGTACGTGAATGTAACAGAATGTATAGAATCGATAAATAATAGCATTTCTGTATTTATTTCGTCTATAATTATAAATAATTTGTTAATTTAAATAAAACTATAGTTAATTTAATTACGAATATTAAAGCAATAAAAATAAAAGAATACGTGGTCCTGTCGTCAGCGTTCTGGCCTTCCACCCAGAAGAATGGAGTTCGATTCTCGGATGGGGAAAATTGCTTTTTCTTTTATTTTACTTTAAAAATTATTAAAAGTCATAAATTATTTTAAAATTAGTTATTTTGTCTTAATAACCTAAAATATTTTTTTTTTTTTTCGTTAGTGGGTCGTAGAAAAAACTATACTGTACAACTCTAGTGGATTGTCCGCATCGCCTACGGCGTCGTGCTCAAATTTCGTCTTCGTGCGATATGGCCATCATATTCACTCTCGTTGCACAAACTACTATTCTAGTACTAAAAAAATATAAAAATAATATTGAGTAAAAGGTTATAATCTTAATAAAAAAAGAAATAAAAATAATAATTTTTATTGACTATTGGTCGGATTTCTACTTGGATTTCTAATATCTAAACCTCTAGTGAAACGTGCATCTAAGATCTCGGGTAGTATACATTCTAAATAAAATTGGTTTAGTTTGCTTTTCATTTTATGCTGCGTTTGAGAATCCACATCGGATGAATTTTTTACATCTCGAGCGTTTTTTTATCCACATCGGACATATCTGTCCCATTACATTTACGTATACTGAATCACGTGATCAAAGATTTACTACATCTCAGACGCATCCGATGTGGATTCTCAAACGCGGCATTAGTATATCAGAATCTATCACCTCTTTTTATTTTTTATACTAACGTACCTAAAACTATACAAATATTTCGTTTAGTTACGTGAAGTTGCCCCTGAACCTGGTAATAATAATTTAATAATGCTCCTCGTAGCACATCCCCAGAGTGAAAGGAACGTCTAACAATTGGTATAGATACAAGTACTATTCAATTCTGAAGCATTGTATTGTCAGTCTTACAATGCTTTCCTCGATAGTTACTGCAAGACTTATACATTAGTAAACACTGTATTTATAAAATATTTTATGATTAAAAAATATTTTAATTTAGCTTCTGTTACTGTTATAAACATTAGCGGACTTAAACAGATACTTTGTAATATCACCTGAAATATTCTCATCCCTTACGCTACGCCGCTGGCAAAAATCGCGTAAGAACCACTTAGTTGGTCCACGTCTATTACTAATAAGACAAGCACCATCTTAGATCCGGTGATGGCTATTAACAATGATCTATATCTTAATTTGTACTAAGTGTTTTTGTAACAATGTTTACCCTAAGTGAAACACTCAACTCTAACCACTTAACTAACGTAGAAAACAAAAAACAAATAATAATGGATTCCATTAAGAGTTGGAGTACGCATTAACACATATATTATGTACAGCCAGAGTGAAAACAAAATGGCTTTTATGAAAAAGATTTATCGTTTTAAGTCGAGAGTGCCTTTTTTGTTTTGTTTATAACTTAATGGAAAAGTTGTGCTAAGAGCATTTTATCAAAAATATCAAGAAAATATAATTAATTGCCTACCTTATGATTTCGAATAATAAATAATAGAAAATCTTTTTTAACCACTGAAAATTGATTTGGAAGCTAAGATCCATTAACCAACTTTCTATAAATCTAGCTCATCCAAATAGATCACATCTAAATACAAATTAAACGCGTTTAAAATCAATTACAATAATTAATAACATCAACAGTAGATATACCTCAATAAATAAAAATATCGTTGAATATAGTATCCTTAAATATATCACCAGTATCATTGAATACATTATGAGGATCCTTGAATTCATCGAGAGTATGTTATTAACTTTTTTTCTTAAGGCTGTTCTATCGCTTTCCGTTCAGTCGAAGTTGAGAGGTACCTCATCCATTTCATAGAATACAATGGGCCCGTTCACTTTCATTTTTGAATGTGAATTATTTATATATGTATAAAGATATTAAACTCTTTTGTCTGGTGGTACTTTTCCCGTTAAGATATTTTTGCTAGAAGTAAGGGAATTCCCATAAAATTCTTTCAGTGACTCATAGCGTCAGAAAACCCCTAATTCCCTTCAGGTCTTGTATGGGTTAATAGTTAAAAGGGCGCGGTTGTCGGATGTATCATTGCACCATCATTCCTCTTCTGCATTTATTAAAGAAATTTACATGATAAAAATATATTATTTTTTAAAAATAATGTGTTTATATTTTCAGATAAAGCTGGAAGCCTTACCCTTTTTAAATTTTAATAAAAACAATTAGTATTACTCAAGCTGAATATTACCAGATCGAAATTTTATTTGAGAAAATGTATCTGGTAAACGTGACAACGTTGCAGGTACTTCTAAATAGTGTTGTCTACACACACTTCTAGAAATAAATGCAACGTTGCCACGTTTACCAGATAAATATTGCAAATCAAATTTCTACTTTTTGATTATGGTCTGGTTAATTTTCAGCCTGAGTAATAATAATTGTTTTAATTAAAAAGTAATAAATAAGCTCCCAGCTTTAAATCTGAAAATATAAGTTCATGATTTTTAGAAAAATATTGGAATTTTACTATTTAAATTACATATATAAATGCAGAAATGCTATATTAGGGATACTTCCGACAACCTCGCCGTCTTTAAGCATAACCGATACGAGACGTGAACGGAATTAGGGATTTTCTGACGCAATGAGTCACTGAAAGAATTTTATGGGAATTCCCTTACTTCTAGCAAAAATATCTTAACGGGAAAAGTACCACCAGATAAAAGAGTTTAATATCTTTATAAATATATAATTAATTCCATTCAAAAATGAAAGTGAACGGGCCCATTGTACGTGTAATAATTCTATCTTATTTCTCCGCGCAGTCTAATGAGACTCCTCTCTTTCTGGGTATTCAACAGATATTTAACTACAGCTGAGGCGTGGAATGGCACAATTGGTTTAGGTATTGCATATATTTGCAGAATATATTGATTTATTTGATACTTTCAGTAATATTTGCATTACACGATTTGGCAACAAAACTGCCTTCGCCCCTTAGATAAAAGAAACAATAGATGATGCATTTCATTCAAAAAGTATATTTTGTTTGGTCCCAATCATCGGAAAAGAGAAAGAAGATATTTTTTTATGCGGATCGAAGTAAGACTGTAATCGAAAATCTCGTCTGGCAACGCTGCTGTTATACGCAACTAAAAGCACAGCTTATTTATATCCAGCTAAAACACTCTCGGCGGCACTTTTGATCTCGTGGTCTGCGATCAAGCGAGGTAGAAGCGTTGCTTTCTCTGTTGCACAAGAGGGAAAAGTCAGAGCCGGATTATAACAATTATTTATTGAAGTAAAATGTTTAATTTCTGCCTGACAGTACCGTAGTAGGTAATTTTAAATTTTATTGGATTATATTTTTTGAATCTATATTGTAATATTACGATAAAATTAGGTTTGGAGTTAATAAGGGTTGTTGAAAAATACATTAAAATTATTCTGAAAAATAATACATTTTCGTTTTTATAGATTAAAAGAACTTGTGTGGGCAGAAAAAGGGCGATTTATAAAATTGTCAGAATAATTACGATAATGGGGTGTTTGTTATCTTACGAAAAAAATAGTGATTTATAATAGTCGTTGATGTTGGTTGTTCAAGATTATGATTTATTTTTAGGTTTTCCTCCTGAATGCTATGTCATTGTTAACGTCCTTTCTCAGCTTTGCGAAATTCGGCTTTTTGCATCCGAATTTTAATATTCGACAAACTTGCAATTTGGCATTTACGGCTTAAAATTTTCAAATTGTGAGTATGTCAAATAATTAAATTCGGATGCAAAAATCTTATTTGGCCTAACTGAAAAAGAACCTTAGACATTATTGCTTTTGACAGTCGCACGGTGATGTTTAGGGAAAAGACAAAAATGGTAATAAAATAAAGTTGTGTAGCTTAGGTTTTAAATAGGTTTTATTACTAAATAATTAAAAAAAATCAAATTAAAAATTTACTCATACCGTTATACCTACGTATATAACGTATATTATATATATAATAACAAATTATAATACATTTTGTACTATACCATTACAAATTTCTCCATATTATAAGTTTATTTATATTTACATTTCTAAAATTACCATTTATCGTTTTCAATGTGTAACTCTTAAATATAATCTAACTACAAATTCTTTGGGGAAATATTTACAGGGATGGTTAAAAAAAACAAAAAAAACATACATATACATGCGATAAAAGTTGTGTTTGGGTGTAGCTCGCAAAAATCATCTTTTTTAGTGAGAAATAGTGCAAAATAATCGGATGTTTGAACACCAATAAAAAGGAAAAATCACAGTGAGTCCGATATACTACCCAATTTTTGAATTAAATGCAAATTAACAAAGTTATTAACAAAGTTATTAATTAAATCGTATTATAGCCAAAAATACAAGATAGTTTATTCTGTTTTTGCGGTGGTTTTTCTGCGATAAACAAAAGAAGTCGAATTACATTTCTGATTTAAAATTTTGGCAGTGTCTATTGAACCGATGCGTTGGAAACAAATTTTAAACAAACTAAAATAATAATGGCTTCTAATAAAATTGTTACTCTCGACGATTTACACGTCCTTTTACTTAATCTTAATGCAAAAGTGGACTTAACACAAACCACGCTAACTGAATTCAAGCAAGAACTTATGAACGTCGGTAATAGAACCAACAATCTTGAGAAAGAAAATATTGCCCTAAAAGCTAAGGTGTTTGAGTTAGATCGTAAACTACGTAATAACAGTATTGTGGTTTTTGGATTGGAGAATCAACTCAATTGCGTAGACGCGCTCACATTTCTCTCAAGTAAACTTGAAATTAACTTGGGACTTCAAGATTTAAATTTTATAAACCTGTTTACTTCAAAAAATAATAAAAAGATATTAAAAATCGATTTCTTGTCTAACCTAAAGAAAAGTCAAGTATTAAAAAATCTTAACAAACTTAAAGACTCCCACATTTTCGTTGCCGACGACCTAAATCCACAGGACCAACTGTTACACAAGGAGTTAAGAAAACATCTGAATACTGGAAAGAAAAACGGTTTAAAAATATTTATAAAAAATAATCGCTTGTGTGTAAATAACAAAAAATACACATTAGAAGAGTTAAATACCAATCCCGATATTCTAGCAAGTTTATCCATTATCTCTGGACCTCCTACTTCCGAAGGTTTAACACAATCAAGCAGTTCCTCTGGACCAAGTAGTAACCCACAGGATCTGGATAAAATAACTAATCGACTACGAAACAAAGATAAGCGACAACTTCAAAGAAAATAGTTTGTGTTATTCTTATGTCCTAAAATTAGTAGTATATTAAGAAATATCTTTTTGGATCTTCTCTTTCTATTTACAATATTTGTTTTTTTCTTTTTTTGATCTTAAACACTCCTTGAGTACCACTTAAGTATTATTTGTTTAAATTACTATTATGAATAAAAATGTTTCTTTTTATCATTTGAATGTACGGTCTATTTTCACAGGCTTCAACAGACTTTATGAATTTATTACTAGCAGAAATATTGATATTTTTGGTTTAAGCGAAACTTGGTTGTCACATGAGATTGAAACGAGGATTGTGGATATAAACTCGTACACACTTATTCGTGCTGATCGAGATGATAGGGGCGGTGGTTTAGCATTCTACATAAACAAAAAAATTAATCATAAAATATTATTTTCAAACATTAGCCATTTTTTAGAACAATTTTGGATATCTGTGATTTATGACAATAAGACTTATATTTTTGGAGTTGTATATCGACCACCAAAAGCCAGTATCTTACAGTGCCTACAAGAACTAGAAGATTCCGTATCAAATCTTCTTCCTACTAGTGATTTGCTTATACTAGCTGGTGATCTTAATATTGACTGTTTGTGCGTAAATAGACCTTTTACACTACTTAATGAATTTCTTGAGTTGTTTAATTTAAAGCAACTTATTGATAAGCCTACTCGTATCTCCAGAACATGCTCTACTCTTCTTGATCTTTTAATTGTAAGTGAACCACATCTTATTTCTAACATTCATGTCTATGATATTCACGGCATTTCAGATCACTTCTCAATTTCATGTAGTATCGATTCTTTAAAAAAAGACTGCAGGCCAAAATATGTGACATATAGAAATTTTTCTAACTTCGATTTAAATGCTTTTAATCACGATCTACATCTTTTGACCCTGGACAACATATATGCCATGGAAAATGTTGAAGAAATGGTAAACTTTTTAAATATGACCATAATTAAATTGTTTGATTATCATGCTCCAATTGTAACCAAAAGAGTAAGCAAATCTCCTTCGCCCTGGCTAACATACAACATCAAAGAAATCATGAAGCTTAGAGATAAAGCTTACAAAAAATTTAAATCTACTCAATCCATTGTGCACTGGAATTACTACAAAGAACTCAGAAATTACACCACATCTGCAATTCGTCGTGAAATGAGAGCATACTTAGACTTTGTACTTCTGCAAAAAAATTCTAAATCTACTTGGAATGCTCTTAGATCTCTTGATATCTTGAGAAAACCAACTGCCTCTTTTCCTAATAATTTAAAGGATACAGATAGTATAAATTCTCACTTCACCAACATTACTCACACACAAAAAACTCACCCCCAACTTTATCTTCTTGATCGATATCAGAACCAGTCTAGTGATAATACTTTTCAATTTTTCCCCGTTACATCATCTCAAGTGAGAAAACATCTTTACAAAATTAAAAGCAACGCTGTAGGTTCAGATAATATTTCATTGAGACTAATTCACCTGGTAGACGAATTCTTATTAGAACATTTAACGTTCATATTTAACACATGTATCTCCAGTAGTCAGTTCCCGGAGCAATGGAAGAGAGCCTCTGTTATTCCATTACCAAAATGTAACAATCCCACTACCCACTCAGATCTTAGGCCAATTAGCATACTGCCTACTCTATCAAAAGTATTAGAGATGATCTTAAAAGAACAAATGAACAAGTTTATGGAAGAGTACATCTTACCGGCTACGCAATCGGGTTTTCGTTCTAGTCACAGCACTACTACTGCGCTTCTAGACGTAACTGAGTATATATATAATTCAATTGATAAAGGAAATGTTACTTGCCTAGTGCTGCTTGACTACAGCAAGGCCTTTGACACACTTGATCATCAACTTCTAATAAAAAAACTTTCCTATTTTGGATTTTCTGCACGGGCCGTTAAACTTTTAAAAAGTTATCTTGAAAACCGCACCCAGAAAATTGTCCTGGACGAAGCTGTGTCGAGATCCCTTCCGGTTAAGTATGGTGTTCCACAAGGTTCCATTTTAGGACCACTACTTTTCTCACTTTACATTTCAGATTTTCATCAATTTGTAGAAAATTGTCATATTCATCATTACGCCGATGATTCGCAACTCTACTTGTCTTTTAACCAAGGAAATTCTTTACAAGCTCAATACATCATAAATCTAAATTTAAAAAAAAATTATATGATATATCGTCAGCACATAATCTCAAATTAAACTCAAAAAAATCTGTCTTTATGCTATTTGGGCCCAATAAAGCTAGAAATCTTCTAACTAATAATTTTAAACTTAGCATAGGTCATGACCCCATTCCACTTGTTTATGATCATAAAAACTTGGGGCTGTGGATTGATTCTGAACTTAGGTTCACAAAACATATTTCTCAACTGTGTCAAAGCTCATACAACGTGTTAAGACAACTGTATCCTAATAGGGATATACTTTCACCTAAACTTAAATTAAAAATGTGTGAGTCACTCATTATGTCAAAGTTATCATACTGCGATACGGTATTTGGACCAGCTCTTCTTCAAAGGGATTTAAATCTTCAAAAAATTCAAAATTCGTGTATTAGGTTCGCTTACGGTATACGCAAATTTGACCATATTTCACAGAAATTCAAAGAATCAAAATGGCTGCATATCAAAAAATTACATTCTTTGCATATTCTGAATATAACTCACAAAATTCTTAAATATCAAAAACCGAAATATCTATTTAATAAATTCACACATTTCAGTAATAATTACGGAACTCGGAATAAGAGTACGTTAGTAATTCCCAAATTTAGTTCATCCATTGGACAGCGAAGTTTCTCTTACACCGCAGCTAAATTATACAATACACTGCCTAAAGAATTTGGATCGTACACTCTAATTAATTTTAAAAAAAGGTTAAAAGGCTTGATTGTCGGTTTAGGACGGTTCTAATAAAAACAATAATCTCTGTTCATCTCGGATCTGCTCTTTGGTTCTTGATATTTTCTTGGATCTTTACTGAGGTTGAGTTGAAAAACAGCCTATGCTGACACTCCGCCTATTCACCTTTGTTATTTTTATATTTAGGTAGAAAAAAAAAATTATTCTTTCTTTGTTTTTTGTTATGGTGAATAAAGACGATTTATTATTATTATTATTATTATAAAAGCTAAATGGTTACTTATATCTAAAAGCATTTGGCAAATATTCCTTTTAGTAGCAAATTTTTCAAAGTTTTCTTGAAATATTTGTTCTACTTTACAAATTAATTCCACAAATTTATTATTAGGCATTTGCAAATTTCCGAAGGTGTCCTTATTTGCATTTTCATATGCCTTAAGGAAACAGTAATAAGATGAATCATCTAGTTCATCATGGTCTTTACTATATTTATTGCATATGAAAGTGTGAACTCTTAAAGCTTTATTTAAAAGGTACCCACACACGTACCGTATGAAATTTTTTTGCAGCATTTCATTATTTGAATAGTCCATGCTATTTAGTGCGTCTCTTTGTTCCGATACTTTATCCTTATCCTCAGGTACAAAATCCTGTTGGTAGTCAGAAAGTCTTAAGAGCATCTGATCAGAATCTGCCTCACAGTTTTCTGTACCTGAGTTAAGCAAGTTGACGCATTGCAACTTTCTAAATGTTCTATGGAACTGTATGGCTGTGGGGTTAATGCAGTTACCGTTTTCACTTCTTATTTTACCGAAATGATTCTCCAGGCAGTCTTGGTTTAATCTTCGTGTAAGTATATACTCAAACCCAGCATTTTCTCGAAGATAGTAAAATAATTGAATAATACTGTTTATATTATTTTTGTCTCGAATTTCAAGACTTTTAAAAAAGGACAAGCAATCCATTAAAAACTCTAATTGAAATGAGTTTGCTTTAAAGGCAGCATTATATTTTTTTGAGGCAAAGGTTTGCGAAGAATTTAAAATATCAAAGAGTTGATCTACTCTATTAACAAATTTAGCAGTTTCTGTCGCTTCCGAGGGAAGGGAACCAAATCCTATATAAAAACTCATACCTACATGGACTGAGTAACTAAATACTTGGGTGGCAAGTTTGACCTTCATTTTTTGGAAACTAGTCGGATAAATATGAGAATCGGTTAATTTGTGTGCTGCTTTAACAGGAAATTTTTTATCTAATTCATAGAAGTCTTTAATATATTGCCACGAAATTTTTTTACAATTAACATAAAAGTCATATTTCATTAACATATTTCTCATCGCTTTAATAATATGTGGCACATCAAAGATGAAAAAGAGATACTGGTTTTCTAAATAAAAACCAGTATTGTCTGGAGATATCTTTAAAATATTTGACAATTTGATATTGTTGGACCCCATATCACAAGTAACTGCACAAACATTTAACCCCACATTTGTTGTTTTTTGCACAGCTTCATTTAATAGTTTATGTAATAGATTAGCAGAACAAGAAGTATGACATAAAAAGTAGGCTATCGGCTGTTTCCATTTCGAATAAATTCCCCTTACCATAAGTACACTGACAGTTAAAGTTGGTTTAAAAATCTTTTCCCCTGTATCGCCCATTGCTAGCCCTATGATGTCATCTTGATTTCGTTCATAAAATAAATTTGCTTTTATTGACATTTCATCGAAGCACAATAAACAATATTTGCTTTGAGACTGGAAACTGTCAACTTTTTTTTTTAATAAAATGAAGAACTCGGGATTATCTAATCCTGGTCCTATCTTAACTGCTCTGATTTCTTTCTTTTAGCAAAGGCGAGGGAAGGCTATATTTAGACATTAAATATTTTTTATAAACTCTGGGACCAGCAAAATATATTGATAGGCATTCAATTTTAAATTCTTTGCTGTAACGTCTTCCCTTTGGATGTTTATGCCCCTGTGATACTTGCATATTAACACATTTTGCAATGTCTGGATTGCAAAATTTATATGTTAGGGACATATATTGCTCCAAAGATATATTGTCCAATTCATTATTTTATTCAAGTACCTCAACCCTTTGTCGTAAATATTTGTTTTCGGCAGTTATGGACTTGATATGCTGCCTGTATTTAACTTTTCTTGGTGTATCGAAGGATAAACTGGCTGACGTTTGGGTAAATGTTGGAGACGTCAGAGGAGGACTGTCTGTAATTGGACTCAGGGCGATCTCATGTTGAACCTCGATTTTGAGCTCGGTTTCAACTAGATTTGTCTGGTTAGCTGCAAAAATACATTTTATTTAAACTTTAAATAACAACTTAGATGAATAAGTATAAAGAACGATTTATTTGCTTTAAAATGATTTTTTTTTATTTAGGGCGGATCAAAAACTATAACAAAATTTTACAGCTAAAGATAATCATGTGATTATTAGCTTGTTTTAAAAAGTTAAAATATAAAAAAGTTGAAGTCTTTTAAAAGTGGAACAAATTAGGTTCACCCCTCGCTTCACCCTGTATATAAAACATTATATTTAATTTTAAGTAAAACACTATTATTTTTAGTACCTGAATCAAATAGTGCAGGTGTGATAGGTGGAGCTATCAGTCTGTCATCTAGAACTCGTATTTTCGCAGGAAGTTGCAAGAGCGGTGCACTATACGTATGGTCTTCAGTTGTGGAACTCCCCTCGAGGGACGGGAATAGGGTAGGAATTGCAATGGCTACTAATCTTGTACGAAAGTGACTCGTGAACATCTTCTCTTCAAAGTGGTCTTCACATATCGAGTAACTTTTATATAATTCGATTAGTTTTTCAAATAAGTCCTCTCGATTGGCTTTCATTGCCCATGTTCTGGCTCTGTAAATATTTAAATATATTTTTAAACAATGCTATATAGGTATTGTAAACGCCAAATCTGAAGAACCAGCGCAAATGCTCAAGTTCGTTTACTTAAAAATCGCCACGCCCATTCACAATTTGAACCTTGTCCTTGCTTACGGTCAGTAGCGTAACGACTAGAACATTGTTTGTTTCTTGTTTCTGTGTTTTGGTTAAAGTGACTGGTTTTATTTTTAATAATGTCTTCTATTGTGGGTGAAAAAAAGCGCAGATTTGTTAATACCGGACAAAGTCGTGAAGTAATATACAATGTTTTTAAATATTTTGATGCAACAAAAAAGGAAGGAGTTACTTTAGATGATATCAAACTTCAAACTGCACAAACAACAGGTAAACATACCCTGTAGTTTATTTGGAATTAAACTTGTGTAGTTTTCTATATTTTTTTGTATTTTACACACATATCTGTGCATTTTAATATTTTATATTTAAATTTTTTAAATTTATCTTCTGTTTCTAAAAAAATTTGTTTCCTAATAAATGTAAAAAAAATACTAAATTTAACATTAATATAATATTACGGTCTTTACTTGATGCAAATCCATATTATTAAAATGAGAAAAACCAAACATGGTAGATTTTCACATTTTTATTTTAAGAAATAAAAATTAAAAATTGCACGACAATTGTTTCTAAGTACAACTTCTTCTTCAAATGTAACTCATTTACATTTCTAATATATATCCAAAATAATCTAATTAGTTAAAGTAGGTACTTAAGAGAAATAATATAAATCAATTTATTTCAAGTGTTTCTAAATGGTAATTTAATGCCTTTATTCTCAAAATGTGAAACAATTTTTGCATAAACGATTGATTTTCAGAAAAAAATATGTTTTGTAGAATTATTTTTGTTTTTAGTATAACTATTGTAATGTTTTAAATAGCTTTTTTTTTTAAACTACGGCCCGTTTGACCAATATACAATTTTTCCACAATTTAATTTATTTGAAAAAGGATAATTTCCTGACCGTAACAGAATTTTATATAAATACCGAACGGAAAGCGGTAGAACAGCCTTAACCTAAAGTCGGTTTACCTAAAAATAATGATTTTTTTAATTGACTATAGAATTATGTATTAATAATAACACTAAGCAATATGTATGAACAAGTATCATTTACTATTTTCCATTTATTTTATGTCTTAAAATATACGGACCTCTGGTTTACAACTTTCTAGGTAAGCTACCAATTCTATTCATCCGTAGGCGTGTTAGTAGCATTATAAATGCGCATCCTTGGTTCTTTAGATCTGGCGCATACTGTATCTATTTGCTTCCAATTAATATTTGTTGATATACATATTTTATTATTTCGATTTGCAAAAATATTAAACAAAACCACCAATAAACCCTCTTTTACCTTAACAAGTATTAAATTAATAACTACTTAGGTATATATTTATACAGGCCAAACATAGCTTCTCATAATTAAAGAAGATTTTGTATGACTTTAAATTACTTTTACTACAACATAGCAAATAATCGAAAGTTTACTTTTCATCAAAATATGCAAAAAATATCGTGTAGGTAAGTACTTACCGGTTAGCATCCTTAGGAAAACAATAGAATTTCTTCTTACAATTATAACCTTTATTAAAACAATTTCGCACTGCACAAACATGATGATGTCCTGATAGTTTTTTGTCACTCATTTTACTACAGTAAAAAATAAACATAAAACACAAATGTTGAAAAGAATTACAAATTAAACACAAAAATATACGCACGGCTATGTCCGCTTAACGTAGAATAAGTAATACTGATCTCCCGACTGCACGGCAAAGACATCTTTTCCCCGAAAAGGCGGAGCATAAAACCTGCGCGAAGGGATCGACGCAAACCGTTCCCGCCAAGAGAGTGTTCTAGCTGCTGTGCTAAAAGTCTGTCGATACCAGTGGCGTATCTTATTAAAGATAAAATCATAAATAATTATAAAAAAATAATGAAATACTAACCCATATGGTTTGCAAAAACTTTATAATGGTTTAAAGTTTAAGACCGATTGGATTTGGAATAAGGATATGAAGTTCAGTGGAATGTAGATAAAAAACTTAAAAACACTATTTGTTTTCCAAGAATAATACAATATTTATTACATATAAAGATGTTAAATAAAATAAAATAAAAACAAGATAAATAAATCAAGATTTATTTTAAACAAGTTTATGAATCCAATTTGGGGGTTAAAATTTGAACAGTTTTACAAATTGCTAAATGAGAAATTTTTAAATCAAAATTCAGATTTTTAACACTAATAAATTTATAAAAGTTATTATGGAGGTCCTTTCGCCACCCCTTTCGCCACCAATGTTAAATAAAAAATATTAGATTATGATTAAAATGTATTTTATTTCTAATAGTTGAAGTCCTTATTTATCTAATAGTGAACTTTTAACTATACCTTAACGGGCAAATTTTTAAGAAAATTTTTTTTTTTAAATTTGTACAGTGTCTTACGAGAAAGTAAGACTGTGTCTTACGAGAAAGTAAGTCTTTAACAACAATTTTCGAATTATACTATTATTTATTGATTAGAAGGAGTAGAAAAAAACTAAAAATAAGGTTATTAAAATAATTAGGTTTTGTTGTTTACAATAAAATATATAGTTTATCATGGAATTTATTGAGAAATTAATATAAAAAAAAATTTCAAGTAACCCAGTTGAAAATTTTTTGTGATTTTTTAATATTTATTTCTAATAAATTCCACGGTGACCTATATATTTTATTGTAAAAAACAAAAACTAAATATTTCAAAAACCTTATTTTTAGTTTTTTTCTACTCCATCTAATCAATAAATATTAGTATACTTAATTATAATTCGAAAATTGTTGTTAAAGTCCTACTTTCTCGTAAGACACTGTACAAATATTCACATTTTTTTAAAAAAAAATTCTCAAAAATTTGCACGGTAAGGTATAGTTAAAAGTTCACTATTAGATAAATAAGGACTTCAACTATTAGAAAAAAATTAATTTTAGTCATAATCTAATATTTTTTATTTAACATTGATGGCGAAAGGACCTCTTTAAATCAATAAATTTACTATACTTATATACGTGGGGATTTTAAATGGAACGCTTGTTATAGCGGATCTGGCGATAAGAATTTTGTAAAATCCGAAAACACGTAGAATTGTACAACAATAAAACTATCCATTGATAGTTTTTAACTTTTAAAACTAGGCAGTAAACAAACTTACTTATTGGGTCTATTGAATAAAAAGAAGTATTGGCTTCTACTTCCTCTTATTTAAGTATTTTCTCAGTATAAATTGAATAAAAGTTTAGTGACTACTTCATGTAAAAGAGGTTACTTATGGCCATAAGTAAACTCTTATGGTTTCAAGTAGTTATTTAAAATATGGGCATTTACTTATATTTTTCCAGTACTGGCTTATTTTTATTTGAATAAAAATAAGATCTGTCTTAAATTAGTTATAACTTGATGATTTTTAAGGTAGCTATAAAGCATCCTTTTTTCTCTATGGTAGTTGCTAATATACTTTGTTAAACATGGTGGACTTCATAAATGTTCGTAACAGGAAGAACTATAGTAAGAGGAGCATCAGCCCAAGCAAATCTAAGCTCTTGTTGCGTTTTGAAAGTGAAAGTGTAGACTTTTCAACAGTAGTATTTGTCCCAGACATTTTGATAAATTCGTCTTTGAGATCTTTCCATGCCTTTTCTTTAGCCTGAACTATAGTAGGAATCATTGATTTATTCAAAAGAACCTTATACTTTTTTAGCAATTTGACAAACATAAGTTTGTAACCGCCAAGTTTTACCGGCAATTCTTCCTCACTCGAAGACATGATTGCGACGAATAGACCTATACAACCCTTAAACTTGAAAACAAATGCTTACTTGCGGTTGCACACAATCCTGTCACGACTTGTTTAGTATGAATTTTTGTTTACAGGGCTGCGTTTGCGTTCCCATATGTTTCATTCGTCATACGCAACGAAAAAAGTAAATACTTGTAAATATAAGTAAGTACTACAAGTAATTCCTCAAAATTCAAAAGATTTTTCCGGTATTTACTTTCTAGTTTTTATTCAAATAAAAATAAGTAAAAGCTTCTACTTACAAGTTTTAGCTTTTTCTTATAAGTTATGACTTGCAAGGTAATACTTTTCTTTATTCAATAGACCCATTATCATCCATAAATAGGTTTTTTCTAAATGTGTGCGGCATAGATAAACTATCTTCTGGTTTCTTACTAGGGCTGTCAAAAATACTGATACTGGAATCAGCGCTGTAACAATATTCAGAACTTTTAATGTAAAGGTAAGTATACATTTTGATTAATAATAAGGTAGTCCATGAAAATAATCAAAAAAACAGGCATGTAATATGAGTATATAAAAAAGTTGTCCTTGTTAAGCACCTACAAAATTTAAGAACTATATAAATATAAAAATGTGTGTGTAAAATAAACTACTTACTTTCATCTTAAAAGATAAACACTTAAATGAACATTTTAGAAACATAAGAAAATTTTTAGTTACCTAAATGAGCTTTCTCGAAACAATGAATGATTTAGTTTTGGCAGTGCTCCAGGCTTGACATATTTCGCGACATTTGCTTTTTGAAGAATATTGTCAAATAATATATTTAGGGTTCATGTACTATAGGTAAAATAGTTAAATATTATTCATTTATTAAAAAATATTTATCTCATAATATTAAATTAATATTTTAATTTTTCACATTCATTGTTTAGTTTATTTAAAGATATTATTTCTAAAGAGAAAGTATAAATTCAGGTTTCTTAATTAATTGATACTTTTATGGAAATTCGTTGAACTTGCAAAGGCAGCAGTAAACGCAGTTCAACGAATTACCTGATCAAGCAAAAGTGCATGAACCCGAACTTTCGTTATAAAATATTAAATATTATTAATCACTTTGTTTTAAAGAGCGACACAAGCACCATCCCTCTTAGAATGGTGCACCCTTGGTAAGTACCTGATTATTGTTATTTTCTTATTATTCAATGGAGATTGTCTTTTTCCTTTTTTAAACTAATCATTTACTTATTAAATAAATATTTTCAATTATTATTATTATTATTATTATTATTATTATGTTTTACAAAGTAGTTCTACCATCTAGCTATAATTAACCCCTTAGCTCGTTTAGGGAAACATAAAAACCCTAAAAACGCGGTATATGGTGGAGGCGCCAGGCAGGAGCCTTTTGGCGTCCTCTTCCTTCGACAACTAACTATGAAGCCACAATACTGTTAGTTTATGATACACCCTGGTATAAGAATACTATTAAAACAAATTCCGAGTTTACTGAAAATTGTGTTAATCTTTCGAACATTAACTTACAATGTCGTTTAAGTCGCAACTTAAATTTACTAGAAAGTGCTTTTGATGCCGAATTTAAACTTTAAACTTTAAATATACACCACTGAACTATGCAATGCATCACCTAACCTTACTTACTTATGAAAAGATACTTCAGCACCCACATTTTTCAGTTTTTTGCACTAAATGCACTCGCGAACCATGTTGTTAGCTGTAGACAAGCCGACATTTTTCCAAAAAAGTCTAAAGATTAACAAAAACACACAATATGCAACAATTCACTGGATCGCATCGTCGCAAACTATCGATGGATAAAATACTATACGTGACGTCCGTGACGTATAGTATGAATGAACCAAGGTTATTTTAAATTGCAGTGGTGTCACGTTTAACGCTTTTAAAATCCTTGCATTTATTTTCAGGAATGATAATGGTGTTTGTCATAGTTTATCTTAGTATTTACAAAGTTGTTATTTAGGTACAAAAATGCCCTGCATAATGATGTAAAAATAGGTGCTGCTAAAATATCAAGTCTGCTGAAAGCAGTTAAAATAGTTTAATCTACTTTGTACACATTTTATACGTTTTTTGTTTTGTTAAAAGTTATTTTATTCAGAGACTTACTATTAAGAAATGTTTCGGGAAATATTGCAACATATCTGCCCAAAATGCGTTGGAATTGGAAACACTACACAAGGTACGAAAATGAATTGGTGGGGACGCTTGATGTGTCGCAATATATCTCGAAACTGTTCTAATTAATAAAACTTGTTGCTATTAGTGAGTTATAGATAAAAACTATTTTTAAATATGAAAGGGATAAACTACACAGCCTTACAACAGCGTCTCGCCAGTACAATGGGAAACAGAATTGCCGGATTTTAATATTTATCAGTGGTTCTGTTGGTTAAGTAACAAATAAAAATATTTTTGGGAAACAGTAAAAACTATTTAAATAATAATTTTGTTGAATTTAGAAAAATAAAATGTGATTTTCTTTGTCCTTAAATATATATGAAAATCAATATAGCACACAAAACTGTTATGTGAATTTATGCTATATAGATAAAAAATGCGTTAAGGTTCACGAATTGAGGCAAGGACTTTTTGTTGCTATTTTTATAGTATTAAATGGATCATACCTTTGGTATTTATTTTTTAAATGAATGATATACAGGGTAATTAACTGGGAAATGTCATAAGTTAGAGTAGATAGCGAACACTAAGTTGGTTCTAAAAAACCTATAATTTCTTAAGAGTTACAATAAAGCAATGAGTACTTGATGCAAAATTATCAGTATATTATACATAATAACTGGTTGGATGAAAAACTTTTTTTCTGAATTTTGATCAGTATTAATTTTGCTGATCATTTATTAATTTTACCGACAAATTATTAATTTTACCCTCCATTGTATCACAATACTGACAAAAAAAAAAATTAAAAAAAAATAAAAAAAAAAATAATTAGGAAGAATTTTTAAAATTGCTTCTAAAATTTATTTTAGATAAAAATTCTCTAACTTTGGTTCGATCAATTCCCAAAATTTTTCATCGCATGGAATTTTTTCTGTGATCATTCCTAATGAAGTCTTTCATTAAAAAAACAGCACTCTGCTCCCGTTATTGCCAGCTGTCCTTGAACCTGATAAAAATAATTATAGTTTCTCTTTAAACTGTATGTGCCCTGTTTTTCTAACAAATATTTAATTTTTTCTTCTGCAACACCCATTTCGGGTGTCATTGTGCGAGTAATACTAAAGTAATATTGTTATCATACCGTCAAACAAATTACCAGTAAAAAGAAAGTTACATTCGATTAAAATTTCATCCAATGAAATATAATTATTACCTAAAAAACAATAATTAGCTCTTGGATTTTTAAATCAATCCAGTGAATGGTTAGCTCCAAGGGAGAAAAAACTCTATTTTATAATTAGAAAACAGCAAAGTAAAATTTGCAAATCAAAGAAGGACCTCAAAGCTTGATCCCGCAGACATCTGTTTTTTTAAAAGTACTACATCTAATTAAAAGATGAAGGGACTACCATTATTAATTATAAAATATTATAATGAAAGTATAAAACTGTGACAATGTCTAAAAGAAAAAAGAGTTTCAAAATGATATGAAGTTAAAATACTACTTTGAATTTTTTCTGTTTCAGATTATATGGATGGTTCTCCTTAATGTGTTTTGTTACCTACCCAAGTTCACAGAAAGTTTTAGTTGTTTTATTAAAATATTGTTTATTTAGAAAATTTATTATACATTAGTTTTAATGATATAATAGATAATACAATTATTTTATATTAAATTATTTTACCCTTCCTAAAATTATGGGTCATAAAATTTTACATTTTGTTTGACATTTTGTTACATCTTGCACCTTGTCTGTGTTGTAAAAAATGCCAATAAAAATGCAAAATTTTAGTTATACTATACTCTGTTTTTAAACTAAGAGGAGCGATTTGAATTTAAGTTGGCAATTCTGTAGACTTCTAATTGGTCAGATTGAAGTCAGTTTCACACATCACTTTTAAGCTACTGTTGACAGGGGTTGACAGTTCTATTTTCGATTCTGACATTTTATAATTTAAGTTTTGTTATTGCTTTGATATCTCATCATTATTACTTAGTTTTTTATTTAATTTCTTTAATAACAGTTCTTTTCAAAATTTTAGTAAGCAATTGTATTGAATTTCTACGATTATGGATCCTTCTACATCGAATACTATAATAACAGTTCCTCACGGAGTCCATCAAAACAACGAAAACGAACGAGTTTAGGCTATTCAAGTCTCTCAGAAAAGCAGTAAATAATAAATATGTACAAATAGGTATTGGATAATAATACGAAAACCAAAATTGTTGATGTTATATCCAAAATTTCTCAAGCTACCAGTAAGTTTTACTCATTACTTTCAAATTAAAAATAATATTAAATACTCAATATTTTTCTTACAGGTCAAAGTCAACTACTTACCGATTATTGAAATAATACCGCAATAATGGAACAATATCTAGTCTAAAAAGTATTTATGGAAGACGAGGCGTTCTAAAAACATTTGATGATGATGATGATAAATGCTATTCGAAGATTAGTACAGGATTTCTTTTTCAAAAATGAGTTATCTAGATTGAATAAAATTTTGCAAAGAATTGAAATATTTAGATTTGCCACAAATATATTATTCATCTTTATATACTTTCTTGAGATATAATAACTAAGAAAGTTTGTAACTTTGACCAGTCAAATGTACTGTTAATTTATTATGTATATATTTTTTTAGATATTTGAAAAGAAATTGTCAAAGTGTATTGATAGAACACTATATACGTAGATTTAAAATCCATCAAACAATATAGAAAATAAAACAGGCCAAGCTTTTACTTTGATGAATTTCATAATAAGGTTTATCAACAGGCCTGAAAAGCCAAAAGCAGGTGCCTTAATGTATGTGCTAATTCTGAGGTTTTGTAAAAAATACATTTACCTTGACGAGACGAAATCTGAAGTATTTTAGAATTGGTTTTCTTTATTTTTTACAAAGTTTTCTAATTATGCTATGATTGTGATGGAAAATGTATCATATCATAGTCGAAAAGTTGAAAAAATTCCTTTGTCATCAAGAAAATCTAACAGGAATGGTTACAAAACTAAAAATATTAAATTTATTTAAATATGAAGTGATATCAACTTTTACACCTAATTTGGCAACATAAAGATGCACATAATTTGAATGTTGTCGATGTAAAGGCTAAAGAAACGTAAAGTTGTGTAGTGGCTGCCTCATATTACTGCGAGTTAAATCCCATAGAAATGATAGAGGCACAAATAAATTAGGTGGCAGCTAAAAACACAACGAATCTTCTGATGTAGATTAACATATTGAGTACTTAGTGTTTTTTGTTTCTAATTCAATGTAAGTGTCAAGATGTACTTTGTCTTTTTACTTATTATGTTGTATAAGCACCTCATGTATTTTTGTTTTATTTTTCAAACTTTATTATAAATTAAAATATTATAACAAATTTACAAAATAAAGATACTACTATTCATATGTTGTTTTTCTAACCCATATCAAAAAAAAAAAAAAAATACAAAACTACAGTGTAGTATACAAAAATTACAACTGCTCTCATTTTTATTGTAAAATTGTTGTACCTTACACATATTTAAGCGCCACTCTGTATTTAACTTTAAAATTCTTGTTCTGCAATGTATAAGTGGTAAGAGTAGATTTGAGCAGCCGTTTTTGAGAAATCTGGATTTATAAAAAAGGCGTCCTTTAAATTTTACAATAAAAATGGGAGCAGCTTTAAATATTTTACCCCACAAACCCCTCCTAACCAAATATTTTAAAAATACATTAATTATTAAAAAAATTATTTATGAAAAACTAAATTGAACTTTTTACACTCTGTCTTTCTGAAATCATCCACTTTTGGACTGATATAAGTTGGGTTAAATCGTTACATTTAAGCCTCAGGAATATATGGTAGCATTTGTTCCGTAATATTATAAATTTGTAAATATTGCTTTTTGGTGTTCTACTTAAAAAAAATACAATTTTATTACTATTTTTTTTTTAAACTAAAAATGTATGAATTTCTAATCAAAATGATTAAAATATAACTAAATATTAAAGAAAATTTTATTTATTTGAAAATAAACCATTTACAAAATTGTTAATTAACATTTAAAACTACAAACAGTTTTGGATATATTTAAAAGTGCTATTGCCATCTGAATATGTCCATAATTTGTGGCCTCCAAAATTTTCATTATTTAACCTAAAACAAATACCTTGTTTTATTATTTTAAATAAATAGCTTGGTACTTAAATAATCAAAAGCATAAAGTGTCATCACTGTAACATTTGGTGTGGCACCCTTTTTTAAACATTAAATTGCTATATGTAAAAGGACTTTCCAAACAAGTGTCAAAAATGTTCTCTAGATATAATGTAAAAATTGCTCATAAACGAAACCTTATTTTTAAATTTTAAACCCAAACTCAAGAAAGCAACAAATGTAGTTTATAAAATAGACTGCAAAGATTATAACTACACTTACACATATTAAACTCTGCGAATGTGTAAAAGATTTGTCAAACGTGTATTTTAATTTAATCAACTACACACTACACTATCTACACACTATCACAAAATATGGGTTTCGTCCATGATCATTTTAAGGTGTTTATGTTCCTAAATGTTTTTTTAAATTTTAAAAAGCTGTGACTGCACCAGAAAATTCCGAAACATATGTAGTGCTGAATTATTAAAAATATCTACCGATCATACTAAAGACATTTTATTTGTTTGTAAAGAATATATTAAATTGGGTGTAGGAAATCCTTCTGCTGACACAAAGTTACAAATTACTTTTTTATGCCTTAATCATTTTTATTTAATTATTTGTCTATACAATAAATGATACCATCTGCTTTATATTATATAAAAATATGTTTTCGAGAAGACCAAACACATTCTGATACACAATGTGGAATTTAAGCAACAATTATAAATCCTATCTACAAAAAAAAATAGGAGAATGATAAAAACCATTATTATTATTATAGTAAAAGCTGGTACCATTGCACTTTCTTGGACTTCTACATACATTTAATAAGCTGCTGCCAACAAGTTTACACTTTCCACTGTTGAATATAACATCTTGTTAATGGAGACAAAATTCGTAGATTTAATTTATTTCATATCCAAACACTTGTCTGCAAATATATCGTATCGTACTTCACAACTTTGCTACATTTTACCTGAAGAAAGAACCCTTAATTAATTAGGAAATCCATACAACTAATGGTAATCTTGTAGTTTAATTTTAAGAAAAAATATTACAAATTAAACTATACCTATAAAGAAATATAAAAATAAAATTAATTTTTTTGTACCTGCCAAAATTATTTATTTTAAATAAGCTTTTCTTCAACTACATATTTTTCAGTTCCTGCTAAATATGTTTTGTAATAGGTAGGTAATAATAGGTTCTTAACTTCATTTCAACAAATAGAACTGGCATACCTATTTTTCTAATTTTTCCATCAAATTGAAAAACATATTATTTACTTTTTCTGTTAATATAATAGATATATAATTTTCTAATCACAGTTACTTATAAAACAATGAATAAAATATCGAATTAAAACTCTATGTTAAACTCAAAATGTAAATTATTTTGTATTTTGTTGCGAGTCATTTTACTCAATTTACTGACATTTGGTCGCTGCTTGGGCGATTCTCTTCCCAACATACTGGTCCGAGCTGCGATATGAGACGAAGTAAGGAAAATATAAAAGCACAACTAAAATACAATAATTATAATTCAAAAACGGAATGAGCACAATTTAGTGTCATCTTTATTCGTTGATTATCTAAAACTTTGACTTCAATGCATTCATAACAAAGTTTTGAAATGTTTTTTTGAAATGATACAAGACAAATTCAAATTTACCGCAAAAATGATATTTAGTTACTTTTTTAGTTATTTTTCCCTGTGTAAATAGGACTTTTCAATTCGCTCCTCTTAGTTTAAAAACAGAGTTATAATTAAAGTAGAGCTACAAACAAAATCCCGCTAAATTTTAAATAAAATAAAATATGCAGGTATCTATATTACCGACTGAGAAATAGTTGGACAAATCCCTTACCGGTGCCTGTTGCCATATTTCTTCAAAGAAACGGCAACTCTTAATTATCCTTCCTCCATGGTCTTACGCTTAGCACCTTATCATACAGAATTCAACCCAATACAAAAACTCTGGGCACTGGTTAAGAACTGGGTGGCAGCAAAATATATTAACCGTTGAGTAGCGACAGCTGGGGAATCGAATTCTAGTGCGCCGACGCGAAATAGAGAGGCGAGACGTCTTCTAAAAATGTAAACAACCCCTTTCACTTTAGTCCGGCAGCTGATATAGGAATTCGTTGTTGTGGATTTATTAGTGCTCTTTTATTGTGTTTTTGTTAAGATTTTTTGAGGTTTTGTGGGTTTTTCATTATGCCAGGAAATGCATGTGCTTATAGACCTTGCTCGACAAGGTCTGGTGATAACAAATCACTTCGAAATTGTTGTTTGAATAACTAGTCAAATCAGATACCTCTGTCAAACACTTTAAACGTGAATTAAAAGTTTTGAGTAACGGGCACATTATTAGTCAAAAATTGTATTTAGCAACATGTTTAAAAAACGCGAAATTTAAAGTTTGAGACAACTCGATCAATAAATAAGAAGGTCCATAAGTAATAACTTCTATTGTTATCAAAAATCAAAACCCTCTGAACCTACCAACTTTCAAGTCTCTAGCTCATCCGGACGTAGGTAAAAAAATTGAAATTTATCAATAAGTTAAATACTCATAAATATAAAACTGCTTAATGACCAAACCTTTATTATAAATGTAAACTACAAAAGAGTTTTACTTCAAATTACGTCGAGCAGTGTAAACATCACATTCAAGACCAGTTCATAATTCGAGCAGTGTTTTACTGTTTCGTTCTGTCAATAACGTCAAAAGAGAGAGAAAGAAAATTTAACAACGGTTAATATACTTTGGTAGCAGTGCACAATACCACATTTAAACTGGATAATGTGGAGAAATTAGCCAGGAAGAAATTTTCGGAAGTTTCTGATTAAGAATGGTAGTCTATTTGCGAACATGTAAAGAAATGTGAATCTAAATGGATTAAAAAAGAAAATATTCTGGATGATAGTATAAATTCTCTTACGTTTACTTTAAATACAGGATCGTCTGATGAATCTATTTCGGAGGATGATTGCAGCAGTGACAGCAGAAGGTGTATTATAGAATTGCTTAGTGACTATGAAAACGATTAATAATACAGGCCTACAAAAAATAATTTTTTCCAACATACCTACCTAGATTTCAGGCAAACATATTTCAAATTTTGTGATATGGCTCAAATTGATGATTTTAAAATCGATCTATCACTAAGCTCAATGAACAAAAAATCTTATATGTTTTCATAATATACTTTTGCAATAACTAGTAACTAACATCTAAAATTTCATCAATGGAAATAAAGTTTGAATTTTTGAAGTAAAGGTAAAAAGTATAAAATTTTGTAAAATATTTCACACATGTGCAACCAGCAGTTAATTGAATAAGAAATACAACAAACATTTATTATCACTTTATAAGGTAAGTTACGTCCTAGACAATCCAGTTTTGTAACAGTAAATTCATGTCCCTGTATCCTTTTCTCCAAATAACTTTTTATATCATCTGTTGTTGATGTAGATTAACAATGACCTACATAAACCCATAATCGACGCTGTGAAGCCAAATTTTCTTTATCATTTATGTTATTATCTAACACAACTTTTCATTGCCCCTCGTATCAACTATAATTTTCTTTTTAGCAGCTGAGCTACTCTTTCGAGCATTGAGCTTCTCTTTCGAGCCTGTTCTGAATATTGCTCCCCAGATTTGTTTGTATTGATGTTTTTTCTTGTTAATCTTATGATATAAAATTCTTTTTCAATAATTGTATTGCCGGACAAAATTGATTCATTCAACTTGTTAATTAAATTTAGGTCACAAATATTGGAATAGTCTAACTATGTCTATATTACTTTTCTTCAATACAGTTATTTCATTTTTTAAAGTGTTAATTTTGACAAGAAGTGCATCTGTATGTTCTTTTACAATTTTATTGGTAATATCTTTAAGTTCATCTATTGGTATAGTAACAGATAAGGTATTGTTTTACCCTAGCTTTATTGGGCTTGACATTTACTGCCTTCGATCATGGTGGACTGTATGACTGTATTTGAAATAGATTACCTGGGGTGAAGGCCTTATGCTCCACCCTGTAGCCTCTGGAAGATACTCTTGAAGTTCTGGTTGATGCACTGGGTTTATTCAAATAAAACTATCACCCTATATTTGAATTTGATATATTCACGGCTTGCTGATTTCACATTTTACACATTTACTACTTGGTTACATAAATTTATTGATCGATTACATGTTCTGTAAATTAAATCGCACAAATGCTTTAAATTAACGTATGGCGACTGGCGGCCCTTTTAAAGAGTTTTACTTGTTGTTTGTTTGACTGACTGAGCGAAAGTGAGTATTTTGTTTTTCGATGCATGCTTGTTAGGTCGCATCGGTTTTACCGGCTTTCTTCTAATTGGTTATCTAATATCTTAAGATTGCCCGCGAGAGTCATGATTGGGTGAAAAAATCTCGTGTGACTTTGTTTTGATTGTTTTCGAAGTCGCAGGTGTCTGAAGGTTATTTGAAAGTCAACCGGTTTGTTCTTTCACAACTTTAGATAATTAGTTTATACAGGGAGTGTCTATCTAGTATTTTATTCTTTTTGTTAAGTGCGAAGGTTTATACAGGAAGTGTCTATCTAGTATTTTATTCTTTATTTGTATTTGAATGCTGATTTAGATTAGCGGATAAGACATGTTGAATGTAATTTCAACAAGTATTTTACTAACCTATTTTTTAGTACTCATCATTTTAATAATTTTAATATTAAAAATAACAAAACACAATTTAAACGACCTTCTCGCGCCGTAGCCACACACTATATACATGGTGGACCAATCTTGTGGAAAAGTTTGATATCTTCCTTGTTGAAAGAGATATTAAAAAAGTGTATTAAAAGTGTATTAAACTCGAATCAGAAATGTATTTCAAAGTATTGATGTTCAAATGCTGAGAAATGTTTCAGTCATTCAAAATTCGATTACAAAACTGTATTGATGTTACTTTGAACAACTTTTCTAATTATGTTTTAATTGTTTTGATTGTTTTTGTATTCGCACATATTATTTATGACTGTTGATATAGAGTTTTTTTTTTATGAAAATAACCATAATTTTCATTTAATGTTAAAAATATCAATAATTATTAACTTTGGGTATAAGGAAAGCTTAATAAAAATGAAAGGCTTGGGACAGATGATTTTACTGGTGATATAAAATATAGGGTGTCCTATTTAAATAAAACAAGAAAATCAAGAGTCTAAGTATTGAGTCTCCCTGTATATGAATAAACAGAAAATAAAAATATAACTAAAAAAAAGTATAATACATCATATTATAAATTTCGTGTGGGTAAAAAATTTTTTTTTTCTGGTGTGTAATTGGCTGCTGGACGTTAAATTATGTACGATTCTCTCACAAAAATTTCAATTCCTTGAAAAGTACCCTATACAACGTAGACAAACCATATATTAGAAGAATGGAAAAAAGATGGGTAAACAGAATCTAAAATGATATACTGGGGTTATCATTAAAAAAAAACATATGTTTGATTCGTACATGAGTTATGCAACAACCTGTATACCTCCCAATAATTTTAAAATGTTAACCTCAAACCTGTCCATAATTTTCTTAATACACTTTTTTAATATCTCTTTCAACAAAGAAGATATCGAACTTTTCCACAAGATTGGTCCACCCTGTATGTATAGTTCATTTCTTAAAATAATGAAAATTTGTAGTACGCGCTAATAAAAAGATGATGTCAGTTAATACTCCATTTCCAACATGTTTTTAATTAAACGCCCTGTACATCAAAATGAGAGGTGAAAATTCTGTTAATTGAAAAAAGCGTAAAAAGGTCAAAGGGCCGAAATCAATCAGCGATCGACTCTGGCGTTGATTATCGGACGAGAGCCGCCAGCTTTAATTCTACGGTTCGGGGGTGATGGAGGGGGACGCGTTGGGGGTCTCCAATTCGCCCAAAATAAATCATCCAAGGATAATGATGGTGGTCAATTTAGTCCCCTAACTAATTGGCAATATGTGATTATAACAAACACGCAGTGTTGCCGGTTGTCATAAATCATCAGCAGCGGTGTGTTTGTGTATATTATGTAGGTTTTCGTTATATATGGTAAAGATTGATTTATTAGCTTTCATGGATTAAATGGCTTAATTACATTCATTAGATTACTTTTAAGATCAAAATTGCTAAAACTGAATTGTTTGTTTGATGCGAAACATTACAAATATGGTTAGATAGATATAGAGAAATGTAGAAAGGTATAGAAACTGCTGATTGATTGATTCGATCAACTCATCTGACTTTTTGCTTATCTTATTTATGATTTAGTGTGTACACCAATTTTAGTCTCTTATTCACTCAGTGCGAAGTCATGTTAGGGGAAGCAAAAGCGGTGCTAGCGCTAGCTGCGGATAATTCGTGCATATTAGGGCAATATTTTATAATTTTGGCATCAACCTTACCTATACATTTTGCATTAAAAACAAATAGGTAAAAACAATACAATAAAAGCAACCGGAGTTGCTGTGTTATAAATTGTAAAAATACTACAAAACAAAACAGTGTAAGTTATAAAAATGTTCAGTAGCAAAGTGTAAATTAAATCAAAGGAATAAATCGGAATGGGACGTTTCGACGCAGCCGTTTCGACGCGGCCGTTTCGACGCGGCCGTTTCGACGCGAGGACATTTCGACGCCGGTCGATTCGACGCCGGGCCGTTTCGACGCTAAATGTAAATTTTTTTAAGTAGGTAATAAATTATTCAAAAAAATATTTGAAATGTCTATTTTTTTGCAGATCTATTCTTTGTATAAAATTGGGTAATTTATCTTGTTCCTTAAATATTCGCAGTAAGCATTGATAGATAGCTGTAGTAAATATGTAACCATTAGCTGGCTTATGTTTTCATTTCTATGAAAGGCATAAACAATTAATCTCTGAAAATTAGGTACCTAAAAAGATTTTTATTGAAATACCTAAATATTAATATTAATACATAAGGTTATATTAAGTAGTTCATTATCCCATTATCCCAAAGATTTTTAATGAATTACCTACATATTAATATTGATACATAATGTTATATTAAGTATTTCATTATCCCATTTTAGGTACCTGATCCTAGTTAGATTAAACAGTTAACTAATTTTTGATCTTAAATAATTCCATTTCAATATACCTATATACAGGGTATTTCTAAATTCATGCGACAAAATTCAGGAGGTGATTGCTCGTGTAAAATTAAGATGGGTCTTTCTTATAACAAAATATAACAAAATTTCGAGATATCACCCTTAAAAGGTGGTGACTAAAATTGAGTTTCTATTTTTTTTTTCTACAATTTCAATAATTAAGTGTAAGGGGTTAAAGAAAAGGTCCTTTATTTCTCACAAGTCAATTTAATTGGCGACCGGTTTCGAAGCTGTCATTTCATCATCAGGCACACCTAAATGGAATGTCAAGGGGTCAGTTGTAATAAAAAACAATTATAAAAGCATGAACGGACTTAAACATATACAAAATAACAGAAAAAACACAAAAGAAGTTAAACAATTGTTTAACTTATTACCTACATAGTTATGGCTAAATAATTTGGGGGAGTTCATCCTGTTCTTTATGCTCTCCTGCCCAACAAACAGCAAACTACATATGCCCGAATGATTGGTATGATGGGACATTTCCAGCCAGCTGCAAATCCGGAGAAGATTTCATACGATTTTGAACTGGGTGCCATAAACGTTTTCAAAGAAGAGTTTCCAAATGCCGAGCTGCTAGGTTGTTTTTTAATTTGGTGAAAAATATAAAAAACCATTTGGCGCAAATGAATTTGATGGGTCGATAATGTACCGATGATAATTTCAGTCTTCATGCACGAATGGTGAGGTTTTTGGCATTTGTTCCCGAAGAAGACATGGATATTTCAATCGACCATTTATTTGGAGACTTGTCTAATGAGTTGCAACCTCTAATAGAATGGTTCGAAGACTCATACGTAGGACGTCCTCAACGACAGGGTCAAGGAAGGCGCAATCCATTCTTTTCGATCACATTGTGGTCTGTCTACAACCCCGTTTTGGAGGGTACAGACAGAACGAACAATCACGCTGAAGCTGCACACAGACGACTTCAAAACGATATGTCCATAGATCATCTAACAATATGGCAATTTATTGATGCACTTAAAAAATTACAAACAGGAAGGGACTTGTTCTTATGAACAATTACTATTGGGCCAGCAGACGCCAGCTAAATAGAAAATACATCGCGATTGTGACGAGAGGATTTAAAAAATCGATTATAAAAAGAGAAATATAAACGAATATTTAGAAGCAATATCACATAATTATATTATGCATTCTTAATAATAAAATTAAAAGAGACGTTTCAAATATATTATTTTGTATGAATTATTACCTACCTAAAAAAAATACACTTGGCGTCGAAACGGCCCGGCGTCGAAACGGCTGGCGTCGAAATGTCCTCGCGTCGAAATGGCCGCGTCGAAACGGTTGCGTCGAAATGGCCGCGTCGAAACGTCCTAGACCGGGAATAAATGGATAGCTGTATAATAAGAAGAAAATTTACCTTTATTTTTGTAATAATAACAATAATACCGGAAATATCAGTAGACATCAGAAACTTGAAAGGTTTTATATAAAAAATAAATTATTATTTTACGATGTTCTTTAACATTCCTTTAATCTTAAATGTTCAGCAAGAATCAGATTTCTGCCTTTAATTATTGTGTGTGACTGGAATGCAATTTTGTGACTTACTGATAGGAAACTAGTTTTAATCATCCATTCTGTTTTCTTTAAAACAAAAAAAAATGAAAATATAAGTAACAGGTATTCTTGGCTGAACAACCAATGCCTGCGTTCGTTAATTCACTTTTTGAATTACTTCACTACGAGCAATGGTTAATGAAATTTGCTTATTTGGACGACATTTTCGATAAACTCAACGTGTTTCCAAGTCCTTACAGGAAAGAACCGCAACCACGTTAACAGTGCAAGACAAAATATTGTTACGCAGGTTTTTGGTATCTCAATAATTAATTTCAAATCAACTTTAGCAATAATTATACAACTGATAACATTAACGTATAAAGTCTATCATCAAACTAAAAAATAAGGTCAGGATCATCCACTTATATAGCTTGACCCTTCTCGAACCTTCTAGAACTGTAGTCTAGAATTTTCTTGACGGGTTATGACATTTCCAGAAATTTCTGGGCTATTTAATTTTCTTTTAGTTGTACTTTTACTTATGACGACCGCAGCATACTGTACGACGATGAGTAATATTCCACTTCTCTTTCTATTTATACGTTTCCTATAATAGTCGCAGGTTACTGCAGGGTGCTGTGCAACAATACAAGGTGGGCCACTTAAAAGTTCCACCCCCCTTGTCTTCGTTATTCATTGAAATATCGAAATATTTTTTTTCTTGTTTGTATGCCTAAAACAAATACTTTCTTACGATGAGATTCAATTATTCTGTGACGTCATGGCGTACTTCCGGTTTTTCCGGAAATAACAGAAAATCGTAATTTATTTTTTATTTTTAAATTGAAACCCACTTTTTTTATTGTAAATTTGGATTTCTGGAATATTTTTGTATGATAATCGTGTATTGAAAATTTTCTGACAGCTTTCAAAATGGCCGCCATATTGGATATTTGTTCTAAACATGTTACTATTAATTCGTTTATGAAAAAAAATATAGGAATGTATTATCTTTATAAAATCTTTGTTATTTTCAAAATTCGCATTGAGACCCATTTACCGTATACCAGTGGCGTATCTAAGTTTTTTTAATATTAGCAAACTGTTTAATAATTCCATCCGCTAATATCTTCGTTGTTAATTGAGATATCTGAATGAAAACTTTTTTGTTTAAAAGCCTATAACATATACTTTCATATACTGGATTTAGTTGGTCTGTGACGTGTGTTGAAAATGTTCTGTCAGCTGTCAAAATGACCGTTATATTGGATAATATATTTTTTAATATGTTCCTGTTTATGGAAAAAAATATGGGCATGTACAACATTTTTGTGAGCTTCAAAATTTCCATTAAGACCCATTTACATTGTACCAATGGCGTATCTAAGATTTTTGTTATTGCAAACCGTTTAATAATTTCACCCTCTTATATTCCTTATTGATTGAGAAATCGGAACGACAACTTTTTTGTTTGAAAGCTTGAAATAAATAATGTCGAATACTGCTTCAACTGATCTGTGACATCATGGCTTACTTCCGGTTCTTCGAAAATAACAGTAAATCGCAATTTGTTTTATATTTTTAAATGGAAACCCACTTTTTTATTGAAAATTTGAATTTCTTGAACTTACCAATGTTTATTATTGTATGGTGGGTATTGTTTTATTATATTGATTCCTTAAATCTTTCTGATGAAATTAAGCTACTTTAAAATTTAAAATAAAAATAAACATATTTTAAATTTAAAGATCTGTTGTGTGTCGTATTAATTTATTTTTCTGCTACTGTGCGTTAAAGTACTTTTAGTATTTTGACATGACAAATGACATTTTATTTCAAACTTTCTTTACTCGTTAGTGCGTAAAGTAACCTTTGTATTTTTAATCTAAGTGGGCAATATGTACGGTAGCAGAAATATCGTATGTAATTCGTATGTAAAGGCCTTTTTGAAGGCCACTTTATACACTTATTATAAGCATAAATAACTATTTTTTGTTATTTTATTTATCAGTAGGTAGTTGACTGATGTAATGGTTACAAGTGCTGAAATCGTATGAACTCAGTTCGATGACAGATATGCTCAGGAAATATAAATTTTCAATAAAAAAGTGGGTTTCTATTTAAAAATTAAAAATTTATTGCGATTTACTGTTATTTTCGGAAAACCGGAAATAAGCCATGATATCACAGACCAGTTATATCATTTATTTGACAATATTTATTCCAAGTTTTTATACAAAAAAATTTTCATTCTGATATCTCAATTAATAAGGAAGATAAGAGCGGGTGGAATTATTAAACGGTGTGCTAATAACAAAAATTTTAGATACGCCACTGGTATACTGGGAATGGGCCTTAATAAGAACTGTGTAGCTCACAAAGATTTTATACATTCCCATATTTTTTCCATAAACGAATTTACAATAACATATTAAAAAAAATATTAACCAATATGACGGTCATTTTAACAGCTGATAATAAAAATTCAACGGAAAACGTCCCAGAAATTTAAATTTTCAATAAAAAAGGAGTTTTCAATTTAAAATTAAAAATAAATTGCGATTTTCAATCATATCCGGGAAAATCGAAAGTGAACCATGACGTAATAGACCAATGGAATCCAGTAAATAAAAGTATCCGTTAAAAGCTTTTAAACATAAACGTTTTCATTCCGATATCTCAATTAACAACAAAGATAAAAGTGTATGGAATTATTAAACGGTTTGCTAATAATAAAAATGCTTAGATACGCCACTGGTATACGATAAATGGGTCTCAATGATAATTTGGAAGCTTACGAAGATTTTATAAAGATCATACATTTCTATATTTTTTTCCATTAACGAATTAATAGTAACATGCTTAGAAACAATATTATCCAATATGGCGGACATTTTGACAGCTGCCAGAAAATTTTTAATACACGATTATTATACAAAAATTTCCTAGAAATTTAAATTTAGAATAAAAAAGTGGGTGTCAATTTAAAAATAAAAAATAAATTGAGATTTTCTGTTATTTCCGGAAGTAAGCCATGACGTCACAGAATAATTTAATTAATCATAGGAAAGTATTTGTTCTTTTCAACAAAAATAAATTATTTCGATATCTCAATAAATAACGAAAATAAGGGGGTGGAACTTTTAAGTGGCCCACCCTGTATATTCACTTAGAAACAAATTTTCCTTTTGGACTAAAACTCTTGAAAAAAGTAACGAATATTTTCCTCTTCTAAATGTCTTTCTGAAAGAAAATGATTTGATAGTACCTTTTGATGTGGAAAATAATATACATGAACATTTAATAAACCTCAGAAAATTCTTGGAATAGTATTTTCCAGAGAAGTTACATGAAATCGGCTGGGTACAGAATTCATTCGAATTTCGTACCAGACCAACAAATCTAACTCTGTCAGAATATGAAAATTTGATCGACATTACGTGTTTATGCTCCCTAAAACAAAAATTCGACTCAAATGATTTAAATTTGATTGACTTCTAGATTGGACTCAATGATTGATTTTCAGCTCACGCTTACATGAAAAACAGAAATAAAATGAATGCAGCTCCAGATCTTTGTGTTCAGTTGTCCGACATTAAGCCAAATTTTAGTGCTATTATCAGTAAATCTGTGAAAAAATTTCATTCCTTACACTGAACACCAGCTGCGTGTATTAATGTTTTTGATTCATAATATTAGTCTTTCTTCCCAAACACTGTAACATCCCAACAATAAGTCAGTCTAAGGTTATGGTGTTAGCGGTCTTAAAAATAAAATTATTAATAATTCACGTGTGTTCACTTGTTGAATATTTTTGACAAAAAGTTCCAACTTATTGATCTAATTGTTTCTTAGTTCTTAATTGAATCGAGAGATGAATTAGTTCTAGGTTGACAGAAGTTGTCAGTTGCGTACTAGGAGCAGACTCTGCAAAGAAAGTTGCAGTAGTTCAATGTTCCAACAACACTATATATGATTGGATCCATAAGATTTTAGACTATATAGAAGATGAATTTAATTGGTAGATTAAAAGATAATGAGATGTTTAAAATGCAACTTGACGAAAGTACTGATCTTGCTGGTCTGTCAATACTGCTTGTTTTCATGAGAAACCATTTCAGAGGATTATTGAAGAAGATTTGTTCCTTTCTCAGTCTGTACCTTTGTTGACTAGTTTAGGTAATTTTTTTACTTAAAGTGGAAAAGTATGGGGGAATCGTCTGAGTTCATGTCCCATGACTATTATATATGCATATATTTTGAGACAATATTTTTAATTATAAAAAATCTATGAATGTGTGGGCAAGTATGTAGGCTTTTCAGTTGACATTGTTTGATATTTGTGTTAATAGCATGATGCTAATAGTTCTCTATCTTTAGTTGTTGTCAGTCCAGATTCCAGTGAGTATGTTTTGTATTTAAGTCTCCTCCCATTATGAATCTGTATCCTTGGCTATTTAGAAAGTCAAAGTATTGTTGCTCCTTTATAGCATGTGAGCTATATAAAACTGTAATCACAATTTTATAAGTTGTTGTTTTAATATTAACAGTTATAACTTTATACAGTTTGGTAACCAAATTATTAATTGTGTAAAATGGATTCCTTGATAACTGCACTTCCGCCTTTTACCGCATTATCTGGATGGATTGTATGGTACACTTTATATCCCTCACATTTAATGAACGACTATTTTGTGAAAAGTGTCACAGAAATCAGACAGACATCATTTTTTTCTAATTCTAGAACTGCTTATGGCTCTTGTTAATGCTAAAGCAGTCCATTTGCGCTCTATTCAAAAATTTTAAGATGATTGGCCACTTTTTGCTTTAGGGATCGCCCTTTAAGCACGATGTTCCTAATTTAAAACACGCTCATCCATCTTGTCCAGTCTATTTAAAATTATTTCGAGCAGTACATCAATATTTCAAAAAATCGCAAAATCGAAAAATCAAAAAATCAAAAAATCGAAAAATCGTAAAATCGTAAAATCGTAAAATCTAAAAATCAAAAAATCAAAAAATCAAAAAATCAAAAAATCAAAAAATCAAAAAATCAAAAAATCAAAAAATCAAAAAATCAAAAAATCAAAAAATCAAAAAATCAAAAAATCAAAAAATCAAAAAATCAAAAAATCAAAAAATCAAAAAATCAAAAAATCAAAAAATCAAAAAATCAAAAAATCAAAAAATCAAAAAATCAAAAAATCAAAAAATCAAAAAATCAAAAAATCAAAAAATCAAAAAATCAAAAAATCAAAAAATCAAAAAATCAAAAAATCAAAAAATCAAAAAATCAAAAAATCAAAAAATCAAAAAATCAAAAAATCAAAAAATCAAAAAATCAAAAAATAAAAAAATCAAAAAATCAAAAAATCAAAAAATCAAAAAATCAAAAAATCAAAAAATCAAAAAATCAAAAAATCAAAAAATCAAAAAATCAAAAAATCAAAAAATCAAAAAATCAAAAAATCAAAAAATCAAAAAATCAAAAAATCAAAAAATCAAAAAATCAAAAAATCAAAAAATCAAAAAATCAAAAAATCAAAAAATCAAAAAATCAAAAAATCAAAAAATCAAAAAATCAAAAAATCAAAAAATCAAAAAATCAAAAAATCAAAAAATCAAAAAATCGAAAAATCGAAAAATCGAAAAATCAAAAAAATCGAAAAATCGAAACAGAAATTCTGTAACGAAAATAAACCTAACCCCCCCACTCCGACCGTCACAGCGGTGCGGCGTTGAAAGCCGTGCATGATCTAACGTCGTTGTAGTTCGGCAGACTTCGGCACGGTGTTTGTGTGCGTGCGACTAGACGTATGCGTGTAGACTAGCTGCTAACTGCTTGTAACTGATTCTATCCTCTTTTAGACACAATTTCAGAAAAATTGAATTTGAAAGTGAATAAAGATCCACAAGAATCCACAACAAAATATGGAACCACCATTGACGCGGTATTTTCCAGATATTTAAAGGATATCAAGTCTCAAACTTATGTTTCTTATTTCAGTTACCATAAACCTATAGTTTCAATGATAAAAATTCCTAAATAACCTACATGTATTGTAAGATAATAAAAATATTTTAAACAATATTAACTTCTCATTTATTTAATAATTGTTTTCTTATCAGTCACCATGCTTAAAAAGTGTAACCTGAATTAATATCAAAGAAAAAACATGAATTAATATCAAAGAAAAAAACATACTGCATAAATAAAATAAATAAATAATTATAAATGCATAAGTTGATAAAAAAATGCTATGCAATTGCTTTACCGCGGCAGTCCCCGAGTGCCACAAGTATTTTTTTTTAAAAATGCTTTCATAGGAGGGGCAGATTACTTAATTCCTAACGTGACAGAAACAGTTTAGAAAATGAGAAAAAGGGGAAGGGAATTAAAAGAAAAACAGATCAAAGAACAATTTGAAAGAGAAAACGTGTAACAAAGAAGAACGAAAATTTCAGTTGTGTTTTTATCTTGGGTCATTTTATTTGTTGATTTTAAATTATTTATTTTCAGAAAAAAGTTTTCAATTTCCTTTCAACGCACGAAGCGCATGTGATCCATTGATTAAAAGGAAACCTCAACTAAAAAATTTATCGCGTCGAATTAACTGGTCCATTTCATTACTTCTATCTCACTCTCTTCCGACGTTTATTTACTTTTAATTAAATTTTATCTGCTTTATCGCCAACCTGAAATTGCTTTCATTTATTTTACAATCCTTCGGAAGAAAAACCTATAAATATTGGGCTAAATGTGGCGTTATCTAATCAGGACAGATGTTGAAATTTTTACTTTGCCATTACCCAATTAAAGTGCATTTGCATTGGAAAAATTTAGTTACACCATGAATTTTTAATATTTGCGTTTGCTTAGCGAATTAAAAACTTGGCAAATGATTTATTATTTTTTAAAAAGATCTTCCAATGTGAGCTTGATCTTTAAAGTTTGTTAAAACATATACAGGATGTCCCTGATGTGCTTTTTTTATGTATATTTTAAGTAATAAATTTTAAATACTATACCGTAAAAATGAAATAAGTAAGGGAGAACGGGTGCAATACGTAATTAGCTGGAACGTCAAAAAGACAATTTTGTTGTGACAGGTCACGGTGCATTATGCAAACAAACTTTGTATGTAGGTTAGCATATTTTGCTTCACATCCTTGTTAGTGGAAATAAAGATAACCATGTAGTATACCTATGTTACGCCGTTGGCAAACATGTTTAGATTTAAAATTTTACGTTACTCTCTGCTCTGTCTACATTACTCATTACCAATTGTTATGTCGCATGGTTCAAATCATAAAACCAACTACATTTTAGCGATTATAAAAAGTGTAAAAGGGTAAAAACTATCGAAAATCGTATTAGAAATACGATAAATTGAAAAATAAATGAAGGAATTCAGAGCACAGGTAAAAGGATAATGTTTTTATTTTTATTTAACTGATTTTTAGCTTGCAGAAGATAACAGTGCAGTCATTCATAAAATCCGTCTGCAAAACGAAAAATGCTACTTAATGTGCAAATTTCGCAAAACTTTGATGAGGGCAGATACTACTTTATGTGTAAATTCTGCATTATAGACAAATACATGTACAGAGAAGGCTACTTTATGTGTTAACTCTGATATTATACTAGTACAGGTTTGAGAATGGTTTTCTTTATAATTTAATTGATTTTTAGCTTGCAGAAGATACTATTTTACTGTAAATTTCCGAATTTAGCCGACATATGCAGAAGATACATCATTTATATAAGCCGTATGCAGAGCGAAAAATGCGACTGTATGTTCAAATTTCGCAAACATTTTGTGGCGGAAGATACTACTTATTGTGTAAATTCTGCAAATAATAAGTAACTATACAGAAGAGCCTACTTTATGTGTTAACTCTAATCTAATAAATTATGCAAGCTCAGCTAACTGAAACTTGAAAAATGCTACTTAATGTGTATATTTTGTAAAACTTTGGTCGAGAAGATACTATTTTATGTGTAACTTATTTAAACCAAATAAATTTACAGAGAAGGCTACTTTATGTGTTAACTCTGATCTCATACTTATAAATTGCAAACTCGGCTAACTGCAGCTCGAAAAATGCTACTTAATGTCTAAATGTTGTAAAACTTTGGTTAAGAAGATACTATTTTATGTGGAAGTTCTGCATTTAAGCGAAATAAATCTACAGAGAAGGCTACTTTATGTATTAGCTCTGATCTCATACTTATAAACTGCAAACTTTGCTAATTGCATCGCGAAAAATGCCTCTTAATGTGTAATGTTTGTAAAACCACAGCTTATTCACTACCAGCTGATCATCTCGCCACAAAACGGAACGTTGGAGTTGGGACGGCTGCGCATATGGGCGGAGTCATTGCCAGCTGTCTTGGCTTCACTTGCCGTTAGAAAGTGCTAGTGTAGAGAACAGAAGTACAGGAGCGAACTTAGTGTATTTTATTGTTTATTTCAATTTAAATCGTTTATTTTCGAGATTACATTGCGATAATGCGTATTTTCAATCGTTGTGCGGCGCTAAAGTGCAGGAACAATACGAAAAATTGTAGTTTAAGTTTTTTTAGATTTCCGACGGATATAAACAGGTAAGTAGGTATCAGCAAATTGCTTTTGTTTATTTATTTAACCATTAACGTATGCACCTATCATTTTACACTTAGCACTCCATCGTAAGATTTGTTCTACTTACTGTAGATTTTCTAATTTTGTACATACCTGCCTATACAGAGTGGAAAGTTTAACTTTTAATATAAAGGTTTGTCGCAATATTCCTGAAACAGTTCAATTTTAATTTTCTAGTTTAGTTTACTATATTGTTAGAAATCAGCCGGCGAGCAATTAAAAATTATTTAATATTGTTTGTTGAAATTTCGATGCTTATTATGAAAGCCGCCACCGGTCAAAAAGAATATCAATTGACGACGTATGTGATAATGGGATATTGGCATTTCGTCTTCCCAAGATCTGCGGAGTTAGGAAAAAGGTTTTCTTGTTTCAATGAGCCGCATGAAAATAAAAAGATACGTCGTCAGATACTGATATTCTCCGTGCTAAGGTGAATATACCGCTTTCAATTTGTTGAATATTATTGCATTCAAATTAAATTAAATGTTATTGAAGGTAAATGTGTGTAATTTTATTTTAAATTTCTAACAATATATTAGACACCGAAATAGTAAATAAATTATTGTATAGGTACAGGTACCGCTGAAGGTACTTAAAATTTATCTTATTTTTGCAGAGCGAGAATTTGGTTGATAGCATGCGGTAGAAATGAACTCATGCAAGATGTCGCTAAATTGCATACTTTGTCACACAGGTTATGTGCCATTCATTTTGAACAAACCATGTTTGCAAATGAGCAGCGTAATAGGTTGCTGAAACATGCAGTGCCTCGAATATTTCCTGCTTTAGAAGGTGGTAGTTCAAGTATTGCACCTACATCTCAACTTCGGTGTGAAACCAGTAAATTCCTAGGTAATAATACCGACTTTAACCAATATTTTGAAATTTTTTGAGTGCGAACACAATTTTGCACAAAACTAATTTGGCAAAACTATATTTTTACACGTTCGTTTTAATTTTCAGCTGATGTTTCTCAAGAATCGCAAGCATTGGAACCTCAACACAGCAAACATGTAGAGGATAAACAAACAGAGACATCATTACTAACTTCTCCAAAAACAAGGATGACACAGACTAGCGCTTCTTTGTCAGCTAACTCACCCCGCAAACGCAAATTGGGAATAACGTTAAAGAGGCTTCGGGATGAAAATTATCGCCTGAAGAAAAGACTAAAGATTCTACAAGATAGGAAATCCGACTCCTATCTCGATAAAGTTACTTTGTCCGATTATAAGCAGCTAACTAACAAATTTTGTCCGTCCAAAGATATAGCGGATTTTATAAATATACAAGTAGGAGAAATGGTTAAGAAACCGAAAGGCAAACGATTCACTAGTGAATTTAAACAATATTGTTTGTCGCTATATTTTCTAGGTCCGAAATTATATAAAAAACAGCAACTCTCAAATAACTTTTGTCTGCCTGGAATTGGCACCTTACAAAAGTTTATCAGTAATATTAATTTTTCTGTTGGTATAAATAGTTTACTGTTTAAAATTTTAAAGGATAAAGCCGAACGTTTTGGGGTATTAGATAAACTTTGTTTTATTTTTATGGATGAAATGAACTGTAAATCTAATTTGTTTTACAATATAAATTCAGATAGGGTATATGGTCTTGAAGACATGGGAGGTGAATATAGATCTTTTAAACCAGCACTAGCTGCCACAGTAGTCATGGCTAGAGGTATATGTACAAATTGGAAACAACCACTTGCCTATTATCTAGTTAATTCTACGTGTCCTGGATTGCAATTAAAGCAACTAATTTTAAAAGTCATACAAGAAGTTACTAATATAGGTCTCCAAGTAGTAGGCGTTACATGTGATATGGGCTCAAATAATTTGCAGTTAGCAAAATTACTGGATATTTCACCAGAACATCCGTATTTCATGTATGGGAATAATAAAATTGTATTTCTCTTTGATATTCCTCATTTGTTGAAAGCTTTTAGAAATAACCTGATAAAACACAATTTTAAGATTAATGATTCAGTAGCCTCATGGGAATATGTGAAACAATTTTATTTGCACGATAAGTCATACAATATACGAGGGGTTCCAAAATTAACTGACTCACACATTTTCCCCAACAGTTTTGAGAAAATGAAGGTCAAATTAGCAGCTCAAGTGTTTAATGCTTCTGTAGCTCACAGTATGTATTTATACATTAGATTCGACGCACTTTCATCAGCAGCTACTACTACAGCGGACCTAATTTTAAGAATGAACAATTTATTCGATATTTTAAATACATCTGGTGGTCCAGCAGCTACACAATATCAGGAAGTGTATGTAGGCAACAGAGAACAGACGGACTTTTTGAAGGAGTGCTTAACTTTTTTCAATAATATGGAAGTATTTAACTCAGATGGTGTAAATGTTACAAAAACAATTAAATGCATATTGGGCTGGAAAATAACTATTAACGGTATTTTTCATTTATGGGAAAATTTGCAGCATAGTGACATAAAATTTTTATTAACTCGACGAACACATCAAGATTGTCTTGAAAATTTTTTTGGTTCTGTTCGTCAACAGTGTGGAAATAATGTAAATCCAACTCCAATACAGTTTATACGGGCGTTCAGAAAATTACTTTGTTTAGACCTCTTACATTCAGGTACAGAAAACTGCGAGGACGATACTAGTCATGTTTTACTGAAGATTACAGATATGCCACAGAATGTGGAAGGCCGGTGTGAATCTGCAGTACCTATTGAAACTGTAATTGTAGATACTGATTATAGAAAATCAGATATATTAGAAAAAATTTTTGTCAAATATGTTTGCGGTTATTTAATAAAAAAGTGTTTGACACGGCATACTTGTGACACGTGCGTGCAATATGCAAATGCAAATAGTACCAAAGTGGATGAAACGTCATTATTTTCTTTTTATAAAGCGTACAGGCACTCAGATTTGGATCAGTACGGTAGCCTTTATATGCCACATACAAATTTTATAAATTTTATAACAGCATTAGAAATACTGTTTCAAAAGAATTTTGAGAAATTGATTGTTAGGGATAACTTAGTTTCTACAATTGTTAATATTTTTAAAACAGTCACATTTATTCACCCCTGTACACATTTTCCGCATACATACTTGCTGAACTTATATGCAAGAATTAGAACTTATTATACACTAAAATACGCCAATAGGAATTTTAAAGTAACCCCTAGAAATAGAAAATTAATAATTTGGAAAAATCAGTAATTATTTTCTTAGTAGTAATAATGTAAGCTAATGTGCAAGTCATTTTTAATAAATATTTTTTTTAATATACATTTATACTTTTTATCGTTTTTGTAATCTGATTCCCGTTAAAACAACTTAATACGGGCCTGATACGCGAATGGTCGCTTGCTATCCCACTCTCTACAGCACGCGAAAATCGGCCTACGGACTGCTGACTTCCAAAGTACAAAGGCGCCGCTGGTGAGATGACCAGCTGGTAGTGAATAAGCTGTGGTAAAACTTTGGCTCCAGAAGATACTATTTTATGTGTAAATTCTGCACTCAAGCCAAATAAATATACAGAGAATGCTACTTTATATGTTAACTTTGATCTTATACTTATAAACTGCATACTCAGCTAACTGCACCGCGGAAAATGCTACTTAATGTGGAAATTTTAATGTGTATATTCGGCATATTATTGCGAAATAAATGTACAGAAAAGGCTACTCTATGTATTAACTCTCATCTTATACTTAGCTCAGCTAACCGCACCGCGAATAATTCTACTTAATGTGTGAATTTCGCAAAACTTTGGCCACAAAAGATAATATTTCATATGAAAATTCTGCATTACAAACAAATAAATGCACAAGGGAGGCTGCTTTATGTGTTAAATCTGATCTTATACTTATAAGATGCTAGCCCGGCTAACCGCAATGCGAAAATTGCTACTTTGTAAACCTGTAAACTGGAAGCAGAATGTGTAGGTACTATGTAAATTCTGCATTATAGACAAATAAATGTCTAGTAACTCTGGTCCTATGCTTATAAAATGCAAGGACGCCAAAATGCTACGCAAAGCTCATTGATTATATTACTGTATGGGTAAATCCTGCACCTTAAAAAAAATGCTCTTTTATGAGCACATGAATTAGCCATTGATTAAATATAGATTTAAGTTGATTCAGAATCAGAATCTGAGAGGTATATACATTAAACCCGTCATCTTCACTAGAACAGACGTTCGAATAGTAAGGATCAAATTCAGTATCATGATATTCTGGGTGCGGATCCTAATAGCAACATTTCACTCGGAAAACCAATCAACGAAGAAATGGTAAAAAGTTGGGAAAATATTTGCAAGACGGTTTGGAGAATAGCAAAATATAAAAGTTTCTTTTCGAAATCAAAATCTGAAATACTTTCACTTAAACTCAAAACCAAAAAATTTAGTGACTAGTCACATCATCAAATAAAAATTTATATATGCTGCAAGACCAACTTGAAAGGTGATGGGAAGTTTAGCTGAACCTCTGTAAGCTCAGCTTGGATGGAACAGAAATAGACGCATCAAAACAAATGCAAATGTAACAAAAGTATTATCAGACATCTACCATAGAATATATGCATCGTAGGCACCTTATACAGGGTGTCTGTAAAAGGTCTTTACAAAAACATACCACATATTTCTTAGACCAAAATAAGTCGATTTAAGTAAAATTATCTTAGTACAAAGTTGCTTCGTTTGGGCTCCAGAGGGCCTTGAAGTTACAATTTTTAAATCGTTTTTCCCATATAAATTTAAAACGGCATATTGCGATTTTGCTGAAATTTTGTATGTTGGTAGAGTTTTATATAGAAAAAAAAATGATATTAAAATTTTGTCCGATAATAATACATAGGAGTAGAACTTGATTTTTTAAATAATTGCACCTTTAAAAATTCTACGCCAATGGAAGAAAAGGAGTTTGAGTATGAAATTTAGATTGCGCAACTCATTTACTTTAAAAATAGTACTTTTGATAAGACTCGATTTCTCTCATGGTTTTCGCTAAATTTCTGTTTTAATAATTTAGAGTGTAAAGGTTTCACAAAAATATTTATTTACAACATAATCAAAATAGATATTTTACAAAAATTGTTCAAAATGTTCACCATTTTCACGCATACAAAGATTTATACGTCGAAGAAAATTAAAATGTATCCTTTCCATAACTTCTTCATCACCTCTAAGATTGTTGATTGCATCTTGAATACGTTGCCAGAGTTGTTCCTTGTTTTCTACAGATTCCCTGTAAACTGTAGATTTCAGATGTTCCCATAAAAAGTAATCCATCGTTGTTAGGTCTGGGGAACGTGGTGGCCAGTTAACAGATGCGTCATTACCTCTGCCTATCCATTTGTGTGGATATTGTTCATTCAGGTGGTTTCTAACGTTTAAAGAAAAATGTGGTGGAGCTCCATCTTGCATAAACCACATATCTCTCCGAAGTTGGAGAGGTAAATCTTCTAAAAATTCTGGCAACGTATTTTGTAGAAAATCCAAATAATTTTCTCCAGTTAATCTTCGTGGAAGTATGACAGGACCAACAATGAAATCACCAATTATTCCAGCCCACACATTCATTTTTAATTCGTGCTGAAAATGGTTTACCTTTATTGCATGCGGATTTTCAACGGCATAAACATGTTCAATATGGGTATAAGTTATACCTCTTCTTGTAAAACCCGCTTAATCGGTAAAGAGAACCTTCTTGACAAAGTTTGGATCTCTTTCTCTTTGCATATTAACAAATAGACAAAAACCCAAACGAATTTGAGGATCATGGACTAGTAATTCTTGTACTGGCTTCTTATGGTATGGATATAGCCATTGTTCTCCAAGCACTTTATGAACGCCATCTTTACTTACTCCTAGTTCCCTTCCAATTCGTCTGGTGCTTAATTCTGGATATTCTTGAACACGTTTTAAATGTCTTCTTCAACTTCAGGAATCCTTACAAAACTTTCTCTTCCATTATCAACAGTGTTGGGAACAAAGGAATCGGTCTCCCGAAGAGAGTACACACTGACACTCTCTCGAGCATTTTCTTCACAAAATCCTAATGTCAGTAACATATCGGTATATTCTGCATTGGTATATTGTACAGCCATATTAATAAACCACGCAATTTGTTTTTTTAATTATTGAGTCAGATAGAACACTTTTAATCGTTAACAAGAGATTAGGTGTTAAAACTTGAAAATATTTTTATTTAGATAAAACTATGGAAACCAACAATAAATGTTTTTGTATACGTATTGCAGGCAAATAATTAATGTTCCTCAAAAAATCGTACATGGCAAGAATCGAGTATTTTTGTTAAAAGTCTCGATTAGAGGTGTTGAAGAAGATATGAAAAAAGTACATTTTTATGTTTTTCATCGTATAAAATTTTGTCCGATAATAATACATAGGCGTAGAACTTGATTTTTTAAATAATTGCACCTTTAAAAATTCTACGCCAATGGAAGAAAAGGAGTTTTAGTATGAAATTTGGATTGGGTACTCATTTACTACAAAAAAGTACCCTTGATAACACTCGATTTACTCTCATGGTTTTGACAAAGTTTGTATTTTAATAATTATTGTTTATGTTCTAAAATTACTAAAATGCAAATTTCGTCAAAACCATGAGAGTAAAAGAGTCTTATCAAAAGTACCTTTTTTAAAGTAAATGAGTTGCGCCATCTAAATTTTATACTCAAACTACTTTTCTTCCATTGGCGTAGAATTTTTAAAGTTGCAATTATTTAAAAATCAAGTTCTACGCCTATGTATTATTATCGGACAAAATTTTAATATCATTTTTTTCTTCTATATAAAACTCTACCAATATACCAAATTTCAGAAAAATCGCATATGCCGTTTTAAATTTATATGGGAAAAACGATTTAAAAATTGTAACTTCAAGGCCCTCTGGAGCCCAAACGAAACAACTTTGTACTAAGGTAATTTTACTTAAATCGATTTATTTTGGTCTAAAAAATATGTGGTATGTTTTTGTAAAGACCTTTTTATATCCGTCTTTAAACAGAAATGTGAAAAATATGATAGAAAAAGCAGATATCGATGATTTTTCATTTTGGAAAGAATCTTATAGAAATATGGAAGTCAGACAAAGCATTTGAAAAACTAGCATACATTAATTTAATTTAAAGACACCAACTAAAAGCAAACAATAATTTCAATCAGTCTTTAAACTTCAGGCGCCTACTTTTAAATAGTGAATGAAGAAAACCAGAGAAATAGCAGGAGAAATAAAAAAAAACCCAAAGGACGAAACAACTATTTAGAAAAACAGAAAGGGGAGAAGGAGTTATTAAGGAAGGAAATAACGGTAAGACAGATTGCTGGTAGACTGAATAAATTTGTAAAACATGTGGGCTAACTTAAGGAGGTCCTTTCGCCACACCTCTCGCCTCAAATGTTAAAAAAAAAGTTATTAGATTATGACTAAAATTAATTTTTTTCTAATAGTTGGAGTCCTTATATATCTAATACTGAATTTTTAACTATACCTTACTTTGCAAATTTTTGAGAATTTTTTTTTTTTTAAATGTGAGTATTTTACAGTGCCTCACGAGAAAGTAAGTCCTCAACAACAATTCTCGAATTATACTATTATTTATTGATTAGATGGAGTAGAAAAAAAACTAAAAATAAGGTTTTTGAAATATTTAGATTTTGTTTTATACAATAAAATATATATAGTAAACCGTGGAACTTATTGAGAAATTAATATTAAAAAATCACAAAAAATTTTCAAGTAACCTAGTTAAACATTTTTTGTGATTTTTTAATAATAATTTCTCAATAAATTCCACGGTAACCTATATATTTTATTGTAAAAAACAAAACCTAAATATTTCAAAAACCTTATTTTTAGAGTAGAAAAAACTACTCCATCTAATCAATAAATAATAGTAAAATTAATTATAATTCGAAAATTGTTGTTGAAGTCTTACTTTCTCATAAGACACTGTACAAACACACACATTTTTAAAAAAAAAAGTCTCAAAAATTTGCACGGTAAGGTATAGTTAAAAGTTCACTATAAGATAAATAAGGACATCTACTATTAGAAAAAAATGAATTTTAGTCATAATCTAATAATTTTTATTTAACATTGGTGGCAAAAGGACCTCCTTAACTAATGATAAGAAGGTCCTAAGATATGTTAAAGGTTTTAAATTAATCTTTAAAACACAAAAAAACTTTCACCAAAGGATGTTTTCTCTTAGAGAAAAAACTAACCTACACACTTCATGTAACAAAAAAAAAGTACTAAAGAATACAACAGGTGTTTGCTTGCTAAAGAAAATTAGTTTGGTTCTCATATTTTTTAAGATCCAAATGAAATGATTCATCTAGATTCATCTTTAACAAATATATAGATTCTCGCATTTCAAACTGGAAGATCTCAGGTCTGCCCAGAATATTTTGTTACAGGACAATTTTGTCAAAAATTAAATGCCTCTTATCTTATCTCAATACATAAAAAATAAGGAAAGTATTTGAAAAAAAAAAAAAAAAGAAAATATCTTACGAATTTGAGTGTCTTACATTTGGTTTGACCATTTGCTCCATATGTTTTTGCAAACACTTTAAAACCTAGTTATTCATTGCAGCAACCCTTTATTTAGAACTCCTTATGACCAGAGTTCTGCCCTAGCTCTCATTATAAATAGTCCCTAACTTTTATCATGGAAATCCTGAATAATAAAAGAAAATGTATATTAGAAAATTTCTAAAAGGGTCATTCTATTTTGCCAAAATATATTCAAACTTAAGATCAAAACACAGTTTTAAAATAAATTAGTAGTTTCTTTCACTTAAAACTTAAAACAGCTAAGAGCCGAACTTGTTATGCTTGCAGCCCAATGGGTATAGACTTTCTCAACAATTAAAGTTAAAAATGGCAAGGTGGAAGCTAACAATATACAAATTTTCATTGACGAAATGCTAAAGTTCGACTCCACAACGAGCCCAGCCTTTATTAGTATTTTCATTCCCCCACGAATTACCTCAATTTATGCTCGGCAAAAACAATTTTTATTTTATGGGAAAAAAAAAGATCTTCAGGACCTTTTATTCTAACCACTAACGCTCCAGTCCATCCAGTATCTCCCCAAACTATTGGGTGGGTAGCCCAAGCACTTAATACAGATACGTATGTACCTCGACCGTCCTCATCATCTACGTCAATACCAAAACCATTAGAAAAATTGTAAGACAAAGAGATCAGTAGTGTTTAACAAATTTTACAATTAAGACGTAAAACCAACGTTCGCAAAAGTATTAAAAAATTATAAAACTGGATTGTTAAAATTCAATATTATTTTTTGTTACGTTGATTTATGATTAATTTATTAGTATTATTATTAATTATTATTGTTAATTTTGTGGGAAATGTATAGTAATATTTTTTTGCATATTCTATTGTATACATTTACGTAGAAAGCAAAAATCTAGTTTTATTTTGAATAGAACATCCTCTAAACAACTACATGGTTATCTTTATTTCCGCTAACAAGGATGTGAATCATAATTAATGGATTAAACGACTTACCTGAAGGAAGTTCGATCCTAATTATGCGAGCATCCTTGTTAGTGGAAATAAAGTCCCACCTCCACCATATTTATATTGTTATTTTTAACCCTAAACTCCTAGGCTCCACAACAAGTAATGAGTAATGTAGACAGAGCAGAGAGTGACGTAAAATTTTAAATCTAAACATGTGGGTCAGCGGCGTAACATAGGTATACTACATGGTTATCTTTATTTCCACTAACAAGGATGCTCGCATAATTAGGATCGAACTTCCTTCAGGTAAGTCGTTTGATCCATTAATAATACGGTTTTGTTTGTGAAGATAAATATTTTAATCTGTAAATATTATTCTCTATTATTTTTGTTCTATACAAAATTTTCCTAAAATGGTCCGTATTCGAGAAAAATTCTGATTTTTAAACTAAAAGATGTTTGCGATATCGATCTCTATAATTGTTGGTTTTTACATTATTAATCTAAAATGGACCGTAATGGAAAAATTAGAAAAGTATAAAATTTAAATTTTTCAGTATTTTCGTTGGCAATGAATGTATATAGAAAATTGTTTCGAGTTAGATGCATGTGGAAAATGTATATATAAAGTTAACCTCTAAACATTTACAGAGGTGCTACAATAGGTTGAACAAAATAACTGAAAAAAAGCCTCTAATAGGAAATTCATGTGTTGTACACATCAGATTTTTAACAATATACATATTGTACCTACTTTAACGTAGAAAGTCGTGTTGAGCGCTAAGAATGTGACGTAGAAAGTCGTGTTTAGCGCTAAGAATGTGAAACTACTTAAAGTAGACTCAGCGATCACCGCTAATGGGGTAGCCACTAAATTATAATAAATTAAATTATTCTACCTTACATCTTGTACCATGCGGTAACCTGAGATTAAACGGTTAAGGGCCGGTAATAAAAGAAAAGAAACATTTTAATATTGAGTGTGGTACAATTCAACACAACTTTTTACAAAAATAAAGTTACTTATTCTTACAGAAAAGTGTCTTAGAACATAACTAACTTAAAATACATTAAATAGTTATCGAAAATTAAACGAAGACAAGGACAATTTAAACGAAATTAAGGATTGTCTTCTTTCCGTGCTCTTTAAATGTGAAGAATGCAATTTGCCGACCACATCTCTAATTTCTACAGTAGAAAATCGTCTGTTTCAGGAAAATAAAATGTTATATCTTTCTTTCTCATGTACTTGACTTCTAAGTCACAACTGGTTTTTTTTTCAAAATTCGAGCAACATAGTGCACTTTAGTTTTTTTGATAGAAAATTATATAATTATAAAATCACGTACTGACAAGTTTTTAACTTCATAATCAAGTTCATCTTCCGTCCGTTCTTCTTTTAAATCCAGAACATCAGAATCATCATGGATTAAAAAAGAATCATCTGAACTGGATGTTTCTTTTGTGTTGAAGACTTTCTTTGTAACTTTCGCTTTTTTCTGGTCTTTAGCTTTTAACGCCTCTTCCAAGGCTTATTTCTCTAGGGTTTCTGTAAGAATTTTAGTTCGGCCTTTCTTTCTACCGCGTGGATTTTCACTTCTTGGAGGTGCTTTTGGATAGGATAGCACAGTTTCAACAGGCGAAGTAGGCTAGCTATTCGATGGAAGGTCTCGTGAAATATCCGTGTTGATCGAAGAATTTACATCAGGCCTTTCAGTGACCGTAGTACAATCAAAGTCTTCGTCGCCCCTGCAAAAAATACCCCTTTTATTTATATTTTTGTTAAAAGGGTATTTATAATATTGGATTGGCGCCATAAAAATGGTGTGCCACCTTTGGTTCACCATGCCACTGATAAAAATACACGTCAGTTTGGAAATGTATTTATTAAATTTAATAGCAATTAAAAAAATTATTTTTTTAATTAAACAATTAACAAAAAATTAACAATTAAAAATAAACACTGGACAATAATTATTATACATATTTTATAAACTAATTAATTTAGTAAATGTTTAACATGTCCTCCTCCTTGAAAATAAAAATATAAATAAAAGAGGTGTTTTTTGCAGGGGCGGCTAAAGCACAGCCTAGGCACACCACTGATTTTTATATGCGTTTTTTGTACAATAACTCCTGATCTACTCTTAGTTTTGTTGATATGTTAAGTCTAGGACGGACGAATTGCTCTAGATATGCAGTTAAAAAGTTGTAAATATCTCGTTAACTAAGACAGATACAAAGTTCATTTTGCTATAAAAAAAAATTAAAAATGTATAGTTCCTTTTGATTTTAAGATCGGCAAAAATTTCAAAGAAAAATTCGCAACAGTAAATTTTTTACAAAAAAAAAAACGTTTGGTTCAATGTTAGTTTAACGGCCTGTAACTTTGTTAGGAGCCAGTTTTTGATATAGGTAAATGTAGCTAAATCCACTTGTTTTTTGGTAATCTATCTGTGGAAGAATTTATGACATACCTTTTTGAAACACCCTGCATATTGAAATTATATAAACATGTTTCTGGTTTGGTAACAGTTTCATGGATATACGAGAGAGTGTAATATTTAGAGGGTTTTGTACAATTATTTCTTTAAATAAAATATTATGTTTAATTAGTATCGCTACTCCGCCGTAGCCATCGTTTCTAATCTTATAATATTATATCCTTTAAAATTTCCCCGGTTTAAACCAGGTCTCGGATAGAAGTGCAACTGAAATTTTATTTTCATGAAGAAGGTACTCCAAATTTTCTTTGTTCGAAACTGCTGATCGACAGTTCAATTGCAAAATGTTATATTCTTTTTCTTAATTTTAATTTCTTTTATTAATTAAAACATAATAATACTTTCTGATAATATGGTTCTACCTCTTTTAATACTTAATTAATGGTAATATATTTTGGCAATATCTGCGTCTTAAAACTAACTACACACGACTTGATTAGGATATATTAAATTTTCCCATCAGTAGTTACTTTTCTATTTATTCTAGTGACATTATTTACTTCGAATGGAGAATCGTACCTTCTTATTTTATTTTTTATGTATTCGACAGTAAATTCTGTTGAAATATCGCGTATCACTCCTTGTCTCATCAAAATAAACTTGGGTATATATACATCTAAATTATTATCTATAAACACTTTTACGTTCTTATTATTAATAAGGTAATTTGCATTTTTATAATTCTTCATTTTAATTCTAATTCTATTCCTACCTATTGTATCAATACTTGATATTTTATTATCCAATTCTGGAAAATTTGTTAAAATAATATCTCCAATTTTTAATGAATTTAGCCTACCTTTAAAATCCTTGCAGTTGTTCTCCACGTATATGTGAAATGGCCCGTGGTCAGACGGCCCATACAAAATTTCTTGCCTATGTTTATTATCCTTATCAGTAATGATGTCTTTTTGTGTATTTTGTAAATTAGAATCTGCATTGTGTTTACTTACGTTTGGATTATTATTATTATTATCTGGGAGGTTACCTGTGGGGTTCGTGAAATACATGTTTGCATCTTCATCATCAATAGAAATAGGGAACGAAATATTGGGGTCGGGGGGTTTCCCCCCTCAGAGAACACTCATAGATATTTAAATTATTATATTAAACTTATAACTATAAACTATATTAATTATTTTATGAAATTGATTTATGCCGGTAAAGACTCGAGTGCAGTAATTGTAGACAACCGATTCGTACGAGAACCTGCACTGAACTGAAGGAAGTTTGGAATGCTTTTCCAGACAGCTCAGCAATATTGTGAAAGGTTATTGTCTTGCCTGGATGCGAAAGCATCCAATCATTTTGTGCAACTTTATATTTCGTCTTAAAGGGTCCCATTACAGATACATCTAACGGTTGTAGCCGATGTGTACAATGAGGTGGAAAATTTACTATCATAATTCCATGATCTTTCGCATACACTACAGCATCCAAAGAACAGTGACTCCGTGGATCTTCCTTATTGCATTTTGTGCAGGTTACTAAGTGCTCTAGAGTTTTTAGGAATAAAGGCTTGGTCATCCATCCACTAGTTATGGTATTAACTAATTCAAGACTTTCTGATGGCGCCCCAATCATAAATGTATCGTGAAACCTTGCCCTGGGAAAAATGTAAAGAGGCGGTACTGTATTTCCCGTACGCACTGACAATTCCAACCATTGTAACAAGTGTTCCTCGCTCCCCTGAAACCGCTTGTCTTACCTGTTTAACTTTTTTTTCTGCAATTACATTGGACGCTTGTACAACAGTCACTACACCAGTCTCGTCCAGGTTAAATAGAAAATTGATGTTTTTGAAGAGCTCTGCTTTAATTTTCATAAAATTCCGTGATATTTGTTTTGTTAAAACTCGTACTCCTAGATAAACTCGTGTTTTCTGGCTTACGCAATGACAGTTGTTCGTGTCTTTTTATAAAGCCCTTTACCCAGTCTGTTCCTGCTTATCCACTTTCTTTCCATTGTTTAGGAAATTTTCTGTGTAATTTTAACGCATAATCGTTAGCCATTGTCTGCAATAGTTTGTACGTTAGTCCATAATTCATTCGAGAGCATTTAAGAATATATAAGACCAGTTGCTGTTCTTGTTCATTCGTAAATACCTGTCTGAAGGTATGCTTCGAGGAAAAATGCTCATGATTCGGTATCTCTAGTTTTTTTAATCGAAGGATTCAGCAGCTTTTCTTAGAGATAGTTCTTTCTTCCTCACACATGCCATTGCTTTCTGCATATCTTCTTCACTGAATTCTGCTTTTGTTCGCTTTTTACATAATTTCTGACCATTGTGTTAAGTATATGCAAAGACCTGTAAACAAGAACGTTGGTGTAAGCTATCCCCGCATTCATTGTATTCATTAAACCTTAACTAAGTGTTAATACATAATATGGGGCACTTTTAAACACTGTTCAAATGTTTTTCAAGTATTTTGTTAAATTGTGCCCCATACATACAAAAAACAAATAATTATTATAAAATAAATCTATGAAAACTTACCTGTCAACATTAACCTACTTCTTGACACCTTATCTTACCACAAAAACTATATCACTTTTAAATTGTCAGTATTTTAGTTTTAATTTAAAATTTTAACCACGTGCGATGTTATAATTTATTGAGGTAAATCATATATCCGATCTAAGACGGAAACGACCGGCAACTGGTCAGCGCAACGGACACGGTTTGTCGTAGTCATAGATATATAACCAAGACAGATAGGATTATTAACAAAATTTTTGAAGAATGAACGGTGGTGTCCGCGGTAGAAACTCAATAATCGGATTGAACATTGATGCCAAGGTTACGTGCTTTTAACTATAGATAGATATAACCAATACAGATTACACAATTTCTGAAGTCAACGCGGATGATCCTCGACAGAAATGCAATATTTGGATAAAATTAAAATATTAATGCCAAGTTTGCGATGTTTTTAACTGTAGTAATGTTATTGCGTTTGCTTGAATTACTGTTAGGTCTTTAAATTGTCAAAAAAAAAAATAATGTCTGACAACAGCGGAAGTAGAGTAGACCGCAATTGTGGAGGGTCGTATATTGTTTCATTCATAAAAATGCCTTCGATATAGTACTAGTCCAGGAGCCAGTGAATTTTTTCGTACTTGTTTTCCCGGTCCGTGTATATTTAAATAATCTATTCTTGGTGAACTGTATATTTAAAATGGAACGCCAATCTATTAACAAAAGTAAGCCAGATTGAATTCACGCATTACGTCACATCGATACAAGTGAGATTGTTTGCAGGCCTATTTTGCCCATTTCATGTATTTGTTTTTAAATCATGTTAAATTACTATTTTTGAAACTCAACAAGGAGAAAATCCAAATAACTCTTCCGTTGTGTATATATATAAGATAAGTTTTATTAGTAAATTATTAATACTAAAATTTTAATGTAATTTACAGAAAATAGCTAGGTATGTATTTGTTTTTAAATAATTTGATAATTTATGAAAAAAGGGAGTAAAAGTGGAATGACCAGTGGCCAGTAGGTCAGTCAATACGAAGTATCATATATTTCTATTATAACATAACTAAAATACCTACATCTTTTAATCATAAGGACATAAGTTAAAAACCATTTTAATATATGCATTAGAATGAAGTAATAATAACTTAAAGAGACGAGGTCTTAAAGTAATAGCTGGTACAGCATGTTTTTTAAACGTTTCCTCATTGCTGCTAGAATGAAATCACTTACTATGAAATGTGCTACAAAAACGGCATTTATAGCAGTCAGTGTTTAGTCTTAGGATCTCTTCCTAAAGCCCTCATCCAAGCTGCATACATATTAAAAAATAATTAAAAAAAAACATATTATATACCTATATAGTTTTCGGTTCTGGGTGCCCTAAAAGAGGACACTTAGCCGACAATTTGGCTCAGATAGCTAAAACCCATAAGTCACACCCCGAACCAGGACGTATTGCTATCCTTTTAAGAAAAAAATAACTACAAATAACTTACCTGAAAAATGAAGGCGTCTAACTTTACACCAAAAAAACACTTTTTCCCATTGTTGCAAGCACCCGATGACGATTAGGTAGATATCAACTAGAAGCATGAACTTAATGGTTATAAAGCTTATTTTAACACAAAATGAATAAAGCACTAGTTGAAAAGCAGCAATCAAATATAAATAGGCCACAATATTAAAATTCAAATTAAAAACTATATAAAAGACAAATACTCCAAAAGCGCAAAAGATCAGAACCAAATAAAATGAATAACCATAATAACCTAAAAATCACACTAAAATTGTAAAAACTATTACTGTAAAATCATGAGATTACATCAATAATGCATATGCGTCGGAGTATCGCAAATGTCAAAAGTACAGTGTTTCCATGAAAATTTAGCTATGTTTTTAGCAGTATTATAGGACCATTTCTACCACGCGCATCCAACGATATTGGCGATCCACAGTTCACTGTATTTTCCTCACACCTCTAGTATAAATGATTTGACATAACGAAACTAACAATAATTATAATTAATGTAGAGTAATAAGTGATTCGTGAATTCTAAATAAAACAGTTATTGTATAAAAGTGTAAAAGGAAATTGTAATTTATTTCCCTACTTTCTTCTGTAATATCTTTAATTATTATGTTTAATTTCTATAAATAAACCAACTGGTTAGGTGAAACATTGTGATATAAGATTTTATTTGTGTCCTATGCGTACACTTTAATATACAAAACACCTGGAACATTCTTTAAATAATTGTGGTCGTAGAAATAATTGTGTACATAACTCGTTTGAAAGTGTATTTTATGCACTTGCCAAATATATTATCCATACAGATTAATCAGACTATTTTTTTAATTAACTTCAGTACATCTCTTACTACTAAAACTATTTTTATCAATGGAAAAAAAGGGCCGTGTTCTCGTATGTTTTGACGCATTTTCGGCCTCAGCCCATCGGATCCCCCCTCTAAATATATATGAAATTTGCTTAGAATTGCTAATCCTACAATTCTCTATTCGTGCTTGCTGACTGGGAAAATAAATACCGAAAATCGTCACTGTCTCCTGGACTATACAATTGATGATGATGAGAACTTCACAAAAAATACACTTTTATGAATGGCTAGTTGGGGATGTGGTCGTAGTGCTTTTATGCTTTGTTGCCAAACTGCACTTTTATAAAAATTCAGTACAGATCTTTTTATAAATACATTGTTCAAAAGTACCCTCGTTCAAAGGTGCCCCCTTCTTCCCTACTGATATATTTTAAACTACGAGGGCTCTCGCAAATGTTTAAAAACAAAAATTTATAGGAAACGAAAATACAAGGGCTCTTCGGAACGTTCCCAGGTGGAAATTAATTAGTTAAAAATAAAATTTAATGACTTTGTCACACTACCTAAATTGAACACTTTATTATAATAAGATCTCTCCATTGTATTTAATTGCTTCTGGAATGAAAAAAAAAACATTTGTCTTTACTCTGTTTACTAATCTTGTAAAATGTCGCAATTATAATTAATATTCTTCTGTAAACATAAACAAAAAGAAAAATGAATACAAATTCCACAATAATTTCAATTATGAAGAAAAATGCACAGTTTATTCGCTTTTTATATTTTTATCTTATACACCAGTGGTCGCCAATCTCTCAATGTGTTGAGCTACTTTGTTAATTTTGAAATAAACAGCGAGCTACCCACACGGAAGCCACGTAAAGCAACGTAAATGAAATAATCCACAGTTACTATGTATTTATTTTACTATTTAACTGGTAATACAGAATATATAGGTACTAATAATAAACTAATAACATAATAACTAATATTACTAGTACGTACTTGTTCATAGCTACATTCCTACCTACCAAACGAAGGTGTTTGAAAAATAAACACAAACTTTTATTCAACCACAACGGCATGTCACGTAAGATTTAAAAATAATAACAACAAAAAAGTAACGCACTATCATTAACATAAACATTAAAAAATAAAAAAGCACGTTCGATGAGAAGGCTGACACTCAGACTCATCGATAATTTTTTTAATGTTTGCAGTATAATTTGATACAGCCATTCGAATACAATTATCCAAATGTTCATCTGTAAGTCGATTGCGATATTTGTTCCTAATAAACTTCATACTGGAAAAAGAAGATTCACACAAATAGGTTGAACTGAATAATGCTTTCACTTTCAAGACAACACGGCATAGAACTGAATATTTGTTTTTACTTACAATAGGCCAAATACACTTGGTACTTGAGACTAACGATTTTAAGGCTAAATCATTTTGAAACTCAATTACTTCCATTTCTGTTGCAGCGATGTCTTCGCCAAAGTTCTGCATAACACAAGTTGCAAACTGTTGGATATCAATTTCCATAAAGGGTGAAACAATAAACTGCGCTACTAAAGCCATTTCGTTGAAATCCTTAAAACAATTTTTGAAGTTATTCTTCAGGGTTGAAACTATTTCTACATGATATTTGCTGTCATAGGGTTCTAATGGATTTTGAGATATTTTTTCTGAAAGAATAGAAAATAGGTTGGCATCGCTGTTAATTAAGTTTTTTTCCCAAAACTCCAGCTTTTTGATAAATGCTTTTATATCAGAAATCATTTCCGCTAGTTCTTTGTCTCTCCCCTGAAGCTGCAAATTAAGTTTATTTAATTTCTCTGTAATGTCCACGAGAAAACCAAAATCTCTAAGCCAGATTAATTTTTTTAGTTCCGGATTCGGTTCATCGCGTTGTTTGAAAAATTGAACTATGCCAGATAGGACATCATTAAAACGTTTCAGCACCCATCCTTTACTTAACCATCGGACTTAAGAGTGAAGGAGTAGGTCCCCCGTATTGACAGTCAACTTCATCGGCCAAGGTTTTGAATAATCTTCTTTGTAACGCTTGAGCTCTAATCTTGTTCACAATTTTTACCACCAGTTTCATAACGTTGTTTAGTTTCAGGAAATTTCCACATAATGCTTGCTGATGGATAATGCAGTGGTAACAGAGAAATTTCGGAAAAGTTTCATCTTTACGACATAACGCCACCAGACCCTTATCACAACCCACCATAGCTGGAGCGCCATCGGTTGTCAAGCCTACCATTTTTGATATTGGAATTTTCTCGGAAGAAATAATATTTTTTAAATGAGAAAACAACTCCTGTCCAGTAGTGTGTCCTTTCAGTGGAATAAACTTCAAAAGATCTTCTTTAATCGTAAAATCACTAAAAACCATCCTGCCGAACACGGCCATCTAAGCAGTGTCAACGACATCTGTTGATTCATCCAGTTGAAGTAAAAAATAAACACAGTTATCTAAGTTAGTTCCTCACTGTAAAAAAATATCATTGCTCATTACTTCTACACGTCTTATCGCTGTATTAGCAGAAAGTCGCATAGATTTTATAGCTGAAACTATCTCGTCTTTATTTCTAAAGTTGGCACATAACGAATCAGCAGCTTCTAAAAACGCCTGTTTTATCATTTCCCCGTCTTCATAAGATTTATTTTTTGTGCAATTATCTGGGACACACGGTACGATGCTTCAGTTGCAGCCTTATTTTTGTCGACTGTTCTTAAAAATATTGATTGTTGTCCAATTAACTGCTTTTTTAACTTTATTTATCCCGTTCAAAGCAAACCTGATCGTTCTCGAACACTAACGCTGGTCTGGCTGGTCAGTTCTAGCCGATTCTAGCTTGATGGCGTCAGCGGCAGATCGCTCACCGTAACGTTGCCGCTGTTTATGTTTCATATTATGACAATTAGATTTTTTGTGAAATTTTAGGAAGCTTCTCTGATTTTTGCAGTTTGTATTTTTTAAATTAAAATCGTTATGAGAGCTACCAGAATTGCCTCGGCGAGCTACCGGTAGCTCGCGATTGACAGGTTGGCGACCACTGTTGTATACTGTGTTTTGATGGAGTATACACATACACATACACCTAACAAATGATGAAGCCCGAGAAAGTGGCCTTGAGACTAGGGTACATTCAGGTTTTTTAATATTATCTTTTTTTTTTATCAATACCATAACGCGAATATTGACTTTTCTGCTGAATATCTGGCAAAAATCATATTTCATATTTATCGAAATGCAAACAATAAACTTTGGGCTATAGAACGATTAATAAAAACGTCAATTTTTTATTGTAACGACACAATTCCGAACAAGGAACAATTGAAACAAAATCAAAAAGCAATTGCAATTGTACGTTGCAAAATGATCGCATTGAACGATAGAAGTGATAATAAGTTATATGAACTGATCCATTAGAGTCGAGCAAAACGCTATTTAAGCTTTTATTCTCTTAAAAGTCAGCTAACGCCAAATGAGACTGGTCATTCCAGAAATTGCATAGATATTTCTACAGTGAATTTCGGAAAAGTTTAATTTACAATGAAAATCTCTTTTACTATGCAGTTCTCATAAAATGTTTTTTTAATGACACTTTGTAGAGCAATTATGTAAAATCCATTATATGACGTTTATTAATGTTTTTTTTTGTTTTTTTGTTTAGTTCAGGCTTGGCTATGAAAGTAAAATACCGAAAAAAGTTTAATGTAATTTGTTGAATCATTCAACATTAAAGCAAGCATAAAACAATAGTTAAACATATTGAAGCAAAACACAATATTTAATTTTATTAAGCAGTATCTAGGCTCAAAAATTAGACACCAACCCTGAAGCACGTTTGAATCTCGAAACTCCACGTCACAGTATACGTCACAAGTCATGTGAGCGCTTATTCTTATAGTAATTGGGTAAAACGCCAACGCAAGTAACGCTGATTTTTCCCGCTTGTTCAGTCTTCAAAGCTTCACCAACTTTTATGAAAACCACTTGGATTTTTACCGTTACCTGTTTACACATTCAGTTTGGCGTCATGTCGCCTTGTTTGATTTTTTAGTAAAAACAGAAATACAGGATATGTAATGTAAAATGATTTTTTTTTACTACTGAATGCACAAATTAAATGATATTGTAGTGCAAGATCGGTCCTGCTCTATAATGCGACCATCGAGATAGAATAAAGTCACATACTTTGATTACTATACGGTGCCAAAGAGAGGTCCGACACGCCCAACATAGAGGGCGGCCATTTTGATTCCTATGCCACAGTTTATAACTAAAGAATCAGATCGCTCACTCTGCGTCGGCAATTTGATCTCAATGTTCCAGTTTATACACTGCGCAACTCCGATAATACAATATATGACAACCGCCTATAATAAAACAACAGTCTTTTGCGTATCCTGAATTTGTATCCCTGGAGTGGATGTTATTTTGGAACTTTTAACTGGTCCGAGTGAGCTAACTGATTCTTTAGCAATAAACTGTGACTTCAAAAATAACATTCACTGACATTGACAGCAGCAAGCAAAATATCAGGTGCTTTTTAATCATCCGCTTCTGCTTCCGGAATTTTCGGTTTAGTCGTCTTAACCTGTCAGATTAAAACAAGAAAACCGACAATTCCGAAGCAGAAGCGGATGATTAAAACGCACCTATTAAAAATATTGCGCCAAGATGTAGGCAACACGTAATAATGGGTCAAAATGGCGAAGTTTTCTATCTACTTTTTAAAGGCACTCAGAAAGCTGCGCAGTGCGACTATTCTCCGTATAGTAAAAGAAAATCAAAGATGTGAATAAAGTAGAGACACATACTTTGATTTTCTTTTACTATACGGAGAATGGTCGCACAGCGCAGCTTTCTGAGTGCCTTTTAAAAGGAGATAGAAAACTCCGCCATTTTGAACCCTTATTACGTGTTGCCTACATCTTGGCGCAATATTTTTAATAGGTGCGTTTTAATCATCCGCTTCTGCTTCGGAATTGTCGGTTTTCTTGTTTTAATCTGACAGGTTAAAACGACTAAACCGACAATTCCGGAAGCAGAAGCGGATGATTAAAACGCACCTGATATTTTGCTTGCTGCTGTCAGTGTCAGTGAATATTATTTTTGAAGTCACAGTTTATTGCTAAAGAATCAGTTAGCTCACTCGGACCAGTTGAAAGTTCCAAAATAACATCCAGTCCAGGGATAAAAATTCAGGATACGCAGAAGACTGCTGTTTTATTATGGGCGGTTGACATATATTGTATTATCCGAGTTGCACAGTGTATAAACTGAAACATTGAGATCAAAAGTGCCGACGCAGAGTGAGCGATCTGATTCTTTAGCTGTAAACTGTGTCACAGGGTTCAAAATGGCCGCGCCCTATGTTATGCGTGTCGGACCTCTCCACATACTTTGATTACTATACGAGGCAAGAGAGAGGTCCGACATACCCAACATAGGGCGCGGCCATTTTGAACCCTGTGACACAGTTATCAGCTAAAGAATCAGATCGCTCACTCTGCGTCGGCACTTTTGATCTCAATGTTCCAGTTTATACACTGCGCAACTCGGATAATACAATATATGACAACTGCCTATAATAAAACAACAGTCTTCTGCGTATCCTGAATTTGTATCCCTGGAGTGGATGTTATTTTGGAACTTTCAACTGGTCTGAGTGAGCTAACTGATTCTTTAGCAATAAACTGTGACTTCAAAAATAACATTCACTGACATTGACAGCAGCAAGCAAAATATCAGGTGCGTTTTAATCATCCGCTTCTGCTTCCGGAATTTTCGGTTTAGTCGTTTTAACCTGTCAGATTAAAACAAGAAAACCGACAATTCCGAAGCAGAAGCGGATGATTAAAACGCACCTATAAAAAATATTGCGCCAAGATGTAGGCAACACGTAATAATGGGTCAAAATGGCGGAGTTTTCTATCTACCTGAAAAGGCACTCAGAAAGCTGCGCAGTGCGACTATTCTCCGTATAGTAAAAGAAAATCAAAGTATGTGAATAAAGTAGAGACGACATGAACACTACTTTGTCATATGACAAATAGACGCACTTCAAGTGACGGAGAAGTGTAATGAAAATGGCGATTTCAGTTGTAATTTAATTTATTTGAAGTCAATAATTTTAAATTTGAAGACTGACGAAATAAAAATGATTTTATATTATTTATATGAATGTATTAAAATTAAATGGCATTTATTCTCATCAAAACTGACTAGCTATACTATCACGAGTTTGACATTGACATAAAAATGTAATTGATACATCCGAGAGAATTCCAGAAAGCTCTTTGTACACGTCCCCAACCGTCTAAAGATCACCGACGCAATGACAGCAATATTACGAGATCGTTCTACACAAGTCTCAAGTTGTTTGCCTAAATTTTAAATAAATTAATTAAATCGTTATAAATAAACTGTTCTAATAAATAAATCATTTTTAAATTAAACAGTTGTTATATGTGATATAATATCGAAAAAAATATTCTAAAATACTCACTTTTTCCCTGAGAAACACTTTTTTCCCAGGAAACGGGGAAAAAACTAATTTAATAAATAGTGACATTTTGTTATCTGAGAAGAAAAATAAAATGTCATTTTTTTTGCTTCCACAAAAAAAATAAATGTTCGTCTAATATTTTTTCCTTGAAAGAAAAGGTGTTTTCTGAAATATCTTCTACGGAAATAAAAGTCTTCTCTGATAACTCTTCTATGAGAATGTGCTGATGTCGAAAATAAGATATCTTCCGTCGAAGAGAAAATAAATAGAAAAGAAGATAAAAGAAATGGAACCCGTAAACCAGGCCAAGAACGGTAAGATAAATTGCCATAGAGTCAAAGTAGAAATTGGAAGGAGTTGTAAACTCTGCTCGTGTTAAAGCTCCAACTTTCGACGGGAAGATGTAATGGACCAATTATCTTAAACAGTTAGAAACAGCTGCTATAGCAAACCAGTGTTCTGAACGAGAGAAGGCAGTAAATTTGTCCATCGCTCTTCGAGGAGACGCCTTAGATGTCTTTCATACTATACCCATGGAAGAGACAGATGATTTTAAACAACTGAAAAAAACATTATGCACTTGAAACATTTGTATCAATTACAGTTAAAGAACCACAAACAGAAACTAGAAGAGACTCTTAAAGAATACTAAGTAGATATTGTAAGGTTGGTACGGTTTGCTTACCCAGCTTCAGAAAACATGATGAAATGTTTGGCAGTCCAAACATTTGTTAATGGACTTCGTGACCACGAGACGCAAAAAACATTCCGCTTAGCTAGTCATAAAACATTGGTAGATGTCTTGTCTGCTGCTCTAGAGTATGAGGCAGCTACCCAATCTTCTGGAGGATACAATAAAGTGACGAATGTAATAGAAGAAAAAGTGGAAGGTAAACTTGACCAACTATTTAACATAACGATGAGCGTTGCTGACAGAAAGATATCGACGAAGAATATTAGATGCTGTAACTGCGATGAACTGGGACATATACGCAGCTCGTGCAAACGCTCTAAGGTCCTAATAAATGAAGACAACACGCCGCAGGAAAGCTAGAGCAGGTCGACCTAGAGGGGCAGCTTCGACCCGAGACCGTTCCAAAGACCCTCTCATACTGATAGCATCTTTGAAATGTTGCGGTGACATTGTATACGTAGACTACCAAGTAAATATTTAAAAGTATACTATTACACTGTTGATGAATACTGGAGCAACTAGGACCAACAACGATAAATAACCGCAAGAGAATTATATCAACAAGATTGTGACTGCTGACTATCACAGGTGAAAGTGCCAACATCCATGTGGAAATATCCAGAATTAATTAGAAATTGGTACTTTTTTGTTTTTAATATTCAACTGTAAATATAAATGTAAGTTCATCATATCTATTCCAAATATTAAAATCTTCTTCAATATTAGCGACAATAACAGTGTAAGTGAACTTTTGAATAAACCTAATGAACTTACATCGTCTCCAGTTGAATATTAAAAACAGAGTGATCAAAGTTGATGCCGAAGAGTTATTCCTACATCCATATGGGGACAGTACTGTGCCAATTGCTGTACAGGATGATACGGAGTTACCTGATACAAGTGAAACCATTACAGTAGCACAGCTTCAAGAAGCTATGAAAAAAGGCACACATGTCATGATGAAACATTAAAACTTCAAGATGAGTCGCGTTACCTTTTGGTAGCAAAATACAACTTTTGAGATCGATCCACGTATCATAATGTATTAGAAGCATTACTTAGTCTGAGAGAGCATATGCTGGAGCCACTAAACAGAAACTAACCATGCCAAAGATAGAGAGCAACTAGCTGGATTTGAGGTTCATTAGAAACATACTGGAAGTAATCTTTTAAGATACCGATGTCCAAATGCTGGTCTACAGTTATTTGCTCAGCGTCCAGATTTCAGCAAAAATTGTCCTATCTATATCGATAGAACCGAGCGAATTCCAAAAAGCTCTTTGTAAACGTATACACGGAAAAAGCGAGGGTTTTTGCTTTGTCCCTAATCATCTAAAGGTCACCGATGCAATGACGGCAGCATTACAATATCGTTCTACACAAGCCTGGAGTTGTTTGAAACATAACATTTCTAGTACAAATAGACTCTTTGTAGATAGTTAGTTAATTTTTAATACAAGTGTTGTATAGAAAAGATAAATTATAATAAACAATAAACAAGTGGAACGTTCTTTTTTTAACTTCTTTGGCCACTCTATTTAATGCATGGGCCAAACAAGTAGTATGAATTAATTTTGGATAATTTTTTTTTAAGTTTTGGCCTGCTTTAACCATATAAGGTGCTGCATCTGATAGGAGAAGTATAAACTTTTCGTTGAGAATAGCATCAGGAAGAAAAAAGTTTGTAAAACTGTCTTGTATAAATCTAATAGCAGTTAAGGCATTTGTTTAAGAAAGTTCTTTGCAAGCAATTAAGTATGATTTTGAAAATTTTGATTCAATAGCTCCAATCATTAAATAGGCACATGTAACGTTCTGAGGCATCTGTCGTTTCATCTACATATATAAAAAAATAATTATTCACTATCTCTAACCTTATGCTATTATGTACAGAGGAATATAAATGATCAATTTATGTTCTTCTTAAAGTTCTTTCGCTAGGTATAATAAATTTACAATACTTTTAATGAAAAGATTGAAAAAAAAAACGTTTGACAGTTTTGATAAGGGTATATTTGACGTCACCAATGCTCGAAATAAATCTTACAATAGCTCATTTAAACTTTTGGTAACATTAGATTAAAAGCACTTTGATATTGATGGTTGCTGTTTTCCTTCAGATGTCACTTTGCCTCATTTATCTACATGTGATGCAGTTTTAACATACTGTATTATTAGAAACCTTTTCTTAGATGTAATCTACAAAGTCGAAATAGCATATTATGTAGAGCAAAGTTTTCAAAACTTTTAAATAAAATCGGTCAATGGTGTTAGGATACATGTATTCTATATTAATTATTTTCATGAATACAGGATAGTTACCGCTTACATACCCTTAACTTAAGTTTTTAATTATCTAGCCCAGTTCTAAGAAAAATAAATTAAAATACATTTTAGGGGCACGTAGCAGTAACTATAACGGTTCCAAAAAAATTAAAAATCATTTAGTTTAAGAAAAATTAGATTATTTGCATAATTTACTATTGGATAACCCTGTATACATAAAAAAAAAAATACACCTTGTAAATATTAAATAAACCCTTTTCATGACACACCTTGTATAGCTTGTTTTTTAGAAACAGTTTTTATTAGATTGAATAGTCTGTATAGTTATGAAAATAATAAATGTGTACTTACAATTTTGCTGCAGACTGAGCAGAATACTTTTCCCATGTCCATAGACAACTCTGGAAACAGTTTAATCCACATCGACACTTTGATATCATTTGACATTTTAAATAGACACACTCGCACACTTCAAAATCTAAATTTAAATTAACTCTAAAATTGTCGACACAACTTTAAAGAAAACTTTTAATAATTATTCCCCTCCTCGTGCCTTTCGGTTTGGAAACAAATAAAACGAACCCAATGGTGTTGGGTTCTTAGTACCTAGGGATTTATCACACTAGTGATGAAGTACCCCGAACATGCATAATGGTAAGAAGTAATATTGAATATTCTTGTCTTTTAGAATTCATGACGCGTGATCTCGTTCCAATTCGAGCATACCTGGAATTAGGGATGGATTCGCCGAAGATGGGCATGTACCACCCCAAAAGTATCGAGGCTAGTGGAGTACTGCCAGAGAAGACATCTGCCAGTACTTCTTGGATGCGACGCCAACGCGCACAGCACAGTATGGGAAAGCAACGACACCCAATTAAAGAGGTGAGCAACTTTTAGAATATATTTTTAGTAAGAACCTTATTGTGCAAAATATTGGGAATACTCCATTTGTCACCAGGGCAAGAAGTGAGGTATTAGACATTACATTAGGCACACCGAGCATTAAAGATCTAGTTAAAAACAAGCATCTTCCAGGCAGAAATTCACGCCATTTGGAAGTGTATCCAGTTTGAAATCGAGAGAAACTATCATAGACAAGATATTATCATCATGTCCGCTGAGCTCTTACGTAATCAGCTCAAAAATCGTCTGGAGATGTCTAGAACAATTGAATGAGCTAGGCGAGAAAAATACAGTTACTCTCACTTGGGTCCCGGGACATAACGGGGTGCAAGGTAACGAGTTTGCAGATAGTCTTGCAAGGAAAGGGGCTCAAAAACCCTTTGTAGGACCTGAGCCATTCTGCGGTATCAGCAGTAACATAATATTAGGAGAGATTAAAAAGAATTGTGCAGTAGAAGAACCGTTAATTGGAACAATCTCTTGGGGCTGAGATAGGCCAAGACACTTCTGGGTGAATATAACCAGAAAAGATCAAAAGCCTGCATCTGCCTGAGCAAGAACAGGCTACCTATTGTAACAGGGATTCTTAACGGGCATTACCGACTAAAATGACACCTAAGTAAACTGAGAGTAGTAGAAGATAGTGAGTGCAGATTCTGTGAGGAGGATTACGAAACCTCCATTCACATCCTAACTGAATGTGTAGCACTCCAGAATCCAAGGGCACTATATCTAGGAGGATATCAAATAGAAGAGGGGAGATTTACCTAACTTGAAGCCACTTCAAATCCTACACTTCCTTGAGAAAATAGGATTGGAAAGGTCGTTATAGGCATTGAGACATTTCCTTAGTGCATTGGCGACAGAAGGGGACACAATAGATCTTTTAGGTCGCAGTGTAGTAACACCCCATTCTAAACATAACATAACCTAGGGATTAAGAAAATATTTTATTATTGAGATTTACCATCATTTACTTTTGTCCCATTTTCTTATAATTGCACTTGTTACATGCAAAACAACACATAGTAAGATGTTTTCAATTTACTTTACTGGCAAGATTAAATATTAAAATGTTTTGTTTAAATTGTGTAGGAATTATTTGTAAAATTCTTACAGATATGCTAAAAATTCAAAAATAGTTAAAAATGAAGGGCTCGGGTGTAAAAGTTGTTAAGTGGCATTGTACTGTTTTTTGGTTACAAGCATTTTTAATTGTTTTATAATTATAAAATCGGGGTTGTATTATTCAAGCCTTTTATTGCACTGACCGACTCAAATAACTTGTCTAGTTTGGTTATATGCCTTTATTACCAAAATAAATTTTTTTAACTCATACAAATTGAAAAAGAAATCAAAAAATTGTTACATAACATATTTTACATCAACTTTATGTAAGACAAATAGTATTTAACAGAATTTGAGGTGGTACGAAAAATAATGTGAATTCAAAGTTTTTTATATGAAATACAATATTTTTTACCCAAAGCAATAAAATTAGAAACAATTATTAATTATTTTCTGCAGTATTGATGCTATAGTAATAGGCGTGATAAACAGGTGAAACCCATTTAAGACATGATAAAACGTGCTGCAGTTTGGTTTCTTCCACCGAGTGGGTTTTAGGACAAATTCCTGAATGGACATTGCTCGGCCCCTTTTCTTTAACGAAATCTCTTCGGGAAGTTCATGGTAATTTTTAAACGCTTTTAGGGTATAGGGATCAGACACATTAAGTTTTAATTTTACAGAAGAAGTTATGCAAAAGTTCTCTCCATTTCGTGATTTTATGTTCTGGTTAAAATATCGTCGATATTCAGTGTAGTCTAGAAAATCTTCAGTGTGCATTCTATATACTAAAAATGGTTTTTTCTTTTTACAATCTCGGAGAATTTTTCCCCATCCTTCTGGATCATATACTGCATGTTGACGCCGCGCCAATTTTTCAGTTAAACAAAAATCTCTATCACTTGGCATCATAGATTGACCCGATTAAAGAAAGATGCGGACAATTTTCTTGAATTTTTTCATTGCTAATAGATGTAGCCAAAAACCTACAATGGTATAGTTTTTGTTCTGTCCACAGCAGTTATCGGAAAAGGCATAAAGGGTATCTCCAGATACATTATTAGCTGAAAAATATTTTTCTAAGCAGCTTGCAATCTCGACAGATCCACGTTTGGCAGTCACTTCATCCCAATAAAAGAAGTGCCCATTGTCATCTTCACCACCACATCTGTGTACACTGAAATTATAGCACCATAACTTCTTTTTATAAAAACATGGACCTGTAGTTAATTTAGGAGTTGGAAGCGCCTGCTGTAAGTCAAAGGTAATCACGTGTATATTTGGGTCAGAAGTTGATTGTTTAATAACTTCTTGTAATAAGTCATGAGCTGCTTGGGCTTTTCTTAGGTGTAGCTTATGTTTTACTGTTAGTTCTTGGACTTCCTTATTATTGTTGTTCAATTTAGCCTGTTGTATATCACCTTTGTTTGAATCACATTCGGCACAAATGTAACTATTTGGGGCCTTAAAGGATATATTGTACTGCTCTGTTAAGGTCCGTCCAGACCGCAGCGCAATACCGCGCAAAACGTTCGGGAACGTTCGCGAATGTTCACACACAGTTTGCGCGTTAAACGTCTAAACTGCTGCAACATTTATTAAAAATGATCGTGTTTACCGAGGTTCCAGTTTTGTAGTACGCAACGTGATTACTTCAGCATGAACGACGACTCTAAAATTCCAGCTGCTGCTTTCATCATTTTATGTGATACATTAACAAAAAAGAAAAAGAGAAGAGTGAAGAGACGTTACTGGATGACACGTATATTTCATAGTAGAAATATATACAGTGGAAGTGATTTGCTGTGTGACCTAGCAATTGAAGATACTGGACAATTTAAGAATTTCTGTCGTTTGTCTTCTAGTGATTTTGAGATAATACTAAATCTTATTGGTCCTAAAATTCAGAAAGAAAATACCAATTTTAGGTTGGCTATCCCTATCAAGGAAAGACTAGCTCTGGTGCTTCGGTTTTTAGCCACTGGAGACTCGTATACCAGCTTAATGTATACTTTTAAAATATCTAAGCAAAGTATCTCTACAATAATTATTGAAGTTTGTAAGGCATTGACAGAAGCATTAAAAGACTACATTAAGGTAAGAAAACATTTTATTTTTAATCATGCAAACTCTGCAACTTCACATTTTTACTATTAAAAATGTTACAGAGGTTACAGAATATGTAACGACCCGCAGAATAGCACAATACTGAATACGCTTAATTGTTAACGTCGAAAGAATATATTTAATTTTGCAATTGTCTGCGACTGATCCGATTGATAAGATTGATCAGAATAACTCGGTGATTGAGTATGAACATGTTCCTGAGCATATGGTGATCGTGATGATGTATCTATATTTGGTATTCTTGTTTGACAGTGTGTCTCAACGGATGAATGCTGGTAGTTATTATATTTCCCCATCTCAGCGTCAAAAATAATATTGTTCATTAGATGCATCGCAATAGAGCGAACTCTGTTATCAAATTTTTGTATTTTGCTGGCAATATGTTGACCAAAAGTAAAACATTTATCCTTTGGAGTATTCGAAACATTTTTAAGAATGTCATATGCAGCAGCTACTCTCGGATCTTCTTGCTGCACACCTTTTTTTAAATATTTGTTTCCTTGGAGATGTAAATAGTTTTCGTTTGCGAGTTGGCGTCTCTTTGGTATTTTGTTTCAGCGTTAAGTCTTCTTCCAAATCCGCAGTTATAGTTACATTGTTTGTGGATTCTGCTTCTTTTGAAACGTCCGCCTCTGATTCACCATCGCTTACGGCTTCAATGTCATTTACAATATTTGAACCCTAGAATAAAAACAATGATGCTGCATAAATCAAATTTTTTGTTTTAATAAGTGGCATTTATTCATTGATTTGTTACAGACGCCGTCTACCGCAGAGAAATGGTTAGAAATTTCGAGTGAGTTTGATCAGCAGTAGAATTTTCCACACTGCCTAGGTGCAATAGATGGAAAACATGTAGTTTTGCAGGCTCCTGTAGGTAGCGGCAGTGAATACTTCAATTACAAATCATTTTTTAGTATTGTCTTGTTTGCATTAGTAGATGCAAATTATAATTTTGTATTTGCGGATATTGGATGTCAGGGACGTATTTCCGATGGAGGAGTCTTCAAAAACAGTTTGTTATGGAAAAAAATAGAAGATAATAGTTTGGCATTTCCTGAAGCAGCAATTCTTTCAGGACAGCAAAATATTATACCATATGTTATTCTCGGTGATGATGCATTTGCACTACACGAACATCTCATGAAACCATATGCAGGTTTACATAAACAAAGGTTCTTTGGAAATAATTTTCAATTATAGAGTATCAAAAGCACGAAGAGTGGTTGAAAATGCCTTCCGAATTGCATCTGCTGTTTTCCGAGTGTTAAGAAAACCAATGTTGCTAGACCCAAATAAAGCAGCACTTGTTGTATTAACTACCCTTTACTTACATAATTTCCTAAGAAAAAGTAATATTTCATGTAATATATACACTCCTAGAGGAACACTGGACTACGAAGAGAATAGGGTGTTAATTTAAGGAAGTTGGCGACACGAACAACCCCCCAAGTGAATCATTTCTTTCTGTGAGGAAGGTTCCAAGGAAATCGAGTAATGGTGCTCAAGAAATTAGAAGTGAAATAGCTGCATATTTTATGAATAATGGAAGTGTAGCTTGGCAAAATGATTATGCATAAAAATGTGCTTATTGCTTTAATAAAAATTATACAGTTTGAACGTAAAGGTTTTGTACCTAACTAATTCAATAAAATGTTTATGCTCGGACACGACGATTTTTATTTTTATTGAGTCATTTTATAACATACAAAAATCTGCCTTCCCTTTCATTCCCTCAATGTAATAGCCACCCCCACAATTCTAAACGAAGATAACAAAGAAGTCATTTTTGTTTTGACCGATTCTGTGTCGCTATTCATTTCTGTGGCAATTTGAAGCCAAGCATCATGCTTTTTTTTTCTAAGATGGTAATTTTTATTACCACAATCCCATAATTCAGGCTTTCCTTCATATAAATTTATTAATTGTAAAATTTTCTCGTGGTCCCAGTCACTCATGTTCTATATTGCACGCGCGCACTACACACTTTAAATAATTACGTCCAAACTGAGCTTCGTTCCACGTGCAAATGTCTTTGATGTACCGACAACAAGCGGAACATAATTGCTCGTGCTCGAAGGCTTGCGAATTCGCGCGTTCGTGCGCAGTAAAGCGTCCTAACTAGTCATGTTCGTGTAATTTTGTAACGTTCGCGAACGTTTTGCGCGGTATTGCGCTGCGGTCTGGACGCACCTTTATAATCCTTCGGAACTTGTCAAAAGAAACCGGGATGGTGTGTTTACTTATGCAAATATTTTTGTACTCTTCGAACAAGTTCGAATTATTATATTCCATGCACATATAAACTCTATCAGGATTTACTAACCGGGAATAATGACTTTCATACTTGGGCAGGCTATCTATGAAATCACGGACTCTCTGTATTTTTTTATGTTGAATATGTCGTCCGCGTCCATCTCTTTCTGGTAACATCATAACTTGATTGTTTTTTAGCTTTTTCACTAAACATTCAATACGTCCTCTACCCATTCCATGCAAACTGATAAAGGCATCTTTGCAAACTGTTTTTTTTTTCAACAACGCAGCAAATAGTCGGTGCTCGGTGGGTATCACGCTTTTTAGTTTTTTGTTTTATGTTTTGTGTACTGAAGCATCCCATTAAATACGCGTTTTGTATGTCGTATTCTTTTAAACCCCAAAATTTTAAAGTCATTATTCACGCAGGGTGACGTTTGCATCCCGAGCCGTAGGCGAGGGGCGCAAGTCACCCGAGTGAATAATGGCCATAAATTGCGAGTCTAATACTATACTTTGTCTACGACAATTATGGTTTCTTTATTAAATAAAAGTTAAGTGTAGAATGCAAAGTTTTGATTAAACATAGGTAACTGTTGTTTTTTCCACTTTATTTTTCGATTTTCTATTTTCGATTTTCGATTTTCGATTTTCGATTTTCGATTTTCGATTTTCGATTTTCGATTTTCGATTTTCGATTTTCGATTTTCGATTTTCGATTTTCGATTTTCGATTTTCGATTTTCGATTTTCGATTTTCGATTTTCGATTTTCGATTTTCGATTTTCGATTTTCGATTTTCGATTTTCGATTTTCGATTTTCGATTTTCGATTTTCGATTTTCGATTTTCGATTTTCGATTTTCGATTTTCGATTTTCGATTTTCGATTTTCGATTTTCGATTTTCGATTTTCGATTTTCGATTTTCGATTTTCGATTTTCGATTTTCGATTTTCGATTTTCGATTTTCGATTTTCGATTTTCGATTTTCGATTTTCGATTTTCGATTTTCGATTTTCGATTTTCGATTTTCGATTTTCGATTTTCGATTTTCGATTTTCGATTTTCGATTTTCGATTTTCGATTTTCGATTTTCGATTTTCGATTTTCGATTTTCGATTTTCGATTTTCGATTTTCGATTTTCGATTTTCGATTTTCGATTTTCGATTTTCGATTTTCGATTTTCGATTTTCGATTTTCGATTTTCGATTTTCGATTTTCGATTTTCGATTTTCGATTTTCGATTTTCGATTTTCGATTTTTTTCGATTTTCGATTTTCGATTTTCGATTTTCGATTTTCGATTTTCGATTTTCGATTTTCGATTTTCGATTTTCGATTTTCGATTTTCGATTTTCGATTTTCGATTTTCGATTTTCGATTTTCGATTTTCGATTTTCGATTTTCGATTTTCGATTTTCGATTTTCGATTTTCGATTTTCGATTTTCGATTTTCGATTTTCGATTTTCGATTTTCGATTTTCGATTTTCGATTTTCGATTTTCGATTTTCGATTTTCGATTTTCGATTTTCGATTTTCGATTTTCGATTTTCGATTTTCGATTTTCGATTTTCGATTTTCGATTTTCGATTTTCGATTTTCGATTTTCGATTTTCGATTTTCGATTTTCGATTTTCGATTTTCGATTTTCGATTTTCGATTTTCGATTTTCGATTTTCGATTTTCGATTTTCGATTTTCGATTTTCGATTTTCGATTTTCGATTTTCGATTTTCGATTTTCGATTTTCGATTTTCGATTTTCGATTTTCGATTTTCGATTTTCGATTTTCGATTTTCGATTTTCGATTTTCGATTTTCGATTTTCGATTTTCGATTTTCGATTTTCGATTTTCGATTTTGGATTTTGGATTTTCGATTTTCGATTTTCGATTTTCGATTTTCGATTTTCGATTTTCGATTTTCGATTTTTTGATTTTTCGATTTAGAAAATATCGTTATGAAAAGTATCGCCTATCTTGAGTTATCTACCGGAATGTGCCAGAATTACAAAAGCGTGAATTATCATAATTCACTCCGTGATATATGGGTACTATATGCTTTTAGTTAGGAGGTAGAATATTGATTTATTATTAAGAGGTCGTGGACAAAACATGTTAAGTGATGTGTCACATAACATAATTTGCACAAAAATTCAAAATGCAGGAAAATAATGTTATCTACTTCACTTAACATGTTTTACTTGAAAAATGTTGTAAAAATTAATTTTACTAACCTCTAAATTTTCTTGGTTTTCCGATGCATGTATCCATCTTTTCACTATTTTTAAAAATATTATGCACACATGTTAAGTACTGCCACCATGTTGTTTGACACTTACCAAGTTTTACTTGCAACTGTCATGATTCCATTTAACACGTTTTGCTAGATAGCGGTATAACACAAATAAGCCGCTTGGCGGGAAATTTACATTGTTCCATAAAATAGATGTGTACTTAACATATTTTACAAGCAATAAAAAAAAATTCTTCACTTTGTCACTTAACATATTTTACGCCCGAGGCCTTCAAATATGAAAAATTCGTAAACATTTCATATAATATGAAAAATATGCCAAATATGAAAATTTCATAAATGCCTCACTATGTCCATTCCTTATTTTTATTCCTTGTTTTTTTGTTTGTTTTATTAAACTAGTAAAAACTAATGATTTTTGTCCATTAGTGTTCATTGTTTTAACTTTAATGTAATAATATTATCACAGCAGTCTGGATGATAAATGATAAAAAAATAAACAATATTCTATAAAAAAATTTGAGGCAGTTATATGAAAATCCTCTCTACTTCACTGCTCCTGCAATCGATAAAGCCAGTTAAATTTCCGAAATAATTCGTTGATTAAACATAGTTTATGTTTGATTCAGTTCTAACTGAAATAATGTAATTACATTTGTATCACTCTGATGTTTATATTAACACAAAATCATATACGAATTAAGCAAATCAATTATTTGCGGACGGCAGTCACCTCTTTAGTGCTAATTTGGCCGGATTTATGTGTACGTCAATCAAATGTTATCTATATACACATTCAATTAGTTTTATTAATACGGAAATGATAATTTTGATTAAATTATAAAGAAGGTTAATATCGATTTCTAGTTTAGACGCATACTTTACCTATTTTAGAACGAAGTATAATATTTATAATTTTGAAATATCACACACAGTACTTGGTAAATAAAAACGCTTGCTGATAAAGAGTCTTCAACATAACATCCCTCGTGACCAAATTAATAAATCAGGGGTCTAATATCAAAAGCAGTCTACTCCAAATTTTCCAATTGAAGCTTTTTGTGTCGTACTGGTTTAAAATGTTTGTTTATTAACACGTTCGCGGACAAAGCGGCATATGCCGCGCTATGTGCAGGGTCAAAGCGCAATATGCCGTCCAACCTTGAGACGCCACAGAAGCTAAAGCGTGAATTACCGCGCCTTAGTACATAGTAAGTTATGGGCAACAAAAATCAAAATATATCGTGAAATGTTCTCTCATAAAATTTTACTACATCGAATATTCTAGTTGTAAGCACAGGTGTTGGGTGTTCGTTTGAACCTAAAAAGTGATCTTTTTCGTTGTTTTAAATGGTGTTTTGTTGTTCTTCAATAGTATTTTTGTGGGGTAAGTGAGTTTTTGGTTTATTTTCTGATATACTTTCAGTTTTAAATAAAAACGATTCCAAATGTTTATTTTGAGGTTATGTAAGCAATTTACTTTGAGGTATAAAATTATTGAAAACTGACTATAATAACTGAAAAATCTCTTTAGCATTAAGAAAGTGGCCTAATCAGTTTCTATATAGTGGGCGTCCTATAATATAATTCATTATTTATTAGTAATGCCCCAATAGAATAAATATTTTGTAGGGAGGGGATTTTGTAACAAAATTCTGGCAATAATAATTTCAAGAATCTTTTTGGTCCTGAATTTTTTTTCTGATATGCAGAACCAACTGGCTACTGCATTATATAGTGCGTGTTCGAAAATATATTATTTTAGCTTATCTCTCTACCTACACTAAATGGGGTTTTATGGTGTTGAAATATTTTGAAATTAGTCAGTATAACATACAGCATAAAATAACAAATGTATTTTATAGGGGGGTCAAAATGTTGGGCTAATTTTTATTTGTTGTGTGCAAGGTCAACTTTTTCTTAATAGAATATGGATCCGACAGAAGAAGCAAGGCTTCTGCGACTGTTGCAGGAAGTAAGTTCCTGCGAAAGTGAAACTTCTAGCTCTGGTCCATTTAGCAGCGATGACGACGTGGCAGACCCAACGTATCAATCTGAAGATAACTCTATAAATTCGTCCGAAAAGGCCGACTCTTCTGCGGATGAAGATAATGTTCAACGGGAAAATGTATTTCCAAAAGATGCGGACAGTGGATCTCCAGAAGATACGGACAGTAGAGAAGAGTGGTGCGATATAATTTCCAATTTTGAATTTGACGAATCAGGCTCGGACTGTTTTGAGAAGTTTTGCGATAACGAAATCATGGAAATGGTGCTTCTTTCAATGAACACTTACGCTCGTATTTTACAGAATACCAATCACCCCCAAAGAAAGTACTGCAGATATTCCAATACAAACCCGATTACAATAAATGAGTTGAAGCAATTTATTGGAATATGTGTTCTTCAAGGTCAGATAAAATATCCTTCTATAAGGAAAGTGTTCTCCATGAATCCTTTATACTACTCTCCAGTTTTTAACTATACGCTCTCAGGCAGGAGATTTAAAGAGATTTAAGGTGTTTTTCGTGCTCATATGCCCAGGAAGTTGAGCCCACCGACAGATTGAATAAAGTGTCACCCTTACTAAACAAACTACTGCATAATTTTCAAAATGCCTACTCTCCATCAGAGGAGCTATCACTAGATGAATCGCTTTTACTTTTTCGTGGTCGCCTTAGTTTTAGGCAGTACATCAAAGGCAAACGAGCTAGATACGTTATAAAGTTTTACGTTATTGAAAAGTGGTTTATTTCTATTAGAGGCTATCGAAGTAGCATGTGATAATGATAGATACATTCTCCGGTAGTGCAGGGATGATTCTCCAGTTTCATAGTAGATACTTTCAAAAAGGAAAGTGCGAAAGGCTCCCAGAGCAATACGAAGAGCAGCATTGTGTACAGTGTCTAACAGTTTCAAAGTGGTTTTGCTGGCTGATCCATATGCAATAGACCCGTAATCAATCTTTGATCTTATTAAAGTTTTATAAATTGTTATTGCTCCTAACTGTTGTACCTCGACTAGTTCTAAAATTTAATTTAAATTAACGTCGAAAAGAGGGTCGTGGAATAAACAATAATAAGCGGGTATTCCAGGAAACTGTGGTGGTTTAATTTCGGTTACAATTAATTTACAGATACTACAGAAATTAAAGTGAGACTTTAAATATTAAAATTGAAGAGTTGTTAAAATTCATGCACAATATTATTATTCCAATTGGTACCAATCGTTTACAGATTTTATAAATGATATATTTACACATGCATCTATTTAATAATAGCAGCCTTTTACTGTTGGTTAATTATAAAAATAAAATAATAGAATAACATGCAACGCGTTTAGAGAAACCACAGATGACTTAACACGTGGTGTTGGTTGGCCTTTAAGAGAATGTAAATAGGTAAGAAAATAAATTTAATAATCCACAAAATGTGATTTCAGACTTCTGAATATATTATTTTCTTTCCTTAAAGAGATGATTGAATTGCTTTATTGGGTGCAAAAATCCGAAATGAAAAAAGAAATAGTAGAAGCACATGCTACAGTTGCTAACCCCAAAAGCAGAATGACCAGAAGCTTGAAGGACAAAACCAGGCTGACCACTGGTCAGTGATGGTATCCCTGTCATTTTAAATATTTGTCACTACTTAAACAGACCTTAACTAAATAGAAGAAGTAGTAGGTGATCTAAACATGCTTATCAGTAGAGGCCTAACCCAAGAAAGGTATATGAAGAAGAAATAGAAAAAAAATAGAAAGAAATCATTTGGAATATAAACAAATAAAATGATGGACTTTTATATTAACTATTTAATTGGTTGCTATTGTGTTTTATTATATATGAGAAATAAGTGATGCATTTTTAATTATCGCTTCTAATAATCATGAAAGCAGTAAATTATAATAGCAAAATACGCTGCACCAAATAAATAAACTAATTAATTAGAACCTGTAACAAAATGGTTAGTAAGATATGACAATTTGAGCATTAGTTTCTGTTTGCCAGAGTCTTCATTATGTTTAGTCTCTTATGACAGTAAAGGGTTAAATGTTTTATGTGTTCTTTTCAGGATAGCTTTTGGTCGAATCACATTCCCAACAACTTTACTGATGGTTTGAAAGATATATTTTGGTTAAATAACTGTAAAACTGGAAAGATAACAGAAGTTTTCTTGGAGAATACAATTCCAACAGTTTTTATCACAAAAAAAATAAATCCTGTATCAAGAGACCTTTGCTCCAATTTCATCAAAAAGTTTTGCAGAAAAGTTGACATAATATCCACTTTTTTATGTTTAATATAGATCAGCATATAAGCGTGATTTTAAAGGTGTTGTTAAGCTTTTTATTATGTCATTTATAGCAACCAGAAACACTGTAGGACTAATTATAGACCCTTGTGGAGTTCCATTGTCTTCGTTTTGATTTTCCGAAAACGAATTATTTACTCTTACACGAAATGATCTATCCTTCAGAAAATTTTTAATAAAAGCCAGACAGTTGCCACGAATATTCCACGAGTGAAGTTTTCTTAGAATGTTAAATCTCCAGCAGGTGTTAAAAGCTCTTTTTATGTCGAAAAACATTGCTATACAAGTGTGTTTTGTTGCTAGGGATTCGTGAATTTCGCTTTTTAGATCCAAAATATTATCGATCCCAGATCGGTTTTGTCTAAAATCGTTTTGCTCGGAGATTAAGTGGCTAGAATTTTCCAAGTCCACATGAGTCCATGGTTGATTATTTTTTCTAGTAGCTTACTCATGGAGCACGTTTAACTTATGGGTCTGTAAGATTCAGGTTACAAACGAGGTTTTTGATTTTTTAGAAGAGGAAGGACAATAACTTTAGACCACAGACATGGAAAGAGATGTTGGTGTCATATTAAATAAAATAGTTGGAGAAGATGTTTTTGCAGAAAGGGGAAGATGTTTTAAAAATATTACTGGAATATTGTCTGGTCCGGGGCGCATATTTACACACTCTGCTATACGACGGTACCAAGGTGCTCAAATTTGTTAGCCTTTCGGCTACAATTACGCTACAAAAGCTCATTTATTTAGGCACCAATGTATGAGGCCTCTCTTATTGCTGGAATCAGTAAGCAAGCTTATCTACATTCTATAAAATAATGGCTTTACTTAAATTGCCGTTATACGATCGTGTACTAAAATTCCGTTAATAGACATGATGTCATTCAAATGACGCATGTGAAGTGTTTTGGGATTAAAAAAAAGAAACTATACTAGAAGAAAACGAAGTAACGACTACTCGCCACCAAAAAATTTTAACGCTTACCTGTCTACGCCTACCGGCATATACTCCAACGGCCTGGACACAGCTCAAATTGAAAAGAAAAGTCTCAAATAACATAAAATTTGTATGGGTGCCTAAATCAGTGAGCTTTTGTAGCGTACTTGTAGGCTACAAAGGCGAACAGATTTTAGCACTCCGGTGCCGTCATATAGGAGGATGTGTAAATATGCGTCCGGGGCTTATATTTTTAAGATCTAGGAGATAATTACTTAATTCAGATATAGTAAGAGGGAGGTTTAAAGGAACATCATCATTATTATTCTGGTCTAAAAAGAGGTCTATGTTTTCGGTGACTAATTTGTTATTGAGAAATTCTAAATCGTAGTTATCATTTGATGACATTTTTTTTTAATTTGTGGCTAAGACGTTTGCTATCTCTAGTGGATAAGTTATTACCATATCATTAACTTTCAAACTAGAAATTTTTGGAGTGTATTTTAGGCCTGAGATTTTTCTAATTCTATTCCAGTGATAGGAGTTGAGCTGTTTATTTCTGAGATATATTGAATCCAGGATGTTCTTTTCGTTTTATTGATCACAAGGTGTGCTGTCGATTTAAGTATTTTGAATTCTGTCTTATTTTTCAGTGTTTTATATCTTTATACTTATTTAAAGCGGTTTTGCTTTCTCGGATTACTTTCTCGCAGTTTGTATTCCACCAAGGTACAGGAACATGGTTGTTCACAATTTAAGTTTTTTTAATAAATAAATCAGCGGCTTCCAAAATAATTTTGTTGAAGTCCGACAGAGATTCGTCGATATTATTGCTTATTATGCAGATTTGTATTTTATTATCTATATAACTCTCAAAGCTAGACCAATTCGCCGAATTAAGTTTCCATTTTGGCAAGAACGTATCGACCGGGTGGCTAGAATTATTTTTAATTAATATAGGGTGATGGTCGCTACCATAAGTATATTGGAGAACTTCCCAGGACAACCGTGGTTTTAAGACAGGATCACAAAAACTTGATGATTCTCCAGTGTTTATGTTAAACCTAGTTGGTGATCCATCATTAAGAAAATTCAACTGGCAATGTGAGATGAGTTTTTTTTATTATTTTGCCTCTGACATCAATAGACGAGAAGCCCCCGAGTATATTGTGCCTGTTGAAATTTCCTATAATTACGTGGGGAGATAGTATTTAGTCTATAAGTCATTAAACGTTGCTGAAGAACTTAAGGGAAGGTAAATCTTATAACCCACCCTGTATAAATAATGAAAAGAAAAGATAACAAAAAAATAACATAGTTCATCATTCGATCCATAAATAAAATTAAAATACTGTTTCAATCGCACAAAAAACAATATAGAACCGCCCTGTACATACAATATAAAAGTTATTTTTAGAATCGACTCATTTCTTACAAACAATAACGGTCAGAAAACAAACTACATCTCTTTCATTGTATAAGTCTATCTTTCTTTGTAAATGGTTAAAAATAGAACGCAAAACAGGTGCAGAATCCGTTTAACCAATGACGACTCGACACCGTAAATCAGCCGAGTTTGTTTGTTGCTAAGGACAAACAAGTCAACCGTGCGGATACCAGATCAAGTCGACTCTTGTCAGAACAGCAGAAGCTCTCTCACAGTCAACAACAACATTTTTTGATCTGCCGAAATTGGCACCATAAAGTAATATTAGAAACCCACGTGTAATTACCACAATGTAATATAGCAATTTAAGTTTTAAGTACATTGTAAAATTGTTAGTTGTATTAGAGTTTATCAAGTTTAAATAAAAAGTAGAAGGAAGGTACATCTTTAATTTCTACAAGGGGAAGTGAATCCAAATCAAGAAATTGGTGTTCGAACCTCCTACAGAGTGATACAGTCCACCGTCGAAGGGAAGAAAAAGTACTTGACGTGGAACCGATTAAAAGTTCCATAGCCCGCAACAGTAAATATTACAGATATATTATGGAGTAGATGCAAAGATTTTGACAACAATGGCTTCAAGATTGCTGGTAACAGGAAATACCTTTGCTTCGAGCGAATTTTTGATCAATGTAGCTACGCCTCCGGAAGAAAAATTTGCATTGGTTGCTCTGTCTTTTCGAAAACAATGATAACGTTTTAAATTATAATTTTTCTGTGGATTTAGATTAGTTTCTTGGATGCAGATTATGTCAGGGTAATGTTCGCGTATGAGGATTTGTAACATTGCAAGTCGATGAAAGAATCCGTCGATATTTCACTGAAGTAATGTTTTGAATTCTGTTAAATATTAAATAATTAGATGTTAGTATCTTTACTGATATAGATGTGATGTCACTATCTGATTCCGAGACGTCATGGCCAAGATAGGCAAAGATTTTTCGTTTTAAAGTTGTGAATTTTCTCTTCAGGGATGGATCTTTCATATGGGGATAGACTTTTGATAACATGTGTATCACGGCTCTCATATCTGAAGTATATTCTTGGACAACGTTGATTGGATCTGAAGAACCAGTTACATTAGTTAAAAGTAACTAAAGTTGGTCATAATTAAGTATAAAAGGAGGAGAGTGGTTAATGATAAAGTCTTTGGCTGGCCTTAGTCGATGTAAATTGGTATTACTCGAGACAACTGTTGGAGGTGAAGAGTGGGACTTCGTTTTTTTAAATTTAGGTTTTGTCTTAGGAAGGCTGAAGATGCTGTTTTTCTTGTCAATTACATCCGTGTCTGGTAAAAGAATTTCGTTGTTGCTGCGCTTTGAGTGACCTGAGTTTTTTAATGGGTAAGGGTTGAGTGATAACTTCTTGTGTTGAGTTTTTTACGGTTGTTTATTGCTGTATATTCACTAAAACGGTCGTTAATTGAATAGATAAGGGTAGGATATTGGTTTGCGGTGTTATAGTGTGAGAAGGTATCTTTATATTAGCCGAGACAATCGGCATACTGGATACAGATGGTACACTTGGAGTAGTAGTTTGTGGTATTGTGTTTGTTTGAGTAGATGGCGATGCATTTGTGAATTTGGGACACTGGGATACGATATGTCCAAGTCTTTTTTTACAATTGTAGCAAACCATACTATCTTGAGACAGAAATATTCGATATGTGGTGTCATTAAAGTCCAGTGAAAATGAATTAGGTAGAGAGGAAAAGTGCTAAATTTAAATTTGTCAGTATTTCTATCTATAGAAAAATGTTTCGAGTTAGATGTATGTAGAAAATGTATATATTAAGTTAGCCTCTAAATGTTTACAGAGGTGCTAGAGTAGATTGTACTAATAACCAAAAAAAGCCTTTAATAACTGGATAGGACAGTCATGTGTTGGGCACATTAGATTTTTAATAAAATTGAAATAAAATAACTAAAAGAAACGCAAATAGAAAGTTCCAAATATTCTGACAAAACATTGACATCTTTTTGACGTTAGAAAATCTCGAATAAATAATTTAATCCTTCGATATTGGTACTAAACGCGATTAAAGCCTTAATCTGGATTAATCCTGTACGGTGTATAATTTTTTTGATTCTGCTTTTCCTAAAAATAAAAATAAAAAATAAAAAAAGATGGATTACAAAAGGTATAAGAGTTTCTAGCAAAAATATGAGGTCGCTCCATTATTTAAAAAAATATTTTCAAGATGACTATTTTATCAACTATTATACAAAATATAGAAAAATATACAGAAATGTAATCAGAATCTCAAAATACACCTATTATAAATATAAAGTATTATAAGTACAAACGTAACAAGAGATACCTGGAAAATTGTAAACATAATGAAAATAAACCCCCATCATTAGATCCTAACAACTTAAATGAGTATTATTGTAATATTGCTGAATCTTTGAATACAAATTTAAGCCGAAAGTTAAATCCTATGGGTTATTTACATACTACCAAACCATCTTTGACCTTTGTTCTAACTGATACTAACATGGGAGAATTAAAGAACACATTTAAACTAATAAAAAATAAACATTCCTCCGGATATGATGAAATATCTATCGAAATTATTAAAAATTTAGCGGACACTGCTTTATCTGTACTAGCAATTCTTATTAATAGAAGTTTTAAATTAGGTATATATCCATCTTTTCTTAAAACAAGTGTAGTCATTCCACTTTATAAAAGTGGCGATAAAGTTACGGCAACCAACTACAGGCCGATTTCTCTCATACCAACTCTGGGTAAATTAATTGAAAAAATTTCGCTTATATAAGTTTTTAAATGAGTTTAATTATCTAACAATAAATCAGTTTGGATTTCGTACGAAATCTAGCACAGCACATGCAATCTTTAACCGTTTCGAAACAGTTTACCACAGCATTAACATAGGTGACGCTGCTGTTGCAGCCTTCTGTGACTTAACAAAAGCTTTTGATTGCGTGAGCCATGGACTGTTGTTGCAGAAGCTTCATCATTATGGTATTAAAGATGTTGCTCTGAAGTGGATGGGATCTTACTTGTCCGGAAGGAAACAGTTTGTTAGAACAACTACAGATTCGCGTTTACTGGACGTTAAGTAGGGCGTCCCTCAAGAGTCAGTTCTTGGGCCGTTACTGTTTCTAATTTATGTAAATGATCTAGCATTTCTTGATATTTCAGCTCACTTGACATTATTTGCTGACGATACAACACATGTATGGCATTCTACAGATTCAAGCAAACTTCCTGATATGGTATCTCATGATCATGATAAAAGTTAATGAGTGGTGTGAGGCCAACTTTTTAAACTATGAAGTGAATCTAACCTCTCAAATGTGGCCATCTTCAATGAGAAAATAAAACAACTCCAAATCAATCCCATTGATTTGGAGTTGTTTTATTTTCTCACCAACTTTTTAACACTGAATACTAGCAAAACGAAACTGTTAAGTATTAAAAATATATTACCAAACCTAAAGTTGGAGTTGATAGAATGTCATGCCAACATAACATTTTTAGGTCTAAAAATAGACTCTTATTTGAATTTTAAATGTCACGTAGATGGTTTGAATAAAAAGCTAGCCTCTGGTTGTTTTGCGATTAGATCTACCAGGAGGGAATTGAGATTTGCTGCAGCTAAGAATGTTTACTTTGGGTTGATTGAATCTAATTTAAGGTATGCAATAAAATTTTGGGGAGTATGCAGCAATTAACTTTTTCATAGTACATTCATTTTACAAAAACGGGCTGTTCGTCTACTATGTCAAGCAAAATATTCTGCCTCTTGCAGGTCACTATTTAAAGTACGCCAAATATTAACGCTTTCTTCACTTTTTATTTTAGAAACAGCCGGATTAATCTATAAAAACAAAAATGCATACAGAAATAATAATAGATCTGCTTGATTTGGCTTTGATTATACCTAAATCTACCTTGGTCAAAGATTCAATAATTGAAGCGCTCGGCGCAACAAGGTGCATAAGCCACATTGGAACATTAATGAGAAAAACGACTTGGAAAATTCTAGTCAAATCTGTAAATCGGGTTTGTTTTGCAAAAGTTTTGGGTCAGAGGGTTTCAGTGAGTTGAGTTCTTCCCAGTAAATAAAACAAAATACAAAAAAGTTTATTTTTTTAGAATATATTAGATTTTTTTTGCTAAAGTGTGTCATGTGCCTTTCTTATATCAAAATAAAACAACATTTTCTAGATTTCACTCAAAAAAATAAAATAAGTAGCTCTTAGCTCAACATAAATTCTTTGGTTACAATAAAAATATACTAGCACAGGTAAAAAATAATAAGCAGCTTTCCGTTAGTCTTCTTCTCCATCCACATCTTCCGCAATATTTTGATCTTCAGTTTCGTCAATGTGCTCTCCAGCACACTGCTCGAAAATATAAAACTGTTCAGTTTTACAGGTTCATTGTATTTGCAGTCTAAGTTGTCAAGAATATCGTCTGACTGAAGAACTAACCTATTTCCATGCTTTCCACCATTAACTTTTTTTAAATTTCCATTTAGTTCATGTTTTATAAACATCGTATGATTCAAATCGGAAGCAGCGTGCTTCTGTAAAATTTACAGGCTCTTTATCTTCAGTTATGTTTTTTTTTTTCACCATAGGAACTTCTTGAAACGATAGGAAATCTTTCTGTTCCATAACAATAACTTCGAATAGATTGGCCCTTTTACTTTTTCTAACGGCTTCGTACCAGTCCTCTGGGCAATAAATTTGTCTCAAATACCTCTTGTGTTTTTCAATTTGAGCGAAATCCTTATCGCAAGGCAAATAGGTTTGCCCTGATACCAAAACATATGTTTAATACTTTTAAATTTTTTTCCCTGACAAGTTGTAGCAATAGTGCCATAATTAGCCAGTTTTTGTTCTGGCCTCCACAGTTATCAGTGAAAACAACAAGTTCCCATTGTTCATTTGTTTCTGTAGATGAGAGGTACTTAATAAAATACTTGCTATTTCCTCACTTTCTCTCTTGGCTGGAGCCTCTGTCCACATGAACATGCTTGCTTATCCAGATATGCAATCGTAAATAACCAAGGTTATTAGTCCAACTTTACGCAAGTAGAATACCGGACCAACTGTAAGACTAGGTATTGGAAGAGTTTGCTGCAAGTCAAATGCAATGACTAATACTTTTCTATTGGTTTGTTTAACTGATTTTACTTTCTCCTTTATATTATTTGACATGACTTCTGTTCTCCTATGATGTAACTCAAGCTCAAGTTTCAGTCTTTTAATGTCTTCTTCATTCTTGTTCGCAGTTGTTGTTTGAATAGCAATTTTCATTGAATCACATGTTAGACACGTATCGCTTTTCGGCAATTTGAAGCCTATGTTATATTTATTGCAAAATATTCTTCGATACTTGTCTTCTTTGACTGGGGTAATATTTTTTTCCGTAAACCAGTCAATATAAAAATCTTTGTAAAGTCCAGAGATACTAATGTCATTGTCCAGGTAAACTCTGCTTGGATTTTTCTTTCTGATGTAATGGCTGACATATTTTGGGAACGCGTGTATATGGTCATGAACAGACTGTACTTGTTCAAATGGTGTTCTATTTGGCCGATTGCTGTGTTTTCTTTTCTTGTCATCTTGTGGAACACTTCGCCCGTCTGAGATCTGATTACAAATAAGCCTAACTCGCTTAGAAGACTTTTGCAGACCTTGACTGGCTAAAAATTCTTGCTTGCACAGCTGTATGTCAATTCCATTTACTTTGACAAAATATTGATAAGTGACTTTTCGAAACGATTCTCTTCTTTTTATTATTTTTTTATAGAAACGCTTCTTTGGTACAGCTTTTATGGATCCGAACAGGTAAGTGTTTTGGGCCTTGTAGGTATCTAAGTTCCAAAATGAATTGAAAATGTCAGTTTCTTTTCCCAGGAGTCCCTCTCTACACTTTTTCTTGCAGTTACAAGACGGGCCAATTTTCCTATCCAAAAGCGTTTTTCCCCTACTACTTTCATACTTGCATTCATTCTATATTCGTCGTCTGCCATCGAGAAGGATTGCTTTTATCCGGCGTTACCAGAACACCTCGTGATGTTCCAGCTTGTTGTGTTACGTTTTGGACTGGTTCCTCAAAATTTTCATCCGACGACTCTTCTCCAGAGATCTGCAAGAAAATAATGTATGTTCTAATTTAGGAACCAAAAAGGTCATAAGCCACAATTAAACTCAAAAAGGTCTTAAGCCGCAAAGAGAATTATCCGAAATTTTTCTGGTAAAAATAAATAAATCCCTTAATTTAGCAACAAAAATTTAATTAGTCAACACTATTTTATCATTTAAGCCCATCTGGAAAACAAATTTTATGAATTAACATACAAAAAAAAATAGTATTGTTTTTAAGTAGATAATGGCACATGCCCACCAAAAAATAAACCAAAAAAGTCATAAGTCACAATTTTGTTTACTTACGGATTGTTCAGATTCAAATGGAGATTCAGATCCACTAACAGTTGGATGAAAATCTCTATCTGCTATACTATCGTCAGCACTGAAATCACTATCATATGTGGCTTATGTCCCTTGTTGCCCCGAGCCTTTCAATTTACAACGGCATTAAAATTTTTAATTCATTCCCCTTATCATTTAGAAACATGAAAACTCTCAGTAATTTCAGGAAACAGCTACATGCCTATCTAGTAGAAAAATCATACTATAATATAGATGAATTTTATCATGACAATCATAGTAAATAATTCTATGAGTTTTATATTAGTTATAAGTGTAACTTTTATGTATGTTATTAGTTTTATTTGGATTTTATTTTCTCTTTTTAACTTTTTATTTATTTATATATTTCATGTGTTTGTCCATAAGATAATAATTGGAAAAAATTATTGTTAAACCTCATTAGTTTAATGTGGTTGTTAGGTAGATGTTAGCTACGAATCAAATCTTAAATAAACTTGGTCTTGAAAAAAACTATCATTAAAATGTATTGGTTTTAATTTTCTTTTAAAACTATTTTGCTAATGTTTTTCTCTTTCTGGTGAAAATCAAGCAAAACATTCTTGACATTTCAGTGGCGGTTCCAAGGGGGGGGCTTGGGGGCTTAAGCCTTAAGCGTTCAAGCACTGATCCGAAAAGAGCAACCGCTGGCCTTATACACACATTGTTTTAACCATTCCCTTAATTTAGCTGTGTCCAAATCATGCGATTTAAGCGCATTAAAAAATGCGATGGGAATTGTAGGAAGTGTTCCTACATTTTTAAGTGGTTCTGCAAAACGCATTACTATGTTGAATGAAATAATCGACGAACAAAAACCAATCTTAGAAACTAATAGAAGAAAACTAAAACCACTCTGTGCAACACGTTGGGTTGAAAGGCACGATACATTAATTACTTTTAAACAATTATTATCTGTTATTGTCATAGCCCTATAACAATTAGAAAACGACAAAGACACTAAAACTTTACGAAATGCAATGTGCTATAGTTATTTTATAAAAAGAAGCGATTTTCTAGTTTCCCTGTGGGTTACTGCTTATTTGTTTGAATATTCAGTCACCTTAAGCACTGTCCTTCAAAGTAAGAATTTGGATATTTCACAGCTATGAAGAATGTTAAAACTCTAATAAGCACATTTAAGGACTAAATCCGAAGAAATATTCAACAAAATATTTTATGACCTCGAAAACTTTTCAGAACGTCTTGGGATAGAAATTAAAATTCCTAGGTAAAATAATGTCATATATTGCCAATAAGTAAATCATATTCATTATTAATTTAGTTTCAGATTATGTGGAAGACAAACTCTAAGAAGTAATGTGGAAGCATCCACTACGAATGAATATTTTCGTAGGTCTATATTTTTTATTCCATTTCTGGACCATTTCATAGAAGAGCTACAATCAAGGTTTTGCGATAGATTGGCAGAAGGTATTCCATTAGAAGGATTAATTCCTGCAAAATCTTCAAAATATCATGTAGACGAAATTATTAAAGCAGCTATGTTCTATGAATACGACATAAATGTTAGTGATAATCAGCTTAAGGCTGAAATAATGATGTGTCATAGAAGATGGGAAAACGAAACAACTATTATTCGTCCTTGTACAGCAGTGGAAGCATTAATGTACTGCACCGATTTTTTTCCGCTAATCAGGATCCTTTTAATCATCTTTGCCACACTTCCTGTCACAACTGCAACACCTGAGAGGAGTTTCTCAACAAGCAAACGCCTTAAAACGTATCTACGTTCAACTATGTTGCAGGAAACATTTAGTTGCTTGGCATTGTTGAATGTTCACAAAGAAATTGACATTAATCATGAGAAAATCAATAAAAAATTTGCGTCTATGAAGCCAAAGCGTATGCAGCTAAAAGACTGGTCAGCAACTAACTACTAAAGCAAAATATTAATATTTTTAGGAGGCACTCATTACTTTATTAATATAGTCTTTGTTAAACTTGTTCCAAGTTATTAATAAAAATATATATTTGCTATTCTTTTGTTTCTACAAATAAAAAAACTTAGCCCCCCCCCCCCCCCTTTGGCAAATTCTGGGACCGCCACTGTGTAATTTAATAATAAGATTATTTTTTGTTTTTATTACTTTTATTTATCTAAACAATTTGTACTATCTTACATACTCATGCTATATAAGGTATTCCAACTTCCAACAATGTTCTAGGAACAAAAAAAAATAATAAAAAAACTATGTTAACTAGGGAGAGGAAACGAGTGTTGTATTGGTGCTCATTCCGTGCACTGACTTGCAGTTTTGTCAACATGATATCTACATCATTTGTCGTAACTAGTTTCGACTCTACGTGTCGGCACATGTTTCATAATTGAGATAAATTGACAGCGGCTGATTATCGTTATTATTTAACGATTTCACGACTATTATTTCGTTATTATACTCTTTCATTTCTTTATAAAAAATAATTGGTTTAATGCGAAGCAGATGTCGATGTTATATATATTTTATAGTTAGTAGATGTGAGTTTGATATTATTGAATTCTCCGTTTATTCTTTTATATGGAAAAATATTTATTTAATAATTATTACAACGGTACCTATTAAGATGTAGAATAACATTTCTTACTTATTTATATATTTTGAAAATACTGACAACAGTTTACAGCAGTGTGTAAAAACAACATAAATTTATGAGTTGAGTAATAGATAACAAAACCTTAAAATACTTAATAAAGTCAAACAATTAAACAGGGTAAAATGTACAAGATTTAAAAAATAATTATATTTTTATCGTTTATTTTCAAATCTCCAGAAACCGACAAAATCGAAAATTTTCATAAAGAAAAGTTGATTAGAATTGAATATTACATTTAAATATGCAATTAGACCGATATATCTGAAAAAACAGATTTTCTTATTTTTTAAACTCTACACTCTACACATTGATTGTAAATATCTGAAAACGTTATAAATTACGTTAGCTACTATAAACATGATACGCTTTCCTTTTGTTGATGTTTGTGAAGAATTTAGCAAATTTCTTAATGAAAATTTTCGATTTTGTAAAAAAATAAACGTACTTTACTCTTGAGCAAAATTCACATTTTTTAACAAACCTCGTATACGGCTTGAAAAATTTGATATCTGATGACTGTATTTTAAGTTTTGGGTCATGCAGGACTTTTTATCAAGAATAACTTTTTTCCTAAAATCAATAATAAAAATGTTTTCCATATGGTTCCAACTTAAGTAGACATACTGTATATAAAAAAAATACTGTATATTATTTCATAGTAAATTCATTAGAGATAAATTATGCTTAGTTGCAATTCCTAGAATAATTATCATTGACCTATAGGATTATATTCAGCTAAGTTGCATTTCTTGTAAATCCAAAACTTTTTGCTATATCTTTTGATTTGCCTTACCTTATAAATGGGAGTGACACAAATTTAAGTCCAGTTTATAACAACTAACCTTCAAGAAACATACTTTATACTTTTTATTAATAAAATTAATTTAAAAAAAAAATCTTTAGTGTTATTCAAGATATAACAGTGGCGCAGTCAATAGGATTCCTCAACACATTTAGAACACGGGCATCCTAACTAAATGGAGTGGTTTCCTAACCTTAAGAGCAAACATGACGGGCGCTTCTTCGCCAAAAATCAATTTTACATTTGAGGCAGTTAAAAAAAATTGTCAAAAAAAATGGTTCAGTCCAATCGTTGTAAAAATGAACCAAGAATTTCGCTAAACCGCGAAAAACTTATATTTTTAAAGAAAAACATCAAAAATTTCAACTTTTTAACAAATTTAATTTTTTGGCTCTTTACCGGCATTCTATAACAAATATCTTAACTATTTTCTAAATAACTTTTTTTCAAAACGATTACCAATGTTAAACAGGACCGAAGATTAACATAGTTTTCATTCCGATACTAATTCTATTAAAACAATGATACCAGTGAATATGGCAACACTGCTAGTCTATGAAGCCCATGGTTAAAAGGGTAGCTGCTGTTTAGTTAAATGTGTTAATTCCTGTGTCGAAAAATAGGTAGTTGTTTTTGAAGAGGTGCGAAATTATTGTGACCGTCTTAGTTTGTTGTTGAGGCGTTGTTAGGTTTTTGTTTAATTTAGTTTTTAGTTAATTTATGAAATGAAAAATTCTGGAAGGCAAAAATGCACAGCTGTCAAATTTCTATTTTATTTGTTTGCTGCCAGAGTTAGTAAATACTAGAAAAATACGACATGTGCCAATTAGAGAAAAAATATTGTCAATAATTTTGCACGCTTAAAAAAATGTGTAATATACAGGGTGTTTCTAAATACATGCGACAAAATTCAGGAACTGATTGCTCGTAAGATTGGTCTTTCCTATAACAAAATTTCCTCAGGCCACCCCTTTTCGAGATATCACCCTTAAAAGGTGGTGACTAAAATTGAGTTTTTATTTTTTTTTTAAATTTCAGTAAAGCTAGAAACTTGAAATTTTGTAATCGCAAAGGACTAACCACGGGTATTTTTTCAATATATCTGTTACATTATAGGGGGGTGAAATTAGCAACACTTAGTTTATTTCATATCAAAACTTTTTTTCGAGGTGAACTTTTATGAAATCCTTGTTTTATTTAATTTTTTTCTGAAAACCAATAGCTTCAGAGAAAAAAAATTTAACACCCTAATTTATTATTATTTTTTTTAATAAATTGAGTTAAAAACAGTGTAACGGGCTTGTAACTATCGTATCGTACACTCTGTCATTATTCGTTTCTTGCAATAATTTACACCAGTTTACACCAGAAGATAGCACTTAACGAAGCGTTTTAGTCACTAATTTTGGCAAATTTTAAGATATCATTAACAAGACATTAGGAGCCTAAATTTGGGGATTATATTAGGAATAGTGCTGTCGAGGAATGCATTTATTTTCATTATGATATTTCAAAATTAAATCCCTTTTAGATTTTTTAGGAAACTGGAAGGAATTAAAACATTAAAATATATGCATATTATAGATATTATTGCCTAATTTATTTTGCCAAAATTTAAATATTTTGAGATATTCTTGTCTTAAAATTATAAGGGGTATGATCACCTTAAGATTGAAAGAGAATTAGCTTTAATTCATGAGATGCAAAGCATCATAATTGTCGCGTCACAAAAACCACCTGCTGCCAAGAGAAAATTTTGATTCAACAGTATTGTATATTTTGTGTTGTAAAAGAGAAATAATTAACATTTCGTGTTTTAATAGTTATTTTTTTAATTGATTAATCCATGTGAATTTTTTTTTTTTTTTAATACAAACTTTAAAAAATTGTTATATTAATATACTTATTTAATTGTACTTATATTTGTTGTTCCTTTAATACAATAAATACAATTTACCTATCTCCAATTCATCACTTTCCATATCCAAATACCTAGGGTCCGATTACAATTAGAAAAACACCGCTACATCATAACTAATATTTCGAATTTTCAATATACAGGGTGTCCCGAAATTAGACGGTCATATTTTAACAGCGTAATCTATATCCTACAAGTATTAGAAATAAAAAATTAAAAAAACCGAATTCAAAAACGTGCAGATGCCGTCACCACATCTTAACCAAATTTATATAGGATCACCCCTGAGGTACCCCCTTACTACCAAAAAAATAATCATATAAATCGGACAAGGTGGTAAAGCATTATCGCTAGACATACATAAAAAATGAAGAGTTTGAGGATTTTCTCATGGGCCCAATTATTAGATTTTGACTAAATTTATATGGAACCACCCCTAAAGTACCCTCTTTTTAACAAAAAAAGAATCATTGAAATTGGACACCGTGTTAAAGAATTATCGCTGAACATACATAAAAAAAATTAAAAAAAATATTGCACGAATTGAGAACCTCCCTCCTCCTTTTATGAAGTCGGTTAAAAATAGTAGTAGAAGTTAATATAAACATAGGTCCGAAAACGTTTCGTTTTCGAGATACAGGGTGTTACAAGTGAAGTCCAGATGAAATATTTTCTAAAATTTCTTTAGTTACCGGTTTTTCAAAGTTAAAAAAAAAATAAAATTTCTAATTCTACAGACCTACTAATTATTGTTCACACTTTCGAATAAGGTAACATGCTTTTCTCTTGAAAATGGCGCGTCCTAGCGAGATGCAACAAATGTAGCTTTATTATACAGAAAATATTGGTTTTCCAAATTTTATAGTCAAAAAATCTGATGTGTCCAACACATGACTTTCCTATCTAGTAATTATAGGCTTTTTCTGGTTATTTTGTACAACTTATTGCAGTACCTCTATAAATGTTTAGAGGATAAACTAAATATATACATTTTCCACATACATCTATCTACCTCGAAACATTTTTCTATAGTTATTCATTGAAAACGAAAATACTGAAAAATTTAAATTTAGCAATTTTCCTACAATTTTTTCCATTACGGTACATTTTAGAAAAATCATGTAAAAACAAAAATTATAGAGATCGATATCGCAAACAACTTTTAGTTTAGTTTAGAATTTTGCACATTTTGTCAAATTTCTCGAATACGGACCATTTCAGGAAATTTTGACATAAAACAAAAATTATAGATAATAATATTAGAAGTAACTTTTATTTGAATAATTTTCTTCTCCAAACATAAATAACATATATATTCAATAAAATATAAAAACGGCCTCCCATAAAGTACCCTCCCAGATGTTCCGACTTTGTCCAAAATCTAATAATTTCACGTCAGGCCGAAAAAAAACTTAAGTTTAAAATTTAGTGTTTTTCTGTGTATCGGTTCATGAATTATGGTGGATATAGACACACAGACACACACGGCAATTTTACCCTAAGCTCCCCCTAATTTACCCACCTAAGAAGATAATCAATAACTGGGGTTTAGTCCAATAAATGAAGCGTAAAAAAGTAAGTATTTGTAACAAATTTTACCTAATTATCTTTAAACGTTTAGAAAATATTTACAGAAGTGTGGTATCAGGACTTCACCTTTAACACCCTGTATCTCGGAAAAGAAAAGTTTTCGGTTCTATGTTTATATGAAATTTTACTACTATTTTAGGATGTATATTACGCTGTTAAAATATGACCGTCTAATTTCGGGACACCCTGTATATCATCTATAACTATCAATAATATATTTGAGTTGTTTGGTTTAAAAATAGTATTCCTACATTCGTATATTAACAAGTCACTAACCCCCAGTAGGCGGCGATAGCCAACGAATTATACCTGAATTGTAATCGGACCTACCCAATATGATTATCCTTCAGCGTACGATACACAACATTGCCAAATTTATGTAGCAAACAAGGTTCCAAATACTTTAAGGGGAGGTTGTGAGATTCGTGAGGTGTGACGTCAGAAGGGACTGGATTGCTCTTAAAGGAAGATTAACGCTCAAACAACAACAGTTCAACTACTGTGGACGGTCTCTCCGGCATTGGAAACACGCAATTGGCCCTCCTGGTGTAGCAACGCTCACGGAACCTGCTTTCATCCAAGTAAACAGAAATGAAAACATCATTCACATAAGAATCTCTCTTTTGTTTTAATATTTTTTGTGAAACAACATTTTTACTTTCTATTATAATTTGAGAGACGCTAAAATGGTGGTTCCCACCTTATCGAGACTAAGGCCCACAAGGGTAAATTCGTAGCGTAACAAAAACAAAAGATTATTTAACTTGGAACGAAAGACCAAAAGCTGATAGTAGTATTAGGACGTTGAATTTTTTGTTTTGTGAAGCATTGGCATTACTTAGGTTTAACAATGTGATGATTTTCACAAGCCATGATTTTTAAAACCATTCTATATCGCCTTTTGATTAGGGTTTAAAAACTTGTTCGATCAATTTATCCAATAATAATTGGCCTTTTTACCCCTTAGGACTGCTCATGTACAATATTTGGGCTCCTCACTTCGCCTATTCATATTCTATTAATAAAGGACAGAAGCATGAGTATTGCAACTATGTTAAAAGAAATAAATTGGTTTTCAGTTCGGAATTATGTTCAGTACATGACTGATATTTATTTATAAAATAAAAATGACAGTATCATCGCATTAGATTTATTAAAAAAAATTCAATATAATTCGAAATATCACAACTAAAATACAAGAAGTCAGTCTGACTTTTATGTATGGCAAGCCATCACTGAAAGTTCCCAAAATACAATTTTTATTATAGGTTTAAAAAATTTAATAGACTGCCTACAGAAATTAAAAAAAAACAATAAATGTATTCAAAAGTAACCTCAAACAATACTTGATAAACAAACAGAACGGATATACTTTCTTGTGATAATACTCTTTAAAGCTGCCCTTTTTAAGTATTTGTTGTTATTTTCCTCTCGTTTTACTACTTACTATGTTTAAATCATTAATAATTTTGCGACGATAGATTATAGCAACTTATAGCCACAAAACTATTTTTGTGTTAAAGTAGATCCATAGAGTGCAATGTAATTTACAAAGGCCTTCTTTTAATATACAAATAAATGACAACTTTATAAATAAAATGAAAAATAACCAAATACCTCGGTATCATAATTGATCAAAATTTGAAATGTGTTGATCACATTACGTCATTAAAATCCCAAGGTAAGAAGATTCATTTTTAAAGTTTATGAATTGAGGAAATTTATGACTAATTTTACTAATTATTATTTACAATTCGCTGGTTGAATATGTAATCCAAAACTGTATAATTAAAATTATCTACAAAAACCAGCATTATATCCTAACTCTCTTTTATATAATAAAAAAGTGCTTTGTATAAGAACATTATTTTATTTGTCCTGCTATAACTTTATTTATGGAAAGCCTGGATTGAGATACACTACAAGTTATTTTCAATAAATATCAAAAGAAGCATACATTTTTAAATAATTTGACTTTTAAGAGCCATTCACATATCACAGTTGGCATCTTGATACTTGACAGGCACAGCCAAGCATTATTGTGCTTTTTGCCAAATAAAATAGCCGGTTAATTATTCCATGGGGTTCCGACAAAGAGCCAGTAAATTTGATGAAGGTGTTTTTGTGGATAGGGGCGAAATATTAGGCTTAAGTTAGCACCACCATAAAAAAGTCATTTTGAAGAAACTGCTTATATATTTTTCATAAATTGGCAGGCTTGGCGACTAATTTCGAATAAAAATAGCCTTCGAAATGGCTACGGTTGCAAGTATGAAGGTCGCAACTTGCCTTAGAAATTTCACCTAAACAGCTGTTGTTTGACAGGTCGTTAGAGAATGTTTGCAATTTATAGAATGTTGATGTTAGAAATAAATGAAATTCCTAAAATTGTCACATAAGAATTGCATAGGTGGATTTTAAGAAAATTGATATTAAAGTAGTTTCAGAATCAAAAATTCTGAAAATCAATAGGGTTCTAAGTTAGAAGTAATTATTCAAGAAAATCAAAACCGTAATTCAATCAAAACTCTCGTTCTAAAGTTACTGTGCCGGCATACATACACACAGACGATCAGATGAATTTTTTGTTTTTACATTTTCGTACTCAGAATGATCGGAAACATAAAAAAATGTTTTAAAAAATGGGGGTAAGAACATTTTTTCATCTGCATAGAAGGGGCCTCAGTAATATATTTGTGAATATCTATCCACAAATTTTAGAAACAATTCTGCAGGGAATTTCCCGAGCTCTTCTGGCTCAAACCAAACTTAACCTTTCTAAAATATTTCTTATAATGTACAACGAGAATAAGCGCCTCCAACTGAAAATCGTAAATCAGTTATTAGGCCTAATCCTAATGTAAATTTAGTATAGCCACACAATCAAACCCGAATTTTAATCAAAACAATCAAAGAACCTTTCATACACAATCTAACCCGAAGATCCTTTCATATCAATTCCAACCAATCTCAAGAATATGTAGATGATTTTTCCTACAACGAATATGTTTTAAATAATGAAAAAACATTTAATAACTATTACACTGCTAATAGTTTAGAACCACTGGATGATTATTATACCGCTAATAATAACGATTAGGTTGGAGATTATTGTAGTGATAATATTTAAAATTTGAAGGAATCCACAAATTGCACAGAATTTACAAACTATTACGTTGATAATAGTTACTGTGAAAATTCTGACGAAAATAGTCCCCTATTCTCGAATGAATGAATACAACTCGAAATTTCCGCAACATACATTCCTATAAGTCCTACTTTTACAATTAATTCAAAAAATATGTTTTACATAAAAGATGCAACAAATATTAATTGATACCGGCGCGGGTATATCCGTATTTAAACCACATACTTATTTGAACTATAAAAATAGATATCGCGAAAATATAACTATGCAAGGCCTAACAGATCAAAAAATATTAATGCACGAATCTGTACTTATAGTCTAAGATCCGAAGTAAGGTCGACCTTCACCCATCTGTTTAATGGATGAAAGTTTCTTTTTATTAAATAAAATATGTTTATAAATATACCGCAAAAGGGTTGCCTAAGAAAATAGGGTCCAGACTATTTATTTTCTTAAAATAAAAAAAGGACACCCTGTAAAGTATTCTCCAGATGCTTCGACTATGCCCAAACTTTAATCAGTTCACCGCAGGATAGATTAAAGCTTAAGATTAAAATTTGGTGTTTTTCTCTTTATCCGTTTTTAAGTTGTCTTCAAAATTCGAAATTTGCACTTTTCCCCAAATATCTCGAATTAGGTCCATTTTAGGGAAATCATGTATAAAAACAAAATAATAGAGAATGACATCATAAGCAACATTGATCATTATTCCTATACTTTCCTTATCTGTACACAGAAAAGGAAGCAAAAAAATGGCCGTTAGCATTATTTTCTTAGGCAACCCATTTGCGCTATATTTAAAAACATATTTTATCTAATAAAAAAAAACTTTTATCCTTTAAACAGATGGGTGAAGGTCGACCTTACTTACGGATCCTGGACTATTATTCCATTTACAAAAAAAGATCCACACAAAGTATACGTCCGTGATTTAAATTTCGATTTTGATGCATTACTAGGATCATATTTTCTGGGCCATTACAAATGCATTGTAGATATAAAAATTTGATGTGTCCAACACATGACTTATCTATCTAGTTATTACAGGCTTTTTCCGATTATTTTGTACAATCTATTGCAGCACCTCCATAAATGTTTAGAGGATAAAATAAATATATACATTTTCTACATACATCTACCTCGAAACATTTTTCTATAGATATTCATTGAAAATAAAAATACTGAAAAATTTAAATTTAGCACTTTTCCTACAATTTTTCCATTACGGTCCATTTTAGAAAAATCATGTATAAACAAAAATTATAGAGATCGATATCGCAAACAACTTTTATTTCAACAATTTTCATAAAAATAAGAATTTTGCACATTTTGTCAAATTTCTCGAATACGGACCATTTCAGGAAATTTTGACATTAATCAAAAATTATAGATAATAATATTAGAAATAACTTTTATTTGATCAATTTTTTTCTCCAAACATAAATAACAGATATATTCCATAAAATATAAAAATGGCCCCCTATAAAGTATCCCTCCAGATATTCCGACTTTGTCCAAAATTTAATCATTTCATGTCAGGCCGAAATTAAACTTAAGTTTAAAATTTAATGATTTTTTCTTTATCCGTTTTTGAGTTTTCTTCAAATTTCAAAATTTACAC